>CAWUFW010006549.1:600000-1133970 GCA_963921515.1 Calotriton arnoldi | reverse complement strand
AACATTTTGCTTTTTCCTCCTATTTTTCCCCCTGACCTGTTTGTGTTGGTTCTAGATTTCTGGGCACTTTACCACTGCTAATCAGTGCTAAAGTGCATATACTCTCTGTGTAAATTGTGTTATGAATTGGTGTTTCCGTAATTGATGCTTGATTTCCATTTGTTAGCCCCTAGTGTTGACTGCGTGTGCCAGGGCCAGTGAATCAAATGCTGTTGTGCCACCCCCATGAGTAGCTCCTGAAAACGGTAACTCAGACCTTGCAGAGTCTGCGCGTTGTAACTGCTATAGCCGACTTGGCCAGTAATACACCTCGCCGGTCCCTAACCTTCCCTTTTCTTACATGTCAGACATCCTCAGGTAGGCCCAAGGTACCCCTGTGGGCAGGGTGCAATGTATGTGAAAGGTAGGGACATGCCCTGGTGTGTGGCATGTCCTAATAGTGAATTACAGCCAATTTCGTTTTTCACTGGCTGCAAGGCTACCAGTTCCCATAGGACAGAATGGGAGGTTTGTTTATAACATCTTATGGAAACATAACTGGCCCAGGAAATTCAGTAAAGAAAATGTAAATTTAGTATGCCTGAACTCAGAATCTAAAGATGGCATCTTTTAGTGAAGGATCTACATTCTGTGTTTGAAAATACCACTTTTAGAAAGTGGGTATTTTCTTGCTCAGTCATTCCGTGTGCCTCTGCTGGAATGTGGATTGCTTGTCTGGGTTTTGGGCGACAGAAGGCTGGGGGAGCGGAGGCGCCAGATGGTCTAGGTAGGTCAGGAAAGGGCTGAAGAGACCTGAGCGTGTGCGGGAGGAGATTTCCTTGCACCTCAAAGGGCCTGCTCTGTCTCTGACAAATGCCGCTCTGCTCCACGTTGCTCTCTCTCGCCTGTGTGCTTGTGTTCCCCTCTGCTCCACGTTGCTCTCTCTTGCCTGTGTGCTGTTCCCCAGTGCTCCACGTTGCTCTCTCTCGCCTGTGTGCTTGTGTTCCCCTCTGCTCCACGTTGCTCTCTCTCGCCGTGTGCTTGTGTTCCCCTCTGCTCCACGTTGCACTCTCTCGCCCGTGTGCTTGTGTTCCCCTCTGCTCCACGTTGCACTCTCTTGCCCGTGTGCTTGTGTTCCCCTCTGCTCCACGTTGCTCTCTCTCGCCTGTGTGCTTGTGTTCCCCTCTGCTCCACGTTGCTCTCTCTCGCCTGTGTGGTTCTGTTCCTATCTGCTCCACGTTGCTCTCTCTCGCCTGTGTGCTTGTGTTCCCCTCTGCTCCACGTTGCTCTCTCTCGCCTGTGTGCTTGTCTTCCCCTCTGCTCCACGTTGCTCTCTCTCGCCTGTGTGCTTGTGTTCCCCTCTGCTCCACGTTGCTCTCTCTCGCCTGTGTGCTTGTGTTCCCCTCTGCTCCACGTTGCTCTCTCTCGCCCGTGTGCTTGTGTTCCCCTCTGCTCCACGTTGCTCTCTCTCGCCTGTGTGCTTGTGTTCCCCTCTGTTCCACGTTGCTCTCTCTCGCCTGTGTGCTTGTGTTCCCCTCTGCTCCACGTTGCACTCTCTCGCCTGTGTGCTTGTGTTCCCCTCTGCTCCACGTTGCTCTCTCTCCCCTCTGCTCCACGTTGCTCTCTCTCGCCTGTGTGCTTGTGTTCCCCTCTGCTCCACGTTGTTCTCTCTCGCCTGTGTGCTTGTGTTCCCCTCTGCTCCACGTTGCACTCTCTCGCCTGTGTGCTTGTGTTCCCCTCTGCTCCACGTTGCACTCTCTCGCCTGTGTGCTTGTGTTCCCCTCTGCTCCACGTTGCTCTCTCTCGCCTGTGTGCTTGTGTTCCCCTCTGCTCCACGTTGCTCTCTCTCGCCTGTAGGCTTGTGTTCCCCTCTGCTCCACGTTGCTCTCTCTCGCCTGTGTGCTTGTGTTCCCCTCTGCTCCACGTTGCTCTCTCTCGCCTGTGTGCTTGTGTTCCCCTCTGCTCCACGTTGCTCTCTCTCGCCTGTGTGCTTGTGTTCCCCTTTGCTCCACGTTGCTCTCTCTCGCCTGTGTGCTTGTGTTCCCCTCTGCTCCACGTTGCACTCTCTCGCCTGTGTGCTTGTGTTCCCCTCTGCTCCACGTTGCACTCTCTCGCCTGTGTGCTTGTGTTCCCCTCTGCTCCACGTTGCTCTCTCTCGCCTGTGTGCTTGTGTTCCCCTCTGCTCCACGTTGCACTCTCTCGCCTGTGTGCTTGTGTTCCCCTCTGCTCCACGTTGCTCTCTCTCGCCTGTGTGCTTGTGTTCCCCTCTGCTCCACGTTGCTCTCTCTCGCCTGTGTGCTTGTGTTCCCCTCTGCTCCACGTTGCTCTCTCTCGCCTGTGTGCTTGTGTTCCCCTCTGCTCCACGTTGCTCTCTCTCGCCTGTGTGCTTGTGTTCCCCTCTGCTCCACGTTGCTCTCTCTTGCCTGTGTGCTGTTCCCCAGTGCTCCACGTTGCTCTCTCTCGCCTGTGTGCTTGTGTTCCCCTCTGCTCCACGTTGCTCTCTCTCGCCTGTGTGCTTGTGTTCCCCTCTGCTCCACGTTGCTCTCTCTCGCCTGTGTGCTTGTGTTCCCCTCTGCTCCACGTTGCTCTCTCTCGCCTGTGTGCTTGTGTTCCCCTCTGCTCCACGTTGCTCTCTCTCGCCTGTGTGCTTGTGTTCCCCTCTGCTCCACGTTGCACTCTCTCGCCTGTGTGCTTGTGTTCCCCTCTGCTCCACGTTGCACTCTCTCGCCTGTGTGCTTGTGTTCCCCTCTGCTCCACGTTGCTCTCTCTCGCCTGTGTGCTTGTGTTCCCCTCTGCTCCACGTTTCTCTCTCTCGCCTGTGTGCTTGTGTTCCCCTCTGCTCCACGTTGCTCTCTCTCGCCTGTGTGCTTGTGTTCCCCTCTGCTCCACGTTGCTCTCTCTCGCCTGTGTGCTTGTGTTCCCCTCTGCTCCACGTTGCTCTCTCTTGCCTGTGTGCTGTTCCCCAGTGCTCCACGTTGCTCTCTCTCGCCTGTGTGCTTGTGTTCCCCTCTGCTCCACGTTGCTCTCTCTCGCCTGTGTGCTTGTGTTCCCCTCTACTCCACGTTGCTCTCTCTCGCCTGTGTGCTTGTCTTCCCCTCTGCTCCACGTTGCTCTCTCTCGCCTGTGTGCTTGTGTTCCCCTCTGCTCCACGTTGCTCTCTCTCGCCTGTGTGCTTGTGTTCCCCTCTGCTCCACGTTGCTCTCTCTCGCCTGTGTGCTTGTGTTCCTATCTGCTCCACGTTGCTCTCTCTCGCCTGTGTACTTGTGTTCCCCTCTGCTCCACGTTGCTCTCTCTCGCCTGTGTGCTTGTGTTCCCCTCTGCTCCACGTTGCTCTCTCTCGCCTGTGTGCTTGTGTTCCCCTCTGCTCCACGTTGCTCTCTCTCGCCTGTGTGCTTGTGTTCCCCTCTGCTCCACGTTGCTCTCTCTCGCCTGTGTGCTTGTGTTCCTATCTGCTCCACGTTGCTCTCTCTCGCCTGTGTGCTTGTGTTCCCCTCTGCTCCACGTTGCTCTCTCTCGCCTGTGTGCTTGTGTTCCCCTCTGCTCCACGTTGCTCTCTCTCGCCTGTGTGCTTGTGTTCCCCTCTGCTCCACGTTGCTCTCTCTCGCCTGTGTGCTTGTGTTCCTATCTGCTCCACGTTGCTCTCTCTCGCCTGTGTGCTTGTGTTCCCCAGTGCTCCACGTTGCTCTCTCTCGCCTGTGTGCTTGTGTTCCTATCTGCTCCACGTTGCTCTCTCTCGCCTGTGTGCTTGTGTTCCCCAGTGCTCCACGTTGCTCTCTCTCGCCTGTGTGCTTGTGTTCCCCTCTGCTCCACGTTGCTCTCTCTCGCCTGTGTGCTTGTGTTCCTATCTGCTCCACGTTGCTCTCTCTCGCCTGTGTGCTTGTGTTCCCCTCTGCTCCACGTTGCTCTCTCTCGCTGCACTCTCTCGCCCGTGTGCTGTTCCCCAGTGCTCAACGTTGCTCTCTCACCTGTGTGCTTGTGTTCCGCTCTGCTCCACGTTGCTCTCTCTCGCCTGTGTGCTTGTGTTCCCCTCTGCTCCACGTTGCTCTCTCTCGCCCGTGTGCTTGTGTTCCCCTCTGCTCCACGTTGCTCTCTCTCGCCCGTGTGCTTGTGTTCCCCTCTGCTCCACGTTGCTCTCTCTCGCCCGTGTGCTTGTGTTCCCCTCTGCTCCACGTTGCTCTCTCTCGCCTGTGTGCTTGTGTTCCCCTCTGCTCCACGTTGCTCTCTCTCGCCTGTGTGCTTGTGTTCCCCTCTGCTCCACGTTGCTCTCTCTCGCCTGTGTGCTTCTGTTCCTATCTGCTCCACGTTGCTCTCTCTCGCCTGTGTGCTTGTGTTCCCCAGTGCTCCACGTTGCTCTCTCTCGCCTGTGTGCTTGTGTTCCCCTCTGCTCCACGTTGCTCTCTCTCGCCTGTGTGCTTGTGTTCCCCTCTGCTCCACGTTGCTCTCTCTCGCCTGTGTGCTTGTGTTCCCCTCTGCTCCATGTTGCTCTCTCTCGCCTGTGTGCTTGTGTTCCCCTCTGCTCCACGTTGCTCTCTCTCGCCCGTGTGCTTGTGTTCCCCTCTGCTCCACGTTGCTCTCTCTCGCCTGTGTGCTGTTCCCCTCTGCTCCACGTTGCACTCTCTCGCCTGTGTGCTTGTGTTCCCCTCTGCTCCACGTTGCTCTCTCTCGCCCATGTGCTTGTGTTCCCCTCTGCTCCACGTTGCTCTCTCTCGCCTGTGTGCTGTTCCCCTCTGCTCCACGTTGCTCTCTCTCGCCTGTGTGCTTGTGTTCCCCTCTGCTCCACGTTGCTCTCTCTCACCTGTGTGCTGTTCCCCTCTGCTCCACGTTGCTCTCTCTCGCCTGTGTGCTTGTGTTCCCCTCTGTTCCACGTTGCTCTCTCTCGCCTGTGTGCTTGTGTTCCCCTCTGCTCCACGTTGCTCTCTCTCGCCTGTGTGCTTGTGTTCCCCAGTGCTCCACGTTGCTCTCTCTCGCCTGTGTGCTTGTGTTCCCCTCTGCTCCACGTTGCTCTCTCTCGCCTGTGTGCTTGTGTTCCCCTCTGCTCCACGTTGCTCTCTCTCGCCTGTGTGCTTGTGTTCCCCTATGCTCCACGTTGCACTCTCTCGCCTGTGTGCTGTTCCCCAGTGCTCCACGTTGCTCTCTCTTGCCTGTGTGGTTCTGTTCCTATCTGCTCCACGTTGCTCTCTCTCGCCTGTGTGCTTGTGTTCCCCTCTGCTCCACGTTGCTCTCTCTCGCCTGTGTGCTGTTCCCCTCTGCTCCACGTTGCTCTCTCTCGCCTGTGTGCTGTTCCCCTCTGCTCCACGTTGCTCTCTCTCGCCTGTGTGGTTCTGTTCCTATCTGCTCCACGTTGCTCTCTCTCGCCTGTGTGGTTCTGTTCCTATCTGCTCCACGTTGCTCTCTCTCGCCTGTGTGCTTGTGTTCCCCTCTGCTCCACGTTGCTCTCTCTCGCCTGTGTGCTGTTCCCCAGTGCTCCACGTTGCTCTCTCTCGCCTGTGTGCTTGTGTTCCCCTCTGTTCCACGTTGCTCTCTCTCGCCTGTGTGCTTGTGTTCCCCTCTGCTCCACGTTGCTCTCTCTCGCCTGTGTGCTTGTGTTCCCCTCTGCTCCACGTTGCTCTCTCTCGCCTGTGTGCTTGTGTTCCCCTATGCTCCACGTTGCACTCTCTCGCCTGTGTGCTGTTCCCCAGTGCTCCACGTTGCTCTCTCTTGCCTGTGTGGTTCTGTTCCTATCTGCTCCACGTTGCTCTCTCTCGCCTGTGTGCTTGTGTTCCCCTCTGCTCCACGTTGCTCTCTCTCGCCTGTGTGCTGTTCCCCTCTGCTCCACGTTGCTCTCTCTCGCCTGTGTGCTTGTGTTCCCCTCTGTTCCACGTTGCTCTCTCTCGCCTGTGTGCTTGTGTTCCCCTCTGCTCCACGTTGCTCTCTCTCGCCTGTGTGCTTGTGTTCCCCAGTGCTCCACGTTGCTCTCTCTCGCCTGTGTGCTTGTGTTCCCCTCTGCTCCACGTTGCTCTCTCTCGCCTGTGTGCTTGTGTTCCCCTCTGCCCACGTTGCTCTCTCTCGCCTGTGTGCTGTTCCGCAGTGCTCCACGTTGCTCTCTCTCGCCTGTGTGCTTGTGTTCCCCTCTGTTCCACGTTGCTCTCTCTCGCCTGTGTGCTTGTGTTCCCCTCTGCTCCACGTTGCACTCTCTCGCCCGTGTGCTGTTCCCCAGTGCTCCACGTTGCTCTCTCTCGCCTGTGTGCTTGTGTTCCCCTCTGCTCCACGTTGCTCTCTCTCGCCTGTGTGCTTGTGTTCCTATCTGCTCCACGTTGCTCTCTCTCGCCCGTGTGGTTCTGTTCCCCTCTGCTCCACGTTGCTCTCTCTCGCCTGTGTGCTTGTGTTCCCCTCTGCTCCACGTTGCTCTCTCTCGCCTGTGTGCTTGTGTTCCCCTCTGCTCCACGTTGCTCTCTCTCGCCTGTGTGTTTGTGTTCCCCTCTGCTCCACGTTGCTCTCTCTCGCCTGTGTGCTTGTGTTCCCCTCTGTTCCACGTTGCTCTCTCTCGCCTGTGTGCTTGTGTTCCCCAGTGCTCCACGTTGCACTCTCTCGCCTGTGTGCTTGTGTTCCCCTCTGCTCCACGTTGCTCTCTCTCGCCTGTGTGCTTGTGTTCCCCTCTGCTCCACGTTGCTCTCTCTCGCCTGTGTGCTTGTGTTCCTATCTGCTCCACGTTGCTCTCTCTCGCCTGTGTGCTGTTCCTATCTGCTCCACGTTGCTCTCTCTCGCCTGTGTGCTTGTGTTCCCCTCTGCTCCACGTTGCTCTCTCGCCTGTGTGCTTGTGTTCCCCTCTGCTCCACGTTGCTCTCTCTCGCCTGTGTGCTTGTGTTCCCCTCTGCTCCACGTTGCTCTCTCTCGCATGTGTGCTTGTGTTCCCCTCTGCTCCACGTTGCACTCTCTCGCCTGTGTGCTTGTGTTCCCCTCTGCTCCACGTTGCTCTCTCTCGCCTGTGTGCTTGTGTTCCCCTCTGCTCCACGTTGCACTCTCTCGCCTGTGTGCTGTTCCCCAGTGCTCCACGTTGCTCTCTCTCGCCTGTGTGCTTGTGTTCCCCTCTGCTCCACGTTGCTCTCTCTCGCCTGTGTGCTTGTGTTCCCCTCTGCTCCACGTTGCTCTCTCTCGCCTGTGTGCTTGTGTTCCCCTCTGCTCCACGTTGCTCTCTCTCGCCTGTGTGCTTGTGTTCCCCTCTGCTCCACGTTGCTCTCTCTCGCCTGTGTGCTTGTGTTCCTATCTGCTCCACGTTGCTCTCTCTCGCCTGTGTGCTTGTGTTCCCCTCTGCTCCACGTTGCTCTTTCTCACCTGTGTGCTGTTCCCCTCTGCTCCACGTTGCTCTCTCTCGCCTGTGTGCTTGTGTTCCCCTCTGTTCCACGTTGCTCTCTCTCGCCTGTGTGCTTGTGTTCCCCAGTGCTCCACGTTGCACTCTCTCGCCTGTGTGCTTGTGTTCCCCTCTGCTCCACGTTGCTCTCTCTCGCCTGTGTGCTTGTGTTCCCCTCTGCTCCACGTTGCTCTCTCTCGCCTGTGTACTTGTGTTCCTATCTGCTCCACGTTGCTCTCTCTCGCCTGTGTGCTGTTCCTATCTGCTCCACGTTGCTCTCTCTCGCCTGTGTGCTTGTGTTCCCCTCTGCTCCACGTTGCTCTCTCTCGCCTGTGTGCTTGTGTTCCCCTCTGCTCCACGTTGCTCTCTCTCGCCTGTGTGCTTGTGTTCCCCTCTGCTCCACGTTGCTCTCTCTCGCATGTGTGCTTGTGTTCCCCTCTGCTCCACGTTGCACTCTCTCGCCTGTGTGCTTGTGTTCCCCTCTGCTCCACGTTGCTCTCTCTCGCCTGTGTGCTTGTGTTCCCCTCTGCTCCACGTTGCTCTCTCTCGCCTGTGTGCTTGTGTTCCCCAGTGCTCCACGTTGCTCTCTCTCGCCTGTGTGCTTGTGTTCCCCTCTGCTCCACGTTGCTCTCTCTCGCCTGTGTGCTTGTGTTCCCCTCTGCTCCACGTTGCTCTCTCTCGCCTGTGTGCTTGTGTTCCCCTCTGCTCCACGTTGCACTCTCTCGCCTGTGTGCTTGTGTTCCCCTCTGCTCCACGTTGCTCTCTCTCGCCTGTGTGCTTGTGTTCCCCTCTGTTCCACGTTGCTCTCTCTCGCCTGTGTGCTTGTGTTCCCCTCTGCTCCACGTTGCTCTCTCTCGCCCGTGTGCTTGTGTTCCCCTCTGCTCCACGTTGCTCTCTCTCGCCTGTGTGCTTGTGTTCCCCTCTGCTCCACGTTGCTCTCTCTCGCCTGTGTGCTTGTGTTCCCCTCTGCTCCACGTTGCTCTCTCTCGCCCGTGTGCTTGTGTTCCCCTCTGCTCCACGTTGCTCTCTCTCGCCCGTGTGCTTGTGTTCCCCTCTGCTCCACGTTGCTCTCTCTCGCCCGTGTGCTTGTGTTCCCCTCTGCTCCATGTTGCTCTCTCTCGCCCGGGTGCTTGTGTTCCCCTCTGCTCCACGTTGCACTCTCTCGCCCGTGTGCTTGTGTTCCCCTTTGCTCCACGTTGCTCTCTCTCGCCTGTGTGCTTGTGTTCCCCTCTGCTCCACGTTGCTCTCTCTCACCCGTGTGCTTGTGTTCCCCTCTGCTCCACGTTGCTCTCTCTCGCCCGTGTGCTTGTGTTCCCCTCTGCTCCACGTTGCTCTCTCTCGCCCGTGTGCTTGTGTTCCCCTCTGCTCCACGTTGCTCTCTCTCGCCCGTGTGCTTGTGTTCCCCTCTGCTCCACGTTGCACTCTCTCGCCCGTGTGCTTGTGTTCCCCTCTGCTCCACGTTGCACTCTCTCGCCTGTGTGCTTGTGTTCCCCTCTGCTCCACGTTGCTCTCTCTCGCCTGTGTGCTTGTGTTCCCCTCTGCTCCACGTTGCTCTCTCTCGCCTGTGTGGTTCTGTTCCTATCTGCTCCACGTTGCTCTCTCTCGCCTGTGTGCTTGTCTTCCCCTCTGCTCCACGTTGCTCTCTCTCGCCTGTGTGCTTGTCTTCCCCTCTGCTCCACGTTGCTCTCTCTCGCCTGTGTGCTTGTGTTCCCCTCTGCTCCACGTTGCTCTCTCTCGCCTGTGTGCTTGTGTTCCCCTCTGCTCCACGTTGCTCTCTCTCGCCCGTGTGCTTGTGTTCCCCTCTGCTCCACGTTGCTCTCTCTCGCCTGTGTGCTTGTGTTCCCCTCTGTTCCACGTTGCTCTCTCTCGCCTGTGTGCTTGTGTTCCCCTCTGCTCCACGTTGCTCTCTCTCGCCCGTGTGCTTGTGTTCCCCTCTGCTCCACGTTGCTCTCTCTCGCCCGTGTGCTTGTGTTCCCCTCTGCTCCACGTTGCTCTCTCTCGCCCGTGTGCTTGTGTTCCCCTCTGCTCCACGTTGCTCTCTCTCGCCTGTGTGCTTGTGTTCCCCTCTACTCCACGTTGCACTCTCTCGCCTGTGTGCTTGTGTTCCCCTCTGCTCCACGTTGCTCTCTCTCGCCTGTGTGCTTGTGTTCCCCTCTGCTCCACGTTGCTCTCTCTCGCCTGTGTGCTTGTGTTCCCCTCTGCTCCACGTTGCTCTCTCTCGCCTGTGTGGTTCTGTTCCTATCTGCTCCACGTTGCTCTCTCTCGCCTGTGTGCTTGTGTTCCCCTCTGCTCCACGTTGCTCTCTCTCGCCTGTGTGCTTGTGTTCCCCTCTGCTCCACGTTGCTCTCTCTCGCCTGTGTGCTTGTGTTCCCCTCTGCTCCACGTTGCTCTCTCTCGCCTGTGTGCTTGTGTTCCCCTCTGCTCCACGTTGCTCTCTCTCGCCCGTGTGCTTGTGTTCCCCAGTGCTCCACGTTGCCGTCTCTCTGTTAATTCTCACCTGTTGTTTCCGCAGGAGTGATATCCAAGTTCAGAAGAAAGGGTCCCAACTTCCCTTACCCACCATGCCGAACAAAGTCAAAGCAAAACTGGTGTAATGGGGGAAGAGGGGAAACAAGGGAAGACAAATGAAGAAATGTCCCACGGCGTACCGAATGAAGAAAGTAAGGTTCAATGCAGTCGTATGTGTTCCCTGTATGTAAAGAGCAGAAATTGATTGTTAATGTATGTGCTAGTTTTATAATTGTAAGTACAATCCTGTCTAAGAGTGTATGTTTTGTAAATGCCTTCGCTACCTGCTTCACTCCTCTCTTCCACCGATAAATCGATCACAGCATATACAGGAACAGTGTGCAATCTATAAGAGAGAACAGAGGCCTTTTGTAATCACAGCACGGTAGAACAAACAGGAGAACAGAAATGAATGGAACAGTGAGAACACCCACCTACTATTAGGATGCAGCAGTGAGTTAAGTATAGCCCAAAAATTCATGTATACATTAGAGAATTGGAGAGCAGGCAATAACAACATGAATTTGTTCCCTTAAGATAATCAATACGAAAATATGCAAAAAATATGCGGGCGATATGATACGTCTTCTTAACTTCAGGAGACACTAATGAGCTGTTTCTATATTACAGCTTCCTCAGAATGCACAGACAGAAAACAGGATCTCCAAAGCCGTGGGGACACAATCAGATAAGTAACTTATAAACGTATATCTTGCCAGTTCAGCGCACTTTAACGCATTACAGCCAATGTTCCCTCGAATTATTCTTACTCATGTGCGGCAGTAGAATGTGTGTGTGCACACTTTTCTTGTTAGTGTGTGCAAGTGAGTGATGAGATGTGCAACTAGACAAATCGACCAGCTGCTACTTAAATGTAGATAACAAGCATTAAAGTTACTCCTTAGTCACTGATTGGTCATCATACATGCACTCTGTCACTCATCCTTGTACTTGGGCATCCATTAATCACTTATTCATTTTTGCATTCACCCACTTACACAAACACAATACAACACATACACAGATTCAGCCACATATAGAGGATAAATTAAAAGTAGAAAAAACTAAATGTGTTAGTGCCTAAAAATGGCAAACGTGTGCTTACAATAGCAAAATTAAACAAAGCAACAACAAAATAAGCTTTATTCGACAATGTGTGTCATAAAAGCTGTGTACATTAAAATCTGATTTCACATTTTGAGCATTGGCTTATACAAAACTAGTTCATTGGATAAAAACAATACATCGAAATGTGCATTAAAATACATCAGAAACTTAAAAATGAATTAAAAACATACACACAATATTATTGTAAGTTAGAATAAATACATTTTTGATGCTTTAAGAAGGACCCAGCGGCCTAAAATGCTTCATTATCACGTATGACATAACCCTACATTCAATTGTTTGCAGAGAGCGATTTAGATCCTATTGACCACATCCATCTTAAAGGTTTTGCCAATGGTACTGCATAAGTAAGTGATGGGTCAGTACAAAGGATTCTCATGGCTATGCGCAATGAGTTGGTGCCCATAGGTCGGTGCAAGCCATACTTTACGAGGTGCGACATACGCTGCGTATACAAACAGGACATGAGAGTAAGTTTCTCCCATGTCAATGCAGTTTGGACATTTATTGTCGTCAGTAGCAAACCATTTAGCAGTCAGAAACTTCAGGGGTAGGCATCCCACTCTAAACTGAAAATACAGCTTGCGGTCTAGCGGCTTAGAGATTACATCCCAGTAATTCTCAGCTGTTGGGCGTGGTTTTATTTGTAAAAACTTCCCTGTCAGAGTTGACCCATTACTTTTTCTATAAGCATCTTGTACATTCTGTTCCCAGTACCTTTGCTTTATTAAATCTTTTGATGGAAACTGTAGGCTGCTAGGGGTTTCCCATAATGATGACATTCCCATACTGGTTAGAGATCTTCTAATGTCGCAGAGCCAGCTGATTTTATGGAAGCGATCAGCCTCCATTATATCTCTGAGACCTTCTGCAAAAGTGGCCAGTTCTGGCGTACACCAGATCCTATGCCAATAGAGAATGGGGCGTAATCTTGCTAGATCTGCCAGTGCTTTCCTGCCAAGATCATAACGCAGAGGGAGCGTAGGTGTACAAACAAAGCAACAGGTGGACATCTTGCAATGGTATTGTACATTGGGCATAGTTTCAGCTGACTGCCACGTTCGAATTCTGTTGGCCATCTTGCAATGGTATTGTACATTGGGCATAGTTTCAGCTGACTGCCACGTTAGAGTTCTGTTGGCCATCTTGCAATGGTATTGTACATTGGGCATAGTTTCAGCTGACTGCCACGTTAGAGTTCTGTTGGCCATCTTGCAATGGTATTGTACATTGGGCATAGTTTCAGCTGACTGCCACGTTCGAGTTCTGTTGGCCATCTTGCAATGGTATTGTACATTGGGCATAGTTTCAGCTGACTGCCACGTTAGAGTTCTGTTGGCCATCTTGCAATGGTATTGTACATTGGGCATAGTTTCAGCTGACTGCCACGTTAGAGTTCTGTTGGCCATCTTGCAATGGTATTGTACATTGGGCATAGTTTCAGCTGACTGCCACGTTAGAATTCTGTTGGCCATCTTGCAATGGTAAAACAATGATACAGCATAGATAATATCATTGCATGATGGTCAGCTAGTTAGAGGCAGCGTCTGTGCAGGTTGCAGTACATTGCAGATGACGTGAGCTTCACGCAAGTAGTCAGTAAGGTCCATCTTTGGAGCTCTAGCATGCGTTAAAAATGAAAATAAAAAGAAGAATGAGAAGCTAAATAATAAAAAAGCACTTGTAAGTAGAAAATGGAAATCTAAAAGACTGGCCTACTGGCTTTGGCACTGAAGTGCACTCATTTTCAGACGGATGTGCAAATGTGATCCGACAAATGTCGTCACTTACAGTGTAAGAGAGCCAAGAACTGAAGTGGACCGAAGGAAAGTGTAAATGACACCCAGAAGAGGGCTGACCAAAAGCCTATCTCTGTATTTATATGGATGTATATGTATATAAACGTATGCATTTATTTAAGGTGTTTCTTTCTTTTTTTTTTTTACAAGATCCTGGTGGACAATTAAACTGTCAGGCCTTCCGTAGAGATTCTAGCAATAATTATTACAGTGCAAATCTTGCACCCCTAAGGTTTGTTGAAGGGAGTAATCAACACCAAACTCCTTGCCTAAAAACTGTAATGTGTGAGATTTCATGTAACCAAATACATCTGTAGGCTTTAATAAGGTCCAGTTACAATCCATCTATAAATGCCTATTGGATTTAACAGATGTTTCGTAATGAATATGTCAGGTCTTCTGCCTTTGTCAGGACTTTTCATATGAGACAGATCAGAACTATGGCATCAGAAATAACTCTTCCCAATCAACCAATCAGGTGTATAGCTTTTGTCACTGGCTCGTCACTGTAATCAAGTCGGGCCAAATGTATTGAGAATAAGCCTTCCTACAAGGCGACCATGAGGTATCCTGCAATAAAATGACAAATATGTACAAATTTATAGTTTTCTAAACAACTACTGGATTTGCATTTTGCACAATTATGCATTCGCTTTGCATCATTTTCCCCAAATTTTGGGTAGCTGCATGAATTCTGTACACCCCTAAATGTTATTATTTAATTGCATTATGCTTCAGTATGTCATGTTTTTGTATTTCTTTTTTGGGGTGGCTGGGGAATTTGCTGCAGAATGTATTAACCAAATGTTCTCAATCCAACACATGGTGTCAAATAATGGGCAAAGGGATAGTGTTTGTAGACAAATATTTTGTATTCTTTTCTGAAGAATATGCTGAGTCATATTTCATGTGGGGGGGGGAGTAAGGGCGGTGTGGCTAAGGGATTCACTGTGTTACGCTGCTTAGGCTCCCTCCTGCAGAATTCTTTATTTTCACACACTGCTTTTATTACTCACTCAAACACTTCTGCACTAACTCACTTAGCTTCTCGTTCTCTCACTTGCTCACTGTCGCGCTCATTTTCTCAGTTTAAAGTCAAGAGAAGCTTCAAACTCTTGGTCGTCATTTGTTCACTCAGTCACTTCATGCTTAACTCACTCACTTGCTCATTCTCTTATTTGTAAACTCACACTCACTAAGCCACTATAATGTGCTCAGTCACTTACTCATTTGTACACTCCTTCACTCACCTCAATCACTTGCATAATCATTCAGTCACTTACTGACATGCACACTCTTTCATTTACTTTCCCACTCACTTACTTGCTGCTCACCATTTCACTGATTTTTCACTTGCTTATTCATTCACTAATTTGACACTTGACATCCAATCACGTACTGCTTCGTTCACATACGCACTCATTCCCACATTAAACTGCTCACTCACTCACTTTTTCAAAAACTTGGACACTCACTCCATCACTCATTGATTTACTTAACCCCTGTTTCACTTACCTACTCACTTGTTCATTCCCCTACTCTCTTAGACAGTCACATGCTCATTCAAAAACCCACAAATTCACTTGCCCATTCGCTCATTCATTCACTCCATTTCGCTTTCTTTTACTTACTCGCCGTTTACTTGCATAATCACTAATCCATTCATTCAAATCAAGTTACTGCATAACATTTTTGATTATTTGAATTATTTTGATTTGCACAGTTTCTAACGGAAAGGAGGAATAGAGTATCTTTAGCTCTTAATTTCCATTTTAGGTTGTAAAGGGGTGAGGAGTCTGCAGCCGCCTGTTGGAATACACTGTGGTGCATCCAGTGGTCGAAGTGGGGGAAAAAAGTCGGGGAACTGTGGGTGGAGCATAAGAGGGCCAGGATAACCCGAGGATTGGATCAGTGGGCGGAGTCAGAGATGTGGCCAGAATGTGCAAAACATCCCATTTTTAGGTCTCGCGCCTAGCGTTGCAGTGCGCAGCACTGCTCGCGCAGCGCGAGACCTCTAGAAAGGGCTTCTGAAAACGACCTACACGCTCGTGCGTGTGGTTTTGTTTTCAGAAGCCCTCATTAGCTGTAGCGTGCGTTTTTAGAAAAACGGCACGCGATTGAGCAAAGGCGGGCGCATGTCCCGCCTTTGCTCCTCCCATTCCCGACGGTGGCCAGAACGCGCAGCAGCGCGCGTTCGCCTCGCTGCCGCTGCCGCGCTCCCTCCCCCCAGCTCCTCTGTGGTGCGCGCGCACCACTGGTTCCTGTGCTCTTCTCCTCGTTTACCTTCGTGCTCCCCTGTCGCTCCGACGCTGTTCCTGCTTCACTCCCACCCAAGCCCGCCTCCTGCACTGCTCGTCTTGCCCTGTGCCGTGGCTGACCCTCTCTCGCTCCTAGATAGCACCTGCGCTCTTGTACTGCACCTCTGGACACTTTTGCTGCTTCTTAAGTACCCCGTGCTGCTCCCCTTTTCTCTCGTTCTCACACTGCTCCACAGCTGTTCATGCTACTCTCTCTGGCCGGACTGCTCCTGCTGCCCAACCGCGTTGTTCCTGCTCCATTGCACAGTGTCCTGTGCTCTTCCTCTAGTGTTTGATTGATTTCTTCGTGCACCTGAACTTCTTCTGTGCAGCTCCTCGCCTGCTTTCCTTCTTCTGAACGCTTCTGTGCATCTCCTCTCCTGCTGGTCTTCTCCTGGATCCCTTCTGTGCAGCTCCGCTCCTGCTTTTCTTCTCCCGAATCCATTCTGTGCAGCTCATCTCCTGCTTTCCTACTTCTGAACCGCTCCTGTGCTGCTCCTCTCTTCCTCCTATGCGCATGGACAGCTCTATTCCCGCGTCGCCGCCCTTGCGCTGCTACCGTGTCCCTGCGCTACTCCTCTGTTGCTCACCTGCCTTCCCACTGGAGTTGTCAATCCGCGGGCTTTGACCCTTCCCGCCACCCAGGGCGCCTATTTAATCCCTCAGGACTCCACCCCATCCCCAGGTTTCTTCCACGCCCCTCGCCTAACGGGCTCTCGCGCCACTCCCTTCACCAGTGAATACTCCGGGGCACGCGGTGGCAGCAGGAGCCCCACACAGGACGCCCTCTCCCTCATCCCGTGTCAGTTGACTGGATGATGCCGCGTGCAGTCATTTGCTAGGAAGTTGCAGGCAGAGAATCCCAGCCCCCTTGGATAAATGATGCTCTCACAGCCCGCCTGCGCTGCATTATACATTGAATAAGTGGTTGCCTGGGCACAGAGAGGCATTTGCAATGTGCCAGTAGGTGTCTGCTCAGAAGACGCGTCTGTCCTCCAAGGTGTCTGCAGCCCTTGGACACTAACTGCTCCGGCTGCCCAGTCGTCCACCTCTAGCTGAGAATGGATAACATTGTGATCTCAGAGTACGATTCTTTCAACGTGACCCCCTCACCCGGAAACTCTTCTGAGTACATCCCCAACCAGTTTGTGCAGCCGGGCTGGCAGATCGCCCTCTGGGCAGTGGCGTACTCCATCATCGTCGTGGTGTCCGTGGTGGGCAACATCATTGTCATGTGGATCCTTTTGGCCCACAAAAGGATGAGGACAGTTACCAACTACTTCCTGCTGAACCTGCCCTTCGCAGAGGCCTCCATGGCCGCCTTCAACACTGTGATCAACTTCACCTATGGCATCCACAACGACTGGTACTATGGCCTCTTCTACTGCAAGTTCCACAACTTTTTCCCCATTTCGGCTGTCTTTGCCAGCATCTATTCCATGACCGCCATAGCCTTGGACAGGTGAGTGAGCCTGCTGGTTTTATGCACTTCACACTGCAGACTGAACTTCAAGTCTTGGTTCTTTCTATGGGGGCAGATATGTGAATTTTGGTCCGGAGATATTGCGTGGTTTGCCTCAGATCACACGTTTGGTAAAGCGTGGATGCCGAGACTAAAGCTCATGTCTTCTGGTTCTATAGTCTACACATTAACCCCTATATTTTGAGCAGAGCCACTAGAATTATGTAACGAAGAAGGAACAAAGTGTGCGGCAGGGTTGCCTGAATTAAGTGGCACGAAATGAACAGTATTAGTTTGCTACTTTGTCATTTTAGCACTCGTCCATACTGCCTGGACAAAAGTTTTACCTCATTCAGCAACTGAAATGTGACCGGTAAACCTTTTCAGAGTCTGCACTCTGCCACCTAAGATGCTTGTTTAAAGTAACTTTTGATCCGTTTGATCGAGAAACAATTTTTATGTTTGAAATCTACAAATTATGTAGCAGGTGGTGGATTATGCGGCAAATTAGATAAATCCATAATTAGGTGGAAAACTCCATGGCTGCAGATTCACATCATTACAGTGGCCATTATTATGAGTCAAAAGTCCCCTTCTACTTCATGATGGCTGTATACATGACATCTGTCGCCAAGTATGTGGGATGCTTCCTCTATGGTGCCGAAACATACTATTTCTGCACTTGTTTTTAGTACATACCAAAAGTATACCACACTCTAGGGCGAGTATGTAAATGAATCACCCCCCTCATTCTGCTGCACTGTTACCCTCTTGGGTGCCCTACTTGTACGCTTGTGTGTGGTTGGAGGCTCTGAGCCGCGTGCTCAGCAGTGTGTCACGTGGTCAGTTAAGTGGGTGGGCACGTGCAGGATGTGCTAAGCTCTGAGTGTCATTGTGCCCAGCGGGGCTATTCTTGTCATTTTAGTACATGTGAGATCTCTTGACGCTTTAGAGTCTTTAAAAAAAAAAAAATTAGCTAAAGTTGGCTGTGCAACATACTGAAAAGCATTTTTTATCCAACTCTTATGACTTGAGTAATAAGGAAAGGAGGAGTGAAGTTTGCTGTTGGTCCAGGTTTTTTCACGGGGCAAACATGGGATAAACTGACTTCACACTATAATTGCTTCTCGAAACTGGAGCAAACGTACTTGGCGCTATGTTTTCTGCTAAGAATGGAGTATAAAAACTCTCCGCTGTGCTTGCTTTTAAGGAATTAAGCAAACTGACTTGGCACCACGTTTGTTTTGTAAGAGTTAAGCAAACTGTCTTTTTATATGTTTTCTGCTTAGGAATGAAACAAAATGACAGCGTTATGGTTGCCTCTTAGGGTGGAGCAAACTGACTTAGCACTATGTACGCATCTTAGGAAAGGAGCTAACTGACTTGGCACTATGGGGCTGACTTGGCACTATGGAGCTGACTTGGCACTATGGAGCTGACTTGGCACTATGGAGCTGACTTGGCACTATGGAGCTGACTTGGCACTATGGAGCTGACTTGGCACTATGGAGCTGACTAGGAACTATGGAGCCGACTTGGCACTATGGAGCCGACTTGGCACTATGGAGCCGACTTGGCACTATGGGGCTGACTTGGCACTATGGGGCTGACTTGGCACTATGGGGCTGACTTGGCACTATGGAGCTGACATGGCACTGTGGCTCTGCTTAGGAATGGAGCTCATTGACGTGGTACTATGTTTCTGCTTAAGAATGGAGCAATCTGATTTCGGACTTTGTGTACTTCTTAAGAAGGAGACACAATGGCTTGGCAATGTGTGTTTTTCATGAATGGAACAAACTGACTCAACACCTGTTTTCTGGTAGGAAATGGAGAAAACTAATTTTGCATCATGCTTACTGATTAAGTACTAAAGAATTGCACTGTTTTTTTTTAAACCACAGATGCAATCCAATCCGGCACATTTGGAAAGTGGAGCAAAATTATTTGACTCTGTCTGCTGACAAAATAATGAAACATTTGTTTTCTCATTTTTTTGTCCCCAGTGCAAAACTTCACATCCTTGTGATAAGCTTAGGAGTTGTGGAAGGCGGGCCATGCAATTCTTTATTACCCAAGCAGCAAACATATGGCAAAGTGCGTAGCACAAAAAGTGTCTTTGAAAGATATGGCAAAATGGTTCTATTGCTGTCCAACATCACCTTATTCCCAGGGCCACTGGAATTATGTGGCAGGGCAGGACCAAATTATGCAACAAGGTTAGCTAAATAATGCGACAAAGAAAGGCAAATTATACGGCATAATATGGCACATTTTGTGATAGTATTACTTTATTATGTTGTCATTTTTACAACTGGTTACATTCTCTGGGCAAATACTTCACCTCATTAATATCAGCTTAACAACCAAATACAGCAATAATCAACTGAAAAAATGACCAGTAGACCTTTGTGAAGTCCACTGTGCGGGAACACATGTTGCCACATTTTTAGTAACTTGTGATCCGTTTGACCTAGAAAAAATGCTTTTCTTAAAATATGCAGATTGTGCAGCAGATGATGGATTATGTGGCAAATGCAGCAAGTCCCTAATTATGCAGAAAACGCTGCAGCAGCAGAATCACATTTTTCTAGTGTCCCTCCTTAGTCCAATCCATTGTGCGCATCTGTAATCACAGGTGGGGTGTATGAAGTTGTCAAAGTCAGACTCCATCAACTTCATGAAGGTTTTTTTTATATATAAAAAAAAAAAAAAAAACTTTAGCTTCAAGTAGTTGGTAGTGTTTCTTTTGTCCAATAAAACAACAGGCACACATTCTGCAAAATGTAGGTTTTGTGGGAACAACTACAAAGACCTTTGTGCATGAAGTTTTTACCTGAAAAATATTTTCTGGGTAAAAGCTTATGAGAAAACAGTTTGGAGATTACATTTCCCCTCTATGTGACTTTTTACAAAGTTTGCCACGTTTGCAAGACGTCACTAAAGCAATTTAAAATTTTCACACTCCTGTTTGTAGCCCGCTAAAAATGTGTACGCACGCATGCACCCTCCAGAGAACAACGTGAGAGACTCTCTCTACATGTCTATGAAGGACACCGCGTGAGACACGCACGCATGCACCCTCCAGGGAACAACGTGAGAGACTCTCTCTACATGTCTATGAAGGGCACCGTGTGAGAAACGCACGCACCCTGCAGGGAACAACGTGAGAGACTTTCTCCCCGCAGGTCTATGACAGGCACCGTGTGAGACAGGCACACACGCACCCTGCACGGTACTCCGTGAGAGACTCTCTCTCTCTTTACATGTCTATGAAGGGCATGGGTGAGACACGGACGCACGCAGGGAACCAGTGAGAGCCCCCTCTCTCTGCAGGTATATAAAGGACACCGTGTGAAAAAAACACGCACGAAACTGCGTGAGAAGCACATACACGCACGAGCCCTGCAGGGTACACCCTGAGAGGCCAAGTCTCTCCGCATGTCTATGAAGAGCACCGTGTGAGAAACACGCACGCACCCTGCAGGGCACACCGTGAGAGACTTTCTCCCCGCAGGTCTATGACAGGCACCGTGTGAGACAGGCACACACGCACGCACCCTGCAGGGTACTCCGTGAGAGACTCTCTCTCTCTCTCTCTCTCTACATGTCTATGAAGGGCATGGGTGAGACACGGACGCACGCAGGGTACCAGTGAGAGCCCCTCTCTCTGCAGGTATATAAAGGACACCGTGTGAAAAACACACGCACGAAACTGCGTGAGAAGCACATACGCGCACGAGCCCTGCAGGGTACACCCTGAGAGGCCAAGTCTCTCTGCATGTCTATGAAGAGCACCGTGTGAGAAACACACACGCACCCTGCAGGGCACACCGTGAGAGACTTTCTTCCTGCCTGTGAAGGACCCCGTGTGAGAAACACACACGCACGCATGCACCCTGCAGGGTACACGTGGGAAACTCTCTCCCTGTCTAATGAAGGACACCGTGTGAGAAACACACGCATTGATGCACTGTGGCGATCACAGCTTGTAATCTTGCATTGGGTGGCCACTACTGGAATCCTATCTGAGGTGGTCACTATTACAACACTAATAGTAGCTCAGGATGATTTTCTTTGAACATAAGAATCTCTTATTAAAGAAAAGGTTGGACACCCCTGTAGACGGTGGTGTTTGCAAGATTGTTCGTGCATTCCTAAAATGGCAAACATTCCATGGTTGTCTTTGCCTCCGAAAAAAAATGGATCCAAAGACATGGACATAAATGCAGAGCTGTATGCTAAAGCTGAAAACCATCATCTTAGGAATGCAGATTGCAAAGTCATGCGGATCGGTCCTCAGGCAAAGATGTGACTTTTATAAAACTAGAGACTCGCTCCCATCAGGCTGTTTGCAGCAAGCTTGTGTGGAGTGTTGTAAAGACATACATTGACTGCTGTATACAAGGATAGAGAAATCATACACATCAAGAAATTGACAGGAGAGTTGTTTGATTAGCCCACAAACAGACGCATAGCTGTAAGAAGGGACAGAGAATCATCCACATGATGGTACAAAGAGAATTTTCTCCTCGCTCTCCTTCCTTGTACCTCCTACTGCTCTTCTCCTCGCTCTCCTGCCTTGTACCTCCTGCTGCTCTTCTTCCCACTCTCCATCCTTGTGCCTCACACGGTTCTTTGCCTCACTCTCCTTCTTTGTATCTTTGGCTCATCTTCTCATCAATCTCCTTCCTTTTGCCTCACGCTGCTTTTTTCCTCCTCAATATCCTTCCTGATGCCTCACTGTGCTCTTCTCCTCCCTCTCCACCCTTTTGCCTCACGCTGCTCTCCTCCCCAATCTCCTTCCTTGTGCCTCATGCTACTTTTCTCCTCGCTCTCCTTACTTGTACCTCCTGCTGCTCTTCTCCTCACTCTCCTTACTTATGGTTCATACTGCTCCCCAACTAACTATCCCAATACAACACACATAATTACACTGCACACCACATACATACAACTCCATAACACATAGGTAAAACACAATCCCATTTACAACGCCAAAAGCTCTAACTCAAAAAAATGCGAGACCTATTGCATTTTCAATGCTTGTTTAATATTTGTTTAGCATTTCACTGACCAGCAGCCGCGGTCCGTGCAGGTAACAGTGGTGGGGCCGAGTAAGGGGGGATTTCGAGGGACGATGCCGAGGGAAATTAATTATTTATTTAATTTTCCCTCGGCATCATCGCTCGAAATCCCCCCTTACTCGGTTCCACCGCCCCACCCATGTTACCTGCACAGACTGCAGCTGCTGACCAGTTACAGCTTAATATATTATTTAATTCAACCAATGGATACACATGATTATTTAAGATTTAATATGAGTTATTGACTGTGCATCTCCTTTCTAGAAAGGACTATTTGATCCCACGGTGGCTCATCTGAAAGGCCCCAGAAGATGATACTGTGACTTGTCTAGAATGAGCTGGCAGAGGGCACACAGGGCTGGCTTGTCATGCGTGGCCTTCAGGTTTCCATTGCGGGTTCTCTGGAACGGCCTGGTAGGTGGAGTAAGCACTCATGGATCTGGCTTGTGTGTAAGGGCCTGTGATTGGGACGTCCTCAGCGAATACTCTCGTTCCGGCTCACTAACGTTACATAGCACGTGTAGTCTTGTTTTTATAATGAGATAAGTAAAATTGTGCAATCACCCTCTAAATGCCCCTAAACGTTGATGCCCTTTCAAATACTAAGATCCTGGGTATGTACTTTCAGATGCCACTTAAAGTGCAGTCTATCACCCTCACCAGAAGCAGCTGCTGCGGGAGAGGGTAATCGGCAACATGAAATTACATGGATGCCCTAGCAGCACAGACACAACAGCTATGCTAAACCGCGTCAAACTAGAAACGCAGAAAACTGCTGTGCCTTACTTTATTGTGACACACAGGAGAATGTGGAAACTTGTATACAAGTAGCTTGTAATGCTCCGCTGTATTGTCCCAAACTCGCACCTTAAACACCCTACACTCCCAAAAGAAAGCATGAAGCCTTACATAAATATATCTGAGCAGAGGATGAAACTGTTGCTTTTCATCTGGCTGTTCTGTAGGCAGAGGGATGTGGCAGACTGGTCTCAGGTTGCAGGGAAAGCTTTTGGAATTCTTTCCTGCTGCTTCAGGTCTGCCCGGCAGGTAGTTAAATGCCCTCTATTAACATTTGTAAAGACAAAAACACGTTTAAAAAAAAGCATTTAGCAGTTCAGCTTCATCACTATCAGCGCACTTCAAATGAATGCAGCGGAATCCTTTGTAGTGTGCGCTGATTGGATATATCTGCGCGGACGGAAGCCTAAGTGTGCGCTGATTGGATATGTCTGCGCGGACGGAAGCCTAAGTGTGCGCTGATTGGATATATCTGCGCGGACGGAAGCCTAGGTGCGCGCAGTTTAGTGGGAACTATGATTACAGCTAATATTGATGCTTTAAGGGTTTTCTTTTCCTTCTTTGTCTTTTGCAGGAGTGTATCTAGAGAATGGTGCCGGAGCACCGTTTACGAGAACGCAACCAGGAGCCAGAGAGAACCGCTGAACAACAGCCCGACGAGGAACGCCAACTGCAACGCGACGACCCCGAAGGAAAAATGTAGGTGAACCAGACACGGAGGAGCCGCACGTGATCACTGGAGCACAAAGTGCTCTTCCGCGGTCACAGAGTCGCTTTATGCCTGCACCACTTTGCCCCACCGAAGCATAGGCGGAGGCAGAGCGCTACTGACACTCTCACCCATGTGCTTTTGTTCTCCCGTGCTTCACGTTCCTCTCTCTCACCTGTGGGCACCTGTACTGCCATGCTCCACATTGCTCTCTCTCGCCTGTGAGCTCCCGCTCCCCTGTGCGCCACGTTGCTCTCTCTGACCCGTATTCTTCTGTTCCCCCGTAATCCACGTTGCTCATTATCGCCCATGTGCTTCTGTTACCCCGTACTCCACGTTGGTCTCTCTTGCCCGTGTGCTTCTGTTCCCTGTGCTCCATGCTGCTCACTCTCGCCTCTGTACTTCTGTTCACCCATGCTCTGCAGTGCTCTCTCACCCATGTGCTACTGTTCCCCCATGTTCCACGTTGCTCTCTTACGCCCATGAGTTTCTGTTCCCCTGTGCTCAACGTTGCTCTCTTTGGCCCGTGTGTTTCTGTTCCCCCGACCTCAACGTTCCTCTCTTTCGCCCGTGTGTTTCTGTTCCCCCGTGCTCAACATTGCTCTCTGTTGCCCATGTGCCTCTGTTCACCTGTACTCCACATTGGTCTCTGTTGCCCATGTGCTTCTGTTCCCCCATGTTCCACGTTGCTCTCTTTCGCCCGTGTGTTTCTGTTCCCCCGAGCTCAACATTGCTATCTGTTGTTCATGTGCTTCTGTTCCCCGGTGCTCCACGTTGCTCTCTCTCGCCCATGTGCTTCTGTTCCCCTGTGCTCCACGTTGCTCTCTTTGGGCCGTGTGTTTCTGTTCCCCTGACCTCAACGTTCCTCTCTTTCGCCCGTGTGTTTCTGTTCCCCCGTGCTCCACGTTGCTCTCTGTTGCCCATGAGTTTCTGTTCCCATGTGCTCAACGTTGCTCTCTTTGGCCCGGGTGTTTCTGTTCCCCCGACCTCAACGTTCCTCTCTTTCGCCCGTGTGTTTCTGTTCCCCCATGCTCAACGTTGCTCTCTGTTGCCCATGTGCTTCTGTTCCCCTGTGCTCCACATTGGTCTCTCTCGCCCATGTGCTTCTGTTCCCCTGTGCTCCACGTTGCTCTCTTTGGCCCGTGTGTTTCTGTTCCCCGACCTCAACGTTCCTCTCTTTCGCCCGTGTGTTTCTGTTCCCCCGTGCTCAACGTTGCTCTCTGTTGCCCATGTGCTTCTGTTCCCCTGTGCTCCACGTTGCTCTCTTTGGCCCGTGTGTTTCTGTTCCCCCGACCTCAACGTTCCTCTCTTTCGCCCGTGTGTTTCTGTTCCCCCGTGCTCATCGTTGCTCTCTGTTGCCCATGTGCCTCTGTTCACCTGTGCTCCACATTGGTCTCTCTCGCCCATGTGCTTCTGTTCCCCCATGTTCCACGTTGCTCTCTTTCACCCGTGTGTTTCTGTTCCCCCGACCTCAACGTTCCTCTCTTTCGCCCGTGTGTTTCTGTTCCCCCGTGCTCATCGTTGCTCTCTGTTGCCCATGTGCTTCTGTTCCCCGGTGCTCCACGTTGCTCTCTCTCGCCCATGTGCTTCTGTTCCCCTGTGCTCCACGTTGCTCTCTTTGGCCCGTGTGTTTCTGTTCCGCCGACCTCAACGTTCCTCTCTTTCGCCCGTGTGTTTCTGTTCCTCCGTGCTCCACGTTGCTCTCTCACCTGTGTGCTTCTGTCCCCCTTGCTCCACATTTCTCTCACTCGTGTGCTTCTGTTCCCCGTGCCCCATGTTGCTCTTTTGCCCGTGTACTTTTGTTCCCCCGTGCTCTACGTTGCTCACTCTTGCCTTGGTTGTCCACACCAGCTTCCGTGTTCCGTGCTCGTTCACCTTGATCGCAGAGTTCCTTTCTGGTTCCGGATTCTAGGCTCCGCCATCCAGGCGCGGCGAACTTCGGCTCCAGGCTCTGGCGAAAATCAGACCCGACGCGCAGCAAAGCACCGCACCGCACCGGACCCGCATCGCACCGCACGTCCGCCGCTGCTCCCCGCTGCCCCCCGCTGCCACTGCCATTACAATTCTGCTATCGGTCGACACCACGAGGATAGCGGTAAGTCTGTTGTAACGCTGCTCATTGGTTGTGGCTGTGCTTGAGGTGTGTGGCTGACTGTGGATTGGTCACTCGCGGCGGAGGGGCAGGGGCCAGGGGGAAGTGGGGGAAGCGGGGCAACGCAGGTGCGGCAGGCGGCAGGCAGGTAAACGGGCTTGTTACACCTCAGCCTGCTCCACCTCCACCTCAGCACACTTCGGCACACTGGGCTTACTCTACTTGCCTACGCCCCGCCCTGCACCGTGTGGCACTCTTGCTCTCTCCTGGTCTCCTGGTCTCCTGGTCTCTCCTACCCTCATAGCTTTTCCTACATCTGCTTTACTACCAGCCTACTGGCCCTCACGCCTGGCCCAGCTGGTCCGCTTTCTGCCCTCTGTTGCAAAATGTTTAGCTCCTGACAGTGGCGCAGAACTGGAAATATTCAGAAGCACATCGGTGGAGCTCATAGCTTAGAAGAGGGCGAGAAGCAGTTTGTAGGAGAGGAGGGACGGGGGGACGGGGGGACTGGAGGGGGGAGGCGACGGTGTACGGTGTGCGGGGTTCGGCGTGGCGGAGCGTGCTCCAGTATGAGGGGGTTGCGAGGGGTGTGCCTTTGAGTCTGAGTCTGAGCTCGAACCTTAGCCCCTGTCAAGCCCCTGCCAAGCAGCTAAGCTGCCAAGCTGCCAAGCTGTCAAGCTACCAAGCTGCCAAGCTTAACAACCACAGCTTCTCAAGAATCGCCGGGCATCGGAACCCCGGCTCAAGGACGAAGCTAAGAACAAGCTAAGGCTCAAGGACAAGGACAAAGCCAAGAACAAAAAGTGGGGAAGAAACAGGGGGAGGGGCGCCCTCACCAATCACATTATCGATACAATGAGATCAGGGAAGGCAAGACAGCAGCCAGCGGCAAACCCTAGCAGGAAAACGCGCAGGACCACAAAGAAGCCTTCCAGCACGAAAAGCCTAGAGTGCACAGAAGTTCTGATGACAAAAGAAGAGGAGACCTCCCTGATCTCTCCACTTCTTAGCAGTCCGCAGTCGATTGTGCCGGTCAACACAACTGACGCAACTAGCGCAACTGCAGGGGCCGCCAAGTTTAAGGGTTATCAACCGAAAATATACACCAAATTTTCCTTCATAAAAGATGCCGGATCGGTCCTATGCCTAGCCAGCAACAAAGAAAGCAACCTCCCAACCCCACTTGAACCCATCAAAATACACCACACTATCCGACAGCAGCCAAAAGGAGACTACGGAGACCATGATGGGCAGGCAGGCAGGGAAACACCATGTGCAACAAGACCTCGCGAAGCTAACATCAAAGACGTGATGCCCAATGAGGACAAAGAACAGGGGGCACAGGGGGACAAGGCATATGAAGGAACAAACAAGATCAGAAAGGGCCAATCGGAGCTGACACCAAAAGGAAATATCATCCACAAAAACACAATCAATAAAAACACCGACAAAATCAACGGAGGGGAGACAGGCGAACAAGCTCAGACTAACAATTTCGCAGAGGCCATGAAAGAGGAAGTGAACCAAAAAATCAATAAACACACCTCTTACAATGACAGCGACAGTGATAACATGGACGGAACACTGCCCAACTGGGCACCATACAATCTGGCAAAAGTGGGCTCTAAACTGCATGAATGCCAAGACCATGGAAACCCCGCCAACAAAAATGTCAGCACTGTCAACAAGAAGAACAGGGAAAACACTATGCAAAGGGAAGAATCAGGCACCCCCGAATCTCATCAACAACAAAAAGAAGAGGCAGCAGAATCAGAACACCGAAGAAAAGCCCTCAACAAGGCAAAGCAAAACTCCCCCTTACTAGAGCCCTCGATGGCAACAGAGGAGAATAGCGACCACAAGCACTCGCCTATCAAAATGGCGGCAGAAGAAATTCGGGACATTATCCAGACACCAGAAGAAAGGCAGTCCCAACCAACTCAGGAACTGCCGCTTGACAACCATGACCAATTACCTGCAGGCACTGTGCAAGATGAACTAGAAACCAAAATACATTGGCATCACACTTCAACAACGCAGGAAACAGAACCAGAATCATCATACCTCACACCGGAGGAATGGGAGGAACTGGTTGCCTCATATTCTCTTGCACCCCTGGCTGAACCCCAACGAAAAAACAGCTCGCCAAGGACTAATATAAAACACTCTAAAACGCAGGAAAAAGAAGACATTTGGACCACCTTGCTACACACAATGCAAATGTCGGTAAACGCCATGCAATACCATTCCGACAAGATTGACATCCAATTGTCAGTCCTCAATTCTCTTTCGATCTTTGTCGCAAACATCGACGACAAATTGGCAGACCTTAACAACCTGATCAGAAGAGCACAAGCGGCGACGCAAACAGCACAGGTTAGCTGCACATGTGTATCCATAGAAGATAAGCTGGCAACCCTCCCAACGGTAATGGACAATCTCCTATCTGACATAAGATCCACGATGTCTCAGAAATTAACTTCAAAAGAACTAGCCATAACAGGAACTGCCGAGCAACACCAAATACAATTGAATACCAAGGAAGTGCCTGAGGACATCGCGGAACAAAAACCAGAGACTAGTATGCCTGAGGACGGCCCAGCACAAACAAGAGCGAAGGGGAAAAATCAAACAAGGCCAGTATTATCGACGGCCTCGCCAAGGCTCTCAAAGTGTAAGGCACCTTCCAACAGTAGCCTTCTAGGAACGAACCAATCACCAACCCGCACGCTCACATCCAAACAGCGAAGGAAGCTGAAGAGAAAGGGGCGAAACCAAAAGTTGATTCAATCAACATCTCCTTGCAGGGCCATGGCCCAGGAACAGGGGAAAGACCGCAAAGAGGATCTCCCAGAAATTACAACCCAGGTGGGCAATGGGACTAAGAGTCAACACGAACTTCCAGAACACTTGCCCCAGGAAGAGGGGAAAGACGTAGAAGGAAGCAATTCCCCTAAAACAATCATAAGCGGTGGAGACGCCCCTAAGAGCGAACCCTGCGAGGAAACGGGACTTATCTATGAGGGAACAATTGACGGTGAGGCGACAATCACATTAAGAGAATTCCCTGAGGCTGCTGACATATCTAAAATCAAACAGGCACCACCTGTAGACCAAACGGCGCAATCAGACTTCACAACAATCATGTTCCACCCCGAATATAAATCAAAGGGACGGATCGACATATTGAATAGAGGAAACATCCTACGCTTAATAAACTCCATCAATAGCTTGAAGAATATAAGATCTAATGACCTAGATTCGATAGAATTCATGGAGTGTTCGGAACACTCGGGCGTGGAAGCAACTAAAGCAGTTTGGGCCACACCTGCGATAGCAGACAAAGTTCTAAAGGAATACACTAAGTTCAACACCTGGGACATTAAGCTACGTCCCTTTGCCAGACCAAGATACCCGGAACCCCTAATCACAACCTCGGAAAATCAAAAAGAGCCTGGAGGGAGCCAACCGAGACAACCGAGCATGCACTTGTACTCCGTCTTGCGCGGAGCCCGCAGCAATACCCCAGAGGGTACAGAAGCAAGTGAGCAGCGGCTCCATCGGTCCACTGCAACAAAAAGCATCCCTCCACAAGAGTGGAGCTGGATATCAAGGACCATAAACACAAAAAATCTAAATCTTTGACGCTCCAGGTCTGCTGAACTCTACACTGGTACCAAAAACTCCCTCAAACTTTGCTCGTGGAACATCAACGGGGTGGGAGACAAAACCCTGGATCAGGAACTGCAACTTTACCTACAAAGCTTTGATATAATCTCATTCCAGGAAACTTGGAGCAATTCACCGCCCGCCCTGGATGGATTCAACCTGCTCTTCCTACCTGCCATAAAGAGCGCCAAATTTGGCCACAGCAAGGGAGGACTGGCCACATACTGCTCTATAAAGAGTATCTACGCTATGGAGTCAATGACGTACAGCATAGCATCCCCAAACGCAATGCAAGCGCTCAGACTAACCCTACGGGGGGGGAAAGAGCAGGTAATCCTCATAAACCTCTACCTACACCCCCGCGATAAAACAAAAGGCATTCTGCAGCTGAAAGAGAAGCTAGAGGAAATCCTAACGGAAGAGCAGACCAGCAATCTAATAATCACAGGAGACTTCAACGCAAACATGTTCAGAAGAGCCCCTGAAGACACCGATACAGAGGAGGACCCTTTCATGTGGACTGCAGCAACACAAGATAATAATGCAGGCAGCAGACACACGAAAACAGCACAGAGGCTCTTAGCAATCCTGGAGCAATTAGGCTTCCGATCTCTAAATGGAAGATTTCCAGGAGACCGCCCACAGACTGCACCTTTCATAACATAGCAGCAAGCACCACAATAGACTATACATTCGTCTCTCGCTGTATGTTCCCAAAAGTAAGGGACTATCACATTGGAACCTCTGAACACAGCGACCATTTACCACAGGAAATCACAATAGGCTCAATCATCACCCCACAGACTCATAACTCGGATTTTGCGTCAAATGAAAAGCGGATAAAATGCAAAATGGATGATCCGGAAGGCTTCCTCATTCTTGCAAAACAACTTGTGGAGGAAGCACAATCTGCAGACCAAGATGGCCTGAGAAGCTGGGAGCTGTTCACACGAAAACTTGCAAATCAATATGGAGTAAAAAAGGGAACCAACCTAAATAGGAACTCAGGACCCGCTCGAATTAAACGCCCCTGCCCCCACATTGGAAACAACACGCAATTGAAAATCTATAAAAAGCTGATAAACCGTGCTCTTCGGAAATTGAAGAAAGACAACTCCGATTTTACAACCTTACAAGATCTGAGGGCACTGAAAGCAAAGCGGGGAAAATTAATTTGGAACCTTAAAACAGTGCCCAATTCTGGCAAAAAGGTTAATATTCTTGCCAGCCCGTTATATCAAGGCATAAATTCTCATGTAACAGAAGAGGCTTGGACAACCCACCTACAAACTCACTTCAACAAAGATTGTGCAACCGAACCGCACAAGGACATTTTCCTGCTCGAAGGTGATGTTCAAACACTTCAAATACTCACTAAAACAATTTCAGAACAGCCTCTTATCATTACGAGGGAACAAATCTGCAAAAGAATTTCAAAGGGAAGGCGCGAAGGAGCTCCGGGACCAAATGGGATCCCGCCCATACTATTTAAACAAGACCCAAATCACTGGGCATCTGTATTGAAACCGACCTTCGAATCAATCTTGCGCTCATCAACGATACCATCTTCATGGAGGGGATCATCTCCCCCATCTACAAAAAAGGCAATAGGGACAACCCAAAAAACTACCGGCTGGTAGCTCTAATTGTCAATGAAGCCCAATACTACGCCGGATTGCTCTTACAAGAACTAACATCGTGGGCGAAGGGAATCTCTGCAATCCCTATAAACCAAACAGGCTTCTGTAAGAACATGGGGACTACCACCAATATCATGGCCCTCTCACTAATGATAGACGCCACACTTATCACAAAACAGCCCTTGTATCTATGTTTCATTGACTACAGCTCAGCATTCGACCATATAAATAGGAACCTATTGTGGCAAAAACTAAAAAAACTGAACATTCCACCACTACTACTAAAACAACTAGAGCTCTTGCACAGCAACACATGGGTGCAGGTAAAACTGGGCACAGGAGATCGTCTGACAAAAAAGATCCCAACCACCAACGGACTAAAACAAGGCTGCGTGCTCGCTCCGCTACTATTTAATCTTTTCATGGCAGAGCTTTCAAACTCCCTCAATGACAACAACTCGCACGCTCCCAAAATAGGCGGCCTCCAGCTGTCTAACCTTTTTTACGCAGACGACTTGGTGCTCATAAGCCGGACACCAGTGGGCCTACAGAGATTGCTTGATACTACATCTCGGTACTCGGAGGAGAACAAACTCAACATTAACAAGGAAAAAACTAAAACTCTCTGTGTGAATTGGCACAAGAAAAAGACACAGCCTCGCTGGCATCTGGCTTCATGTAAGCTGGAAGCTGCACAAAACTACAAGTACCTGGGAATCATCATCGATGATAAAGGAAAGTACACAGCTCAACTGGAGGCCATAAAAAAAGGGGACTAATGATCGCGGTGGCACTAAGAACTCTTAAGAATAACATCTCTGGCCCAAATTTACTTCCCTTGATCAGAGTGATCCAGTCAAAGCTCATACCATCAATCAGCTACGGAAGCGAAGCCATGAGAGGGAAAGATGCTGAAACTCTGGATCGTTTAATAACAAGAGCAATTCGAATGATCTTTGGGCTGCCAGGATACACATCTCCCGCACAACTAAGGCTGGAGCTTGGGATTCAAAGGCAAGAGATCGCCCGCAAAGGGGCATTCATTAAAAGCTGGTTCAAAATCAAAAGGGGTCCACCTGACTCATTAAACATGCATCTGTGGAAAGAACTGAACACCAAGGGGGCCCACCCAGCCCGCTACCTGGACGACTCACTCAACCAGTTGGGTTTGCAGGAACTTTGGGGGGTTCCAGCGACCGCTGCCAGCTTCAAAAAAGTTTGTAAACGATGTGATCAAAAAGGAATCACTTATACAGGACAAAGCCACCCTGAGTGAACGCGCTCACGGCTGGCTTACCCTGCAGACCTACTGCAAGGCATCACCACAAGCCTACCTCCTCTCCAGCTTCTCTAGAGCAACTAAAGAGAAATTTCTGAAACACCGCCTGGGCATACCCATCTGCATATCATATGCCACCTTGGCTACGTCACCCGAAGCCAGCAATTTGCCGACTCTGTGGGGAGGGCGAGGAGGATATAGTGCACCTACTAACTATATGTGAGGCCCTAAAACAGGAACAACGGACCCTGTTAAGACCTTTCTTCAATAAGAAATCCATTCGAACCTGCAGACAAGCAGTGCTAGCATCCTTTTCTGGTGAGGACATCCAACTAAGTTGTCACCTGGTAAAATACTTTACTGCTGCAGAATCAATTATAACAAGCATTGGCATAGCCAATAGGTCTCGCTTTGGGACCTTATAAGTATTTAGTTATGCAGCACAATATCCTTGGTGCAACAACATCAACCGTTGCATGGCTAAACACTTATAAGGTTCCAAAGGCGAGACCTATTGGCTATGCCAATGCTTGTTTGGGAGTGAGGGAGGGTGCTGTGTCTGCCTGCTGTTACCGTGGCGGCGCTGGTCTGCTTCCTGTTAAGAGTTGTCACAAGTGCGGGAAGCGCCCAAGGACGTGTTTATAATATGTAGATAACAAGTGATGGTGAGGGGGGGTGAGACAGGGGATGAGGAAGGTGAGAAAAAGGAAGGAATTGTGAAGTGAAGTTCTGGAAAAAAAAAAATTTAAAGTTAGAGGTATTCCGATTTCCACAGCGGAGCCTAGGATGCTTAGTGTTGTTGCCATACTAGAATTTTATATATTTCCCGCAAATTAGCAAGTTTTATTCGAGTTTGTCCATATGCGTACTGGCATACACTGGCTTAAATTAAGCTCCCTGCAGGGGTCTACATTACGCCATTTGCTTGAGCGAGCCCCAACAGCTTGGCGCAGTACATACAGAAGAGCCGCTTTCTGGAATGTGAATATGCCAAATTACAGTGCGCTGCGCCTGAAGTATTGAAATTTGTACAGGACAGGCACACGTATTCATTCCACGGAGGAAAGAGCAAGACGCAGCTTGCTACAGGGCGAGTGAGATAAATGGACAAATAGGGATAAAATAGAGGAGGAGGAAAGATATAGAAAGAGGGGGAGAGACCATGACAGGGAGACCGAGAGAGACGAGAAGGGGCTAGAATGAGAGGAACTGAATGAAACGCAGAGGAGGGGGGCGGGGGAGAGAGAGCAAGTGAGCTAAAAAGAGAAAGGTAGGCAAATGGAATAGAGGAGGGTAAAAAGAAGCGGAGGCCATAATTTTTTGAACATAAGGTAAGCTCAGAAGAAATAAGGTTAGGAAGAGTCCCTGTGGTGTGTATGAAGAGGGTGTATGAAAAATTCCAGATACATCGAAAGCTTGTGCTGAGGCTGCAGCAGGACTTGATTACATCTGTGTTAAAGTTGTACCTTAGGAGAAATTACAGTCAAAATGTTCAGTGTAGTTTAAATAGTGATGCTATAGATAATATTTGCAATTTGTTTTATTTGAATTTGCCGATGTGCGTACCGGCAGACACCGGCTTAAATTAAGCCCCCTGGCAAACTGAGTAAAATGAATGCCAGGAGGAGGGCCCATGGTGTGTAGGAAGTGGGTGTATAAAAAGTAACTGTTAGAGAGCAAACACACGCTACAACCTTAGAATAAAGGCCAGGCTCACAAATTATTTGTCCTGTACGTATAATAGTGTATAAGGCACAGAGGCAGCGCCAGAGTATAAATGTGCCAAGATAGGCCCACATTTGTTTAGGCAACTTACAACCAGCAGTTTAGAAATTGCCGATGTGTGTACCCGACAGACACCGGCTTAAATTAAGGCCCCTGTATTTTTGTTTCAATAGTGACTTTATACTTATTATTTCGAAATTTTTGGTATTTGAGCCTTTATTTTTTGCACTTACGCCTTTGGAACATATATTTTGAAGAGGAGTGAGTGGGAGAGAGATAGGGGAACATTAAAAGGATGCGGGTGAGGAGCAAATGAAGATGTACTGCAGAGCCGTTTTTTGAGAGTGGGGAGGGGTGCTGTCTGCCTGCTGTACCCGTGGCGGGGCTGGTCTGCTTTATGTTAAGAGTTGTCACAGTAATTTAAGTGCGGGAAAGCGTCCGAGGACGTGTTTACAATAAGTAGACTAGTAGAGGTGGCAACCAACGGCGGAGTGAGTGGGGAGAAGTAATACGGATTGACCGGGGTGGCAGCAAATTAATTAACAAGGTGGCTCTGTGGCCCAAAGGAGAGATGGACGCTGGGAGTTGGTGGTTTCTGTTTGTTAAAGGTAGCAGAGTTCTTGGTTTGTATTTCATCTGTTTCCGCGTGAGTGCTGTTTCCAAATGTGGTGTATTTTGTGCACCGGAAGTCAGGCACACCCTGGTGTGCTGAGGCGAGAAACTCCAGAGATAGACGCATGGGTGGGGGACGTTACTGGAAAGATGCAAACCCCTGCTCTTTCCATCAAATATGCAATATAGGACGGCAGGCCAATATTACAAGTTCCAACACCTGCAGGTAATGTAACCTGCAGAGATTGCACGTGGGAGACTTCTTTGCATCCCTGATGCGCGCGCGGCACTGACATATTTGCATGCGTGAATGTTATGAGTTGAAGCGGATGTCGCCAGACTTTCTCCTTGCGGCTGATTACATTTTAGGTGCACCGGAAACCCTGATACGGGAGGAGAAGAGGTGATTTATTTAACTTTAGCGCCTCTGTGATAACAACCGCTCAACTTCAATACGGCCGGAATAATGGAAATCCGAGCGCTGTGCTACTGGTGAGCAGCTCGAGGCGCTACAAAAAAATCTGAAACTTCCACCCACCATTGAGCCCGGTTTATACTGCCAGAAAATAAAATATAACTGCGAAAGGCTCTAGATGACGCTTTCAGTCCCCAAGTGATTGTATTTGATTCCGTGGCTGTGGCACTCGTATATTCAAAATAGGAGCTTCTAAAAAGCAAACACAGAGCCGTCAGTACAAACAGTTTTACGGGACGAATCCCTCACAAGCACTGCAAAAGAAAGCAATCCCAAATGATTTCCTGGCGCGGGGTCTGGTGTTCTCATCCGCTACACCCACATAAACAAGCACGGAATCGAAACGGAAGAGCGGGGGCGAGCGAGCGCAACAGCCTGCTCAGCTGACCAGACGCTCGTGCGTCATGGCCTTTTGCCGGCATGTGTTTACAATTATCGCGCCCGCGTCTGGGCACGATAATTGGAAACACATGTTTGCCGCGCGTACCTATCTCAAAAAGGCCAGCCACGACGCACGAGCGTTTTTTGGACTGCTTACCAAACTCACTTACTAAAAGTCTTCGCCTCTAAGCAGCGCTTGCGCGCTACTCGAGGCTCGACCTAAAAAAGCAGGCAACCCAGCTCGCAGACTGCATTATAACGGAACGAACTACGGGGTCTGCACCGCCATCCTAAATGAGAGCTTCAGTAGCGTTAAGACTGGTACACCATACACATTAAGGACTGTGCAGCCTCTTCAAATGGGGACCTTTGTAACGTCAATTATGTATACAATGCACTTTAAAAGCTTTGCACTAGGTTTTACCCTTTTCAAACCTTTTCTCTAAGTTAACCATACTCCTTTTTTTTTTTTCCTTCTTTCTTTCTTTCACACATTATTGAACTTTATTGTGTTTTAACAACGATCTATTTTAAGCCGCAAAAACGTTAGAGAGAAATTTTAACGCATGATTGTAAAGGTTTTAATTAACTGTACAATAAACTCAACTTTCAACTTTCACTCTTGCCTGTGTGCATCTGTTCCCCCGTGCTCCACATTGCTCTTTTGCCCGTGTACTTCTGTTCCCCTGTGCTCCACGTTGCTCACTCTCACCGTGTGCTTTTGTTCTCCTGTGCTTCACGTTGCTCTCTCTCGCCCATGTGCACCTGTACTGCCATGCTCCACATTGCTCACTGTCGTCTGTGTGCTTCTGTTCCCCTGTGCTCCACGTTGCTCACTCTCGCTCCTCTGCTTCTGTTCCCCTGTGCTCCACGTTGCTCACTCTCACCGTGTGCTTTTGTTCTCCTGTGCTTCACGTTGCTCTCTCTCGCCCATGTGCACCTGTACTGCCATGCTCCACATTGCTCACTGTCGTCTGTGTGCTTCTGTTCCCCTGTGCTCCACGTTGCTCTCTTTCGCCTGTGTGCTTCGGTTCCCCCGTGCTCCACGTTCCTCGCTCTCATCCATATACTTAAGTTCCCCCGTGCTCCACACTGTTCTCTCTCGCCTGTGTGCTTCTGTTCTCCTGTGCTCCACGTTGCTCGCTCTCGCCCGTGTGCTTGTTGCCCCATGCTCCATGTTGCTCTCTCTCGCCCGTGTGCTTCTGTTCCCCCTTGCTCCACGTTGCTCTCTCTTGCCCATGTGCTTCTGTTCTCCAGTGCTCCACGTTGCTCTCTATCTCCCGTGTGCTTATGTTCCCCGTGCTCCACGTTGCTTTCTCTCGCCCCTGTGCTTCTGTTACCCCGTGCTCCACGTTGCTCTCTCTCGCCCGTGTGCTTCTGTTCCCCGTGCTCCACATTGCTCTCTCTTGCCCATGTGCTTCTGTTCTCCAGTGCTCCACGTTGCTCTCTCTCACCCGTGTGCTTCTGTTACCCGTGCTCCACGTTGCTCTCTCACCTGTGTGCTTCTGTTCCCTGTGCTCCACGTTGCTCTCTTTCGCCTGTGTGCTTCGGTTCCCCCGTGCTCCACGTTCCTCGCTCTCATCCGTATACTTAAGTTCCCCCGTGCTCCACACTGTTCTCTCTCGCCTGTGTGCTTCTGTTCTCCTGTGCTCCACGTTGCTCGCTCTCGCCCGTGTGCTTGTTGCCCCATGCTCCATGTTGCTCTCTCTTGCCCGTTTGCTTCTGTTCCCTGTTCCCCAGTGGTCCATGTTGCTCTCTCTCGCCTGTGTGCTTGTTCCCCCGTGGTCCATGTTGCTCTCTCTCACCCGTGTGCTTCTGTTCCCCCGTGCTCCACACTGTTCTCTCTCGCCTGTGTGCTTCTGTTCCCCCTTGCTCCACGTTGCTCTCTTTCGCCCATGTGCTTCTGTTCTCCAGTGCTCCACGTTGCTCTCTCACCTGTGTGCTTCTGTTCCCTGTGCTCCACGTTTCTCTCTTTCGCCCATGTGCTTCTGTTCCCCCTTGCTCCACGTTGCTCTCTCTCGACCGTGTGCTTCTGTTCCTCCGTGCTCCACGTTGCTCTCTCTTGCCCATGTGCTTCTGTTCTCCAGTGCTCCATGTTGCTCTCTCTCGCCCGTGTGCTTGTTCCCCCGTGGTCCATGTTGCTCTCTCTCACCCGTGTGCTTCTGTTCCCCCGTGCTCCACACTGTTCTCTCTCGCCTGTGTGCTTCTGTTCTCCAGTGCTCCATGTTGCTCTCTCTCGCCCGTGTGCTTGTTCCCCCGTGGTCCATGTTGCTCTCTCTCGCCCGTGTGCTTCTGTTCCCCTATGCTCCACGTTGCTCTCTTTCGCCCGTGTGCTTCTGTTCCCCCTTGCTCCACGTTGCTCTCTCTCACCCGTGTGCTTCTGTTCCTCCGTGCTCCACGTTGCTCTCTCTTGCCCATGTGCTTCTGTTCTCCAGTGCTCCACGTTGCTCTCTATCTCCCGTGTGCTTCTGTTCCCCCTTGCTCCACGTTGCTTTCTCTCGCCCCTGTGCTTCTGTTACCCCGTGCTCCACGTTGCTCTCTCTCGCCCGTGTGCTTCTGTTCCCCGTGCTCCACATTGCTCTCTCTTGCCCATGTGCTTCTGTTCTCCAGTGCTCCATGTTGCTCTCTCTCGCCCGTGTGCTTGTTCCCCCGTGGTCCATGTTGCTCTCTTTCGCCCATGTGCTTCTGTTCCCCCTTGCTCCACGTTGCTCTCTCTCGACCGTGTTCTTCTGTTCCTCCGTGCTCCACGTTGCTCTCTCTTGCCCATGTGCTTCTGTTTTCCTGTGCTCCATGTTGCTCTCTCTCGCCCGTGTGCTTGTTCCCCCGTGGTCCATGTTGCTCTCTCTCGCCCGTGTGCTTCTGTTCCCCTGTGCTCCACGTTGCTCTCTTTCGCCTGTGTGCTTCTGTTCTCCAGTGCTCCACGTTACTCTCTCTCGCCCGTGTGCTTGTTCCTCCGTGCTCCACGTTGCTCTCTCTGGCCCATGTGCTTCTGTTCTCCAGTGCTCCACTTTGCTCTCTCTCGCCCGTGTGCTTCTGTTCCCCGTGCTCCACGTTGCTCTCTCTCGCCGTGTGCTTCTGTTCCCCGTGCTCCACATTGCTCTCTCTTGCCCATGTGCTTCTGTTCTCCAGTGCTCCACGTTGCTCTCTCTCACCCGTGTGCTTCTGTTACCCGTGCTCCACGTTGCTCACTCTTGCACATGTGCTTTTGTTCCCCGTGCTTCACGTTGCTCACGCTTGCACGTGTTGTGTACTTCTGCAGCTACTGTCTCTATTATTTCCCCTGCTCTCTGTGATGCTTCTCCCCACCCGCATCCTTCCTATTGTTTCCACCCCTGCTCTCCTCATTGCCTCCCCACCCACTTTACAAAAAAAAAACGCTTTTGCACTATCTTTTTAGGTCGAACATAGCGGCGCGCATGCGCTGCTCTGCAAGGCATGGTGTATTCAGTACATGGGCTTCAAGATGGCCCATCGCTTTTCATTGGTTGTTCCAGGTGTCTTTCTAAATTCCTTACTTTTGTATGGTAAATCGTGCCCCTTTGTCCCTCCTTTTGGTCTTTCGTTCCCTCCCATAGTGACTGGCCCTGTTACAGGGCTCCTTTCGCTTCTGTCCATTTCAGTTCGTTCCGTGCACTATTTTTTCCGATTGCCTGTCTCATGTTCTGGAAATGTTGAAAATGCGAGCAGCTGACCAGTGTTGCTGCTTTCCCCTCCCACCCACCGTTTCTCTGTGTGTTCTCCCCTTCGCACCTTAGCTGTCACTTATAATCTGCACAGTCTAGGTCACTGAAGATCGAGTTGAGCATTCACAAAGTTTTTTTTTATTTTTTTAACTTTGTTTATTAGTTTTATACACAACCAACAAGAGACAATGACCTACTTCACAAAATAGTAGCTTCGTGCGACCTTCAGAAGTAAACGGCGCAATACCGTGCTGGTAATAGGTATACAGTGCATCATACATTTGGTAAACCCAATCCGCTCAACGCCATAGACCCCTCTACTGTCTTAACCATTTCGTCAAAGGGCAAGGCCGGACGGCCTACGTCGTTGGGAGCGTTCAGTCGTAATGCTACAAAGGGGGCTACTGGTCAGGGGGGGGGGGCAAGGTGACGTGAAGGAGAGGCAGCATCCAAGTCAGTGTCCACCAAGGTCACCCCTCCCGGCCTGTACAGGGCCCAATAGTTCTTTGGTCTATTGCGGGGCGGTAACAAGTCACTGTAGTTTTCGGTCTGGGTGCAGCAGTACATCATATCTTTAGTCCACTGAGCTATTGTAGGCGTCGGGCCACGAAGCCAACAGATCGCCACACATCTCTTTGCTAAAAGCAATGCCATGTCTACTAGCTGGCCGCAACGCTTTAGGGAGGGGCTTGGAGTATCCCAGCAATGCTAAAAACGGGTCAGGGGCCAACGTCAGTTCAGTGATTCTATTTATTTCAGAAAAACCCGAACCCAGAAGCGGGCAACCCCGGGCATGTCCAGGCTAAGTGGAAGAAGTCAGCAATTTGTTCCCCACATCTTTCACACTGAGAGTCCTCCCGTAGCCCATAACGATGGAGACGTTCCGGCGTGTAGTAAGCCCTGTTTAGAAATTTAAAATGTACAAGTCTGTGCCGACCATTGAGGGAGACGCGTTTAGTGCTCATGCAGCAGTAGAGCCATTTGACATCCGTAAGGTCGACCTGTAGGTCACGCTGCCAGGCTAGCCGTGATTTGGTGTATTTATTTCCCGTAGCAGACTGTGTGGTGCGGTAAATCCTAGATACCATCTTAGCAGGTGTTTGCGCTCTAATGACGGCAGTTAGAGCCACGACCTCAGGGGCTCCGCCATATCCTCGCCCAATAGATCCTTAAGAGCATGTCTAATTCTATGGAATTGGAAACGGGCAAGGGCGTCGGCTGAGCGTCCTCTCCGTTCATAGCATCCCATGTGCGCGCCTCGCCATCTACAAAAAGGTCCCCTATGGTGTGGGCATTTAGCGTCTGCAAAGCGGCTGTGACCCCCCTATCTCTACATGGTGCAAGCCAATGGCACCACTCAAGGCGGGCCACTGGGGAATACAATATGTTGCCCGCCTGAATAGCTAATAAATAGTGCCAGGCATGAACGACCGCATTAAGGGAATCCAATATACCCGTACATCTATCAGGGGGTGCGAACAGTAAGGCAGGAAGAGGCCTAGGGGCAGCAACTATCGCCTCTATACGTACGTGCGGGATGTCAAACGGACCGTGAATCCAATAATATGCTTGAGAACTTTGAGCAGCTCTATAATACAAATCCAAGTCAGGAGCACCCAGTCCCCCCATCGAGTACGGCATTATCAGTATGTGCCAGGCAACGCGAGCCTGCTTGCCCGCCCAGGCCAGGTGTACCATTAAGGACTGGAGGCGCTGGAAGAATACACGGGGAAGTACCATGGGGATATTCATGAAGAGGAAGAGAAAGCGCGGCAGCACAATCATTTTCATAAGGGACACTCTGCCCATCAACGATAAGGGGAGGCGCACCCATCGATTAATATCCTCTTCCAACTTGGAAATAGCGACCCCATAGTTCTCCCTGAGGACCACCTCAGGGTCAGTGTGCAGTTTGATCCCCAAGTACCGCAGCGCCTCCGTAGTCCACTGCAGAGGGTACTCAGGCTCGAAGGCCACCGTGGCTGGGGTCAGGGGGAACATGATGGATTTGCTCCAGTTGACCCTTAGGCCAGACAAAGAGCCAAAGCGTACCACCTCACGTAAAACCGGGGAGAGATTATCCTCAGGGTATCTGACATAAAGCAGTGTGTCATCCGCATAGGTGGAGACGATTAGGCGGTAATTCGGAAAGCGAATGCCTCTATGGCTATGATACTCCCGTAGGGCGCATGCCTAGGGCTCAGCAATCAGGGCGTAGAGAATTGGAGATAAGGGGCAGCCCTGTCTCGTACATCTGTAAATTCGTATAGGGTCAGTGACCAGGGAGCCTATTTTTATGCGCGCTGTGGGGGAGGAATACAGTACGGCAAGAAGTTGTAGAAACACCTCCCCTACCCCCATGCGGCGGAGGACCTGCCTCATGAAGGGCCATTCGACCGAGTCGAATGCCTTTTCCATGTCTAAAAATACCGCGATAGCTGGCACCTCCGGTCTTGTATGTTGAAGAGCAGCAAAGACCGTGCGCAGGTTGTATGTCAGATTTCTGCTTGGCACAAATCCGGCCTGCTCCGGGGCCACCAAGGTCGTGACGAGCGGAGCCAAACGATTGGCAAGCAGTTTTGCGAAAATTTTAGTGTCCACATTCATCAAGGACAGAGGACGATACGAGGCACACTCGTCTGGAGACTTACCCGGTTTAAGTATAGCCACCAGGATCGCTTCACGCATAGTTGGGGGCATCACGCCTGTGGCACACATGTCCTCAAACAGCGCGAGCAGGTGTGGCAGTAAAAGATCAATAAACGCTCTGTAAAAGGCGACAGTGAGGCCATCCCCTCCCGGCGCGCTCCCCGCCCTCATATCAGAGAGAGCTAGAATTATTTCATCCCTTTCGATCGGCCACATCAGAAACTCTCGATGTACGTCGGACAGCCACGGCAGCTTTATATGCTTCAGATAGTCTAATATTTGCTCATCCGGGCTGCAGCCTCTCGAAGCATAGAGGTCCGTATAGTATTGACGAAATTGATCCGCCACTTGGGCCTCTGTCAACGGAGAGTCGTCAGGCTGTGGTCGAATGTCTGGGATCGCCGTGGCATCTCTACGCTGCCTGATGAGCTGCGCAAGGACCGCTCCCGGCCGTTCGCCCTCGCCATAAGTGCGCGCAGTGGCATATTTCCCAAGATGCTTTATTTATGTATGGTATTCCTGTAGGGTCTGCGTCAATTCTAGAGTAAGCGCTGCATTCGGGCCATCGATCAGGGAAGCCTCTAGCGTCTTTATCTTATGCTCCAGGACCGTCAGCCTATTACGAATCGACTTAAGAACCCCCGCGTGTTTTGATATTGCCACCCCCCTAATATATACCTTAAAAGCCTCCCATATTGTTTGAAAGGAATCTACTGACCCCACATTGGTTTCAAAAAACGTTTCGATTGCCGTAGCGATTTCATCCTTAAAAACGGCGTCAAGGAGAGAGTAAGGTGGGAAGCGCCACATAAAGGGGGGAATACGCTTCTGGGGAGAAGTGAGAACCAAGAGCAGGGGTGAATGATCAGAATATGTGCGCGGTAGAATCGTGCAAGACTGGATGTGCGGCGACAAGCTTCTGGAGGCAAACCAGTAGTCTATTCTGGTATGGACATTATAATACACTGAATAATGTGTGTACCCGCCCTGGCCCATGTGCCCGTGGCGCCAAACATCACGCATATCCAACCTGATCAATGATGCCTCCACGACTCTAGCCGAAGCGGAGACACGCCTGTCCGGGCCGTCCGACCTGTCCAAAGTAGGGTCCCTAACAAAATTGAAATCCCATCCCCATAGGATCTGTCCGTGAGCCTGGAGATGAGTCAGGTCAGTCAACTTATCATAAAAGTCTGGGTGATCATAATTAGGTCCATAAACGTTTAAGAAAAGTAGCTCCATTCCCCTACCTTAGCATTTGGTAAGAACAAACCGACCCTCCCTATCCGTCTCCAAAGGAGACAGACGGAACGCCGTCTTCGGATTGACCCACGTCAGGACCCCCCTAGCATGCGTGGTGAAACCTGCCACGTGCACATTACCTAGGAGCCCTTTTGTGCGTAAAATGGGGCTATCTAGAGGGAGGTGTGTCTCCTGTAGGAGAGCTATGTCTATATTATGCCTATATAAATAGCTCAGAATTTTCCGGACTTTCCTATAATCATTAAGGCCACGTACGTTCCACGTAAGCACTGCTACCGAGCCCAGGGCATTGTCAGAACGCGTCGTAGTCCTATCCGTCATGATGAGGTATCCAGCCTAGGTCCCATGGCGTCAGTCTCTTCGGGTCTACACAGCCATGATGTCGCGCTACCCAAGTTGTCACAGCAAAAAATATGTCAAAGGTCAGTCTCAATGCATTCCCACCCCCTACCCACCCCCCCACCCACGTCAGGCCCACCCCAACAGGACCCGCACCATACAACCCCCCACCCCTCAACTCTGCAATTAGTCGAAATGAATCACTCTCAACAATCCCAAAAAGAATCAAGACAGATCCCAAAAAACCCCCCCACCCTCCACCCACGCCTGCCCCACCCCAACTTGGCTGCGAATTATACCCTCCCCCCATAATACATTCCCCCCCCCCCCCCCAACTGAAATCGTACTCCCCAGTGTGATTCACACGAGGGCGGATGTTGCTCTCCCCACAAAGAAACGGTTGGAAAAAGCGTTCGGCTTTCATAAGGCCGCGCTCCGAAAACCGTCAAGACTAGTTTAAGCAACTACGTACAGCTTGTAGTACTGAAACCCAACTGTAATCCCAAATGCTACTCCGGGAGATCAATCAGAATCAAAAAGGTGAAGTAACCAAAGAGCGAGCTAAGGTATGGTGTATGAACCCCATATTCTCAAGCCATAAGTGAAAATAGTATCTGAGCTACGCCTGCGTACTAACCACCTCGGATCCCTCAGGGTATCACGACCCCCAACTAGAACCCCTCGCCTCACCCTAAACAGCAGGATAGGAGAGCAGTGAGCCCAATTATCAACAGAAGTATCACCATCCCCCGGTGCTGCTCCTCGCAACAGACCCCCTCCGGTCATCCAGACATGACCCATTCACACTGGGCTGCAAGAGCAACTTCAGGAAGCCCCCCACACTTCTTAAACTTTTCACACATTGTCACCCGCAAATTTCTAATCCTGGTTGTCCAGCATGTCACCCGCCGCCTCGTCAAGGAGTCGCTTCTCTGGGCTGTGCCGCTGCTCCTTCGCCCAGTCTTTCATTGCCTTCTGAAGCGCCTTTGGGTCGGTGAAAATGTGGGAGCGTCCCTGACGGTTGACCCGGAGCTTTGCCGGGTATAGCATGGCGTAGTCCACCCCCAGGTCACGGAGTTGTTTCTTCATGGGGGCAAACTGGCGCCGTGCCTCCTGAACCCGACCCGTAAAGTCCGGAAACAGAGAGATAGAGGACCCTTCAAATTGCAACTGTTGTTTCTCTCTAGCTGTCCTCAGTGCTACATCCCGATCACAGTAGTTCAACAGTTTCGCTATGATCGGTCTAGGGGCAGCACCCGGTGGCGGTCGTGGGCCCAGTGATCGATGCGCCCTCTCTACCACTAACATAGGGGAGAACGTGTCCTCGCCGAGCAAAGTCTTCAGGAGTCGTTCCGTGAACTGTTCCATATTCCCCGTCTGGGTGGTCTCAGGGAGTCCTGCAATGCGGAGGTTACAGCGCCGAGAGCGCGCTTCCAGGTCCTCCGTCTTGTCCTGGAGCACCTTCAGGATCCCGCCCAGTTGTTTATGCTCCGTGTCTAGGATCGTCTGAGCCTCCTCAGCCTCCGTGAGCCTGCGCTCCGACATGTCTAGGCGCTCGGCGTGCTTGTCTAGACGTTCGGCCATACGATCCATCCGGTAGGATAGTGCATCCATCTTAGTGCCAAGCGCCGTTATGCCCCCCTGCAAATTCTTTTCCATGGACCGCAGTAGGCCTCAGATGTCGTCCCCTGGATCTTCTGCCGTGTGGTCCTGTTCTCCAGTCGCACCATCACGCGAAGCCTCGCTAGATTTTGACCTCTTCTGGCCAAACGACAGTTTCTGTTGCGTTCTGTCCACACGGCCCATCCTGACTTAGCAGTGATGACTGATCAGGCACTTCTTCGGGCCTATTCCTGGAAGGTGCCTCCACTCCCAGGATACAAGGGCAGCTCCCTGATGTCCCTCCCGGCGCTCCCCGGTCCAGCCACCAGCACCAATGTATCCAGCAAGACTGGCCAGCACCGCGCACCCGCCAGGTGGGCAGCTACTATCCAGGCCTCCTAACAGGGGACTCAAGCGCGCAGCCGGCGTAGGAGGCACAGACGCCGCCAGCAGCGACCCTCCAGACCCACGTGTACCGGCACCGGGATTCAGACAGGACCGAAGGAAGGCCAAGTGTCCGCGACGGGGATCGCCGTGAGGGAGGGGGGGGGCACCACGCACCAGGGCTCGATGGCGTCGCGGGACACAGCACTCCGGGGTCGTCCCCCACCTCAACTCACTCCGCAGTGCAGCTGCGAGCAGTCCGGGGCCTCCACCGATCCAGAGGTTCACATCCCGGGCAACCCGCCCCAGGAAGCACTCACCCTGTAGGGACAGGGTCCCCTCCAATGAGTGGCGGCTGCCATCCGAACGGTCTCCGGGCAGGTGCGCAGGCAACGCAACTGCCGTCCCACCAGCAAGGCCCAGGCCAGGGCAGCAGGGAGGCCAGGCACTAATCAACTTGGGCCACAGCGTGGGGGTGCAGGGGGCGCCTCCCGCACCCGGTCACTATCCCGTCGAGTGCACACCGCTATCTGGACCTGCGCCGCCTAGCCGGGCATCGGGGTTCTTCGCTTCTCGGCGGCAGCCGGGAGCAGCCGCAGGCCTCGCGGCACCTTCCGTCTCCGCTCCCGATCTCGCGCCATCTTCCGGCTCATCCCCCGGTGTCTCAAGCGGGGGTCGCGCCGCAGTCGTCCATCGCCCGGTGGCGAGCTCCCGGTCGCACAGTCTCAGCAGGGGCCAGGGATCTGCGCGTTGCGCCCTCCACCGCACTTATTCACTCAGTGCAGGCGGAGCGGCGATACAGCAGCTCTCCTGCAGAGTAGCAGGCCCGTCCGGCGCCGCGAACGCAGGTCGCGTGTGCGCGCTCCAGTGGATCGGAGCTTCTCAGTTTTTCGCCCAGACCGGGCTGCCAGTGTTCAGGAGTCGAGGGGTCGTCTTCCCTCGATCCTCGTGTTACGTAGTTGCAGGATTCCTGTAGTATCGTCTGACGGATTATCGGAGCTCTCGGCTCAAGCGGCCATCTTGGTCGCGAGCAAGCTCCGCCCCCCGAGCATTCACAAAGTTAGAAAGTTAGAAATCTGACTTTACTCGCTAGCTCCCTTTCACCCAAACTTTTATTTTTAGCATTAATTATGTATCACTCGTTCGAAGCTCCGTTGCTCCGGTTCTGTAAACAGAGCTGTAAATCTTGTTCTTTATCTGGTCATAAATGTGGCAGCCGTGTCTCTGTTCCCAGTGGTAATTCCCCTTTCTTAGTCCACAAGGTAGTGCTGCTAGCTGCTACTCTGGTGCCATTGGTAATTCCTCATTTTAAGTCCTCTAGACAGTGCTGCTAGCTGCTTCTCTGCTCCCTGTCTGTAAATCCTTCATCCTAAATCCTCTAGGCAGTGCTGCAGCTGTCTCTCTTATCCCAGTGGTAATTCCTCATTCCAAGTCTTCTAGGCAGTGCTGCTATCTCCTTCTCTGGTCCCAGTGGTAATTCCCCACTCTGAGTCCTCTGGGCAGTGCTGCTACCTTCTTCTCTGGTCCCAGTGGTAATTCCTCATTCTTAGTCCTCTACACAGTGCTGCAGCTGCTTCTCTGGTCCCAGTGGTAATTACTCATTCCTACTCCTCTAGGCAATGCTGCTAGCTGCCTCTCTGGTCCAAGTGGTAATTCCTCATTCTTAGTCCTCTAGACCAGAGGTCTTCAAACTATTTTGGTCTGTACCCCCCTTAAACAAAATGTTTTGAAGTTGAGCCCCCCTCCAAACCTCTATGGCACGGATTTGGGGAGTGGGAGGGATGATCACAGGGGGCAGGGATCATGAGACCATTTCAGGGGTGCTTTTCTGTAGCTTGTAATCCACACTAAATGTGCAGCATCAAACAAGAACAGAATTGATCACAAACACTACTGCCCATAATTGGGGTGCCGTGGGCCCCAATGCACTCCACCTGCTGCACTAATGATGGATGTAGCCCTGAGAAACAAGCTATTTCCTCTTCTTTCAGTCCTTCTCCAGCATGTCTCACCATCACTTCAATCTCAAAACAGGTCCAGTCTCTGTCTGAATGAAAATGAGCTACTGCATGCCTCCCCAGTTGTTTTACGCCAATGGCGTCATCTTCCCTAAAGCTAGCAAGGGAAATGAGCCCCCATGGCCAAATTCTATTGTAAAACATTCATAATTGTGATGCAGTGGGCCCCTTGACAAAAGTGTCACTGTACTTACTTCACTAATATTAGCTGCTGCCTTGCTGTTGCCTCTGACCTTTAACAACATGGGATCCCATCTCATACCAACCCTCTCCCTCCCATCCCTCCTCACCCTCTCGTCTCTCTGATGCTCAAATCAAGGTGTTGCCTCTGTTTAATTTTCCCCCTCCCTTGGGTCATTGCTCCAAGGCTCAAAGAAACACTGGCACAGGAAGTGTGCCCTAGGCCTCTTATGCAGCTGCAGCATCAACGATGCCTACAGCTCTGCAAAGCAGGCTGTCTACTCTGCCCACTCAGCTGGGCTATAACTTATAGGTCAGATGCCCAAAGCAGGCTGTCTACTCTGCCCACTCAGCTGGGCTATAACTTATAGGTCAGATGCCCAAAGCAGGCTGTCTACTCTGCCCACTCAGCTGGGCTATAACTTATAGGTCAGATGCCCAAAGCAGGCTGTCTACTCTGCCCACTCAGCTGGGCTATTACTTATAGGTCAGATGCCCAAAGCAGGCTGTCTACTCTGCTCACTCAGCTGGGCTATTACTTATAGGTCAGATGCCCAAAGCAGGCTGTCTACTCAGCCCACTCAGCTGGGCTATAACTTATAGGTCAGATGCCCAAAGCAGGCTGTCTACTCTGCCCACTCAGCTGGGCTATTACTTATAGGTCAGATGCCCAAAGCAGGCTGTCTACTCTGCCCACTCAGCTGGGCTATTACTTATAGGTCAGATGCCCAAAGCAGGCTGTCTACTCTGCCCACTCAGCTGGGCCATTACTTATAGGTCAGATGCCCAAAGCAGGCTGTCTACTCAGCCCACTCAGCTGGGCCATTACTTATAGGTCAGATGCCCAAAGCAGGCTGTCTACTCAGCCCACTCAGCTGGGCTATTACTTATAGGTCAGATGCCCAAAGCAGGCTGTCTACTCAGCCCACTCAGCTGGGCTATTACTTATAGGTCAGATGCCCAAAGCAGGCTGTCTACTCTGCCCACTCAGCTGGGCTATTACTTATAGGTCAGATGCCCAAAGCAGTGTTGTATTCCTCTTAGGGTGTCCATAACGGGCTTTCCAGTATCATGTCCTTATATAGGCACAATTCGCCCTGCCCTTATATAGGCATAAATTCCCAGGCCTTATTTAGGCATTAAACCGTGCACTCCAAATACAGGCATGGTCTCCGACATCCGTCCACCCTAACGTCACAACGAGTTCGTGAAGAACAGGCCCTTAGGCTGCGGGAGTTTCCCTAGCCCAGGACTATTGATTTCTTCAAGGACTCATATATTATGCATGAACCATTATTCCTTAGGGTTCATTCATGACGTCTTCCGCTGTCCGATTCACGTCAATGCTAACATTATGAGGTACCTCTAAGGTATAAATATACCTTCCCTAGCCCTTGTAAACTAGAGGAGATCTCGACTTCAGAGGAGCCTGTTTCCCGGCCTGACACACTGAGAAGACGCTGTCATCCCTGCACGCAGAGAGTCCAGCTTCCAGTGATCTGACTTCCCCTGCGGGGTGTTGGAGTTCGAGTCTGGCAAAGAGATTCCTACCTCTCTCATTCTTCAGGTATGGAGCTGACAAGAACCTAGAGGGACTCTTGGCATACTAGGCATACTAGGCTTAACATACTCTTAGTATATCATAGTAAGGAATACTTCACCTACTTCATACCTCTCCCTACACCTAGGTTAGGTTAGGTACATTGGGGTAGAACTAGATTAGAAACGCATCGCTTGAGTACTCGCATTTTTAGTCTGTGTTATTTATGTAAAGGCATATGTACTAAAAGATAATGCTATCGCAGTATTATTTATTTCTACTGCTCACACTGTACATTATTTATCTCGCATACTGTCTTGTGATCGTAACAGCACATTTTACTTACATCAGAAACAAGACTGTTCAATAAATCTTTTATTGAAACGCCCGTCTGTTCTTTCTGTGTAACTTGGAGAAAACTAAGCATGCACGATTGAGCTGAGTGAAATAGTTATCTATTGTTTCCACGACTCTGGGACACGTTCTGATTCTAAAGGGAAACATAGTGGTCATGTTTTGCGGCTGCCAGAAACTACTCCCTTCTTGTTTGTCAAGGAGTTTCTAGTGGCCTCTGAGCTAGCTGGCACAAGTAATTAAGTTTAATATACTCGATAGGGACATACTGACCGTAGTCCTATGTCAAACCTATAGGATATATTATTCCAATGCGCAGAGCCTATTAGGGAAATAGGAGCTACACTACGTGGCGCCCAACGGTTTGGTAAGGCGGTAATTCAACGTTAGATACTGAGTAACTCAGCTGTGCTTTTTCTCTCAGAAACCCCTACCGATATACTCCAAAAGACGTCTGGAGTGGGCAGGGTTAAGTATCCGCCACGGCTACATAGGGAAGTACCCTATATATTAGCTGTTTGGTTTGCTCAAAGTTGAAGGATACAGTGTTCCAAAATATTGTGCACCTTATCTTTGTTTCCTTGAAACTTGTTCTACATTTTTCAAACAAACAAAATGCCTGACTCCGACGATGCCACCGGAAACGGTGGAGCTGCGGCTGATCCAGCCCAAGCAGCTTATAATATCACAGGTTTTATTGAAACCGAGGAGGGTGTTATAGACATCCCTCAAAACTTAAGAAGAGCCATCACTCTAAAACTTATAAAACACGGCCTACTACCAAGAGGAGGTAGAGCAGTTTTCGTGATAGAGGCACACGAATCCTTTCAGACAGAGGTATTCTATTCATGGGTAATATTTCCTGAATCAAATTCAGTAACACACACGTTTCACTTCTACAAAGAAGATGATCCACCAGAGGAATACATTCCTTTCGAGGATATTGAAATTCCATTAACATACCAGGAGCATCAGCTCTGGTTTAAAGGCGCCCTAAAACATCTTAGAAACATTACCAGGCTCGGTCCACTAGGTAGACCAGGAGCAACATGGCCGATTCTAGCCGGCTATACACCTCATCCTGACATTGAGGAAATGTCAGACGAGGAACTACTTACTCAACTCACAGAGTTAATAAAAATTTACAGACAATTGGTCCAATATGTCATGCGGACTTTTACAGTCCAGCAACCATTAACACTTCCAAATCAAACTCCTCAACAGGGGAATACACTAAAAATTACACCACAGACTCTATACGCAGTCATGGGTAAAATGCCCACAAAACGTGAGCAAATTCCATTCTGGATAGCTCAAAAATTACTCAAATCGAAGCAGTATTTCCAAATACTAGCCCATATGAGAAACACAGAATCCTAACAATCAGTTTACCAATGGGGATCACACCACAACTGGAAGACTGCACCACTTGGGGCTCAGTCTTTGCTGCCATCTATACTAAAACACATGGCATTCCGTCAATTGCGGTAATACCTGATGTCCTGAAACAAATTCAAAACGAATACGGGGCAGAGCCTGCTCTAAATTTAGGTATGAAGTTACTGAAAAATTTCGACCAGGTCTCAACAATAATATTATCTAATATTAAAGGGGAGGCAGCAGCAGTGGCGATCCGCCAAAAATTAAGGGAATTTGATGTTACAGAACATCAAACTGAGCTACCCAGAATAATTGAACAATCTTATGCAGAATTAGGCAGAGATAGTGTGGGTGGAAGACCCCTGAAGCCGAAGCTATCTGAAAGTCCTGAGAAGGACTCAATTAAACAAACTCCTACATCTTCTAAAAAGAAGTGGGAGACTAATAAACAAAATTCAAATGAGAAACGTTCTCAATCCCGAGGTAGGTCTCCTCAAAAGGAGTCCTCTGAAAGGAGGTATAACCTCAGGAATAGGGATAATTTGAGAAAGCCTGAAAGGTATCAAGATACTGATACACGTTCCTCTCGTCCCTTTCAGATCTCATCACAGACTTCAGAAAGAAGAGGTCGGACGGAACACAGAGAAGAACGCGCGAAATCAAAAGACGACAAACACGCTCCAAAAACTAAAGCTAAATCTCAATTCTCCAAAAAGAAAGTAGCAGGTCTAAAGATTAAACATGCCGAGAATACTGAGAACACAACTCAAGAACGGAGAATGGGCTCAGACAATGCTGGACAGTGCAGCAGAAGTCACAATAGCTCGCCAGAACCTGAAGGAACTTCTGGAGATAGTGGACTTGAATGAGTACATTAAAGTAGAGACTGTAGACACCAGGGTTAGTACTCCCCAAAAGTTATATGGAAATAACTCTCCGGATGAAGGGAGACAAACCTAGACAGGTGAAAGCACTTTTTTGGGAAAGACTATCAAAGGGCTATGACATACTTCTAGCAGAAAAAGACTGGCCACCACAATTTGTCAGGGAGTGCCCACATGGCGAGGACATTATTATGCCTGCCTTCTCCAACCATATTCCAATTCACCTAAAATATACATATGCCAGGAAATGGGCAGTAGCCCAGGCCCCAGCATTATATAACAAGCATTTACAATGCAATAGGTCTCGCATTTGCAAGAGTTTGAGCTATTGGCATTGTAAATGACAATGTCTTTTATTTATGTGTTGGTTTTGAAAACAGAAAAATAATAGGCATTGTCATTTACAATGCCAATGGCTCCAACTTTCGGAAATGCGAGACCTATTGCATTGCAAATGCTTGTTCTCTATTGTCAGCCATGCTAGCAGATCCCCAGATGTATCCACTTGATCGTGTTGGGTTTCTGTATGTGTTCAATAATCATGTTTTCCATGCCTCGTCTAAGTCAGCCATTAGTTTGTGTCGCGCCTCCCAGGTCACTTCATCATGTGGGGCCTGCCTGTCTATATCTCCTATCTGTTGTACTAAAATCATGACCGTGCGCCTCAAGGATCTCCGCACCTCTTAAGTCGTGGACATACATTTCCCTCTTATAGTCCCCTTGACGGCTTCCCATACTACCCCAGCAGAGGATACAGTCCCTTCATTTGTATCAAAAAATTCCCTTACTGCATGTTTGATTTCCTCTCGATACTCTTGGTCACATAAGGCAAGAGGCTGGAGTCGCCATTGCGGTATCGGCACCACATTCTACCGCAATTATTTGTGTGTTTTGTGTGTATTAGCTTTTTGTAAAATACGTCGTGTATATTTCATTTGTGGTAGTTGTGTATATAAGACATGTTTTTATGTGTTTTTGAGTTTGCAGTGGCCTGTCAATGTGTGTGTTTATGTAGTGCAGTTTAGGTGTTAGTGCGTACTATAGAAGTATTTTATTTGAAACATTCAATTGCATCAATCACATTAATGGCTAGTAATGGTCGTGTAAAGTGATGATAAACCAGTTTCTGTTGATTTTAACAGTGATGGTTGGTGAGATTTGAAAGTGGTGGGGAGCAAGGGAGTCCCACAAAATGCACAGAGCATCTGAGCCCATATTCATCCACAGTGGTTTGGAGGCGATCATTATTGTTGTTTAAAAAATACTTTTAACTCTGAAGCAAATGCTGTGTGGGTGCCAAACGCTACCAGTTAAACATTACCAGAAAACATGACTAGGCGTCAACATAATACAATAGAAATAGTGGCAGTTGCAGACATTTTAAAAAGCAGCAATGCGTATACCACTTCTACAAGAAATACACAACAGCTCACCTGGAGCTCTTAGGAGAAAGAAGCAAACAATAGAAGGACACAAAACAAGAGAAAAAGAAACTGGCATAGCAAGGGCATCATACCCAGCTAAGGAGAAGCTTGCCCCTTTCAGGCAAGATGATGTCACCCCTGAGCCAGGGAAAGACCAGTCTACCTGTCCTCACCACTGCTCAGAGACACACAAGAAGCACGTGAGATTGGGGTGCAAGGAAGTGGCCGATTCTTTGATGCCTACTGTGTGCCTGTAAACTGCCCTTATGCTGCCAGTGGGCAAGTAGTAGGCACGCTACAGATTTCTACTTGGGCTTCTGGGCTCCACCCCAAACTTTGGTGTTGTGTGCCATTCCAGATGTTGTAAGCAGCAGCTCTTGAGCTGGTTGACTCAGTGTACGCCGACTACATGGAAGGCTCTACAGCGAGAGGCATTGCATCGCAGACACTACAGCAGGCGTCACTACATCGGAGGTAATGTTTCCTACATTTACATCAGGAGTCACTAGATCAAATGGGGCATTGTATCAGTACAGGTAACGAAAAATGTTTTTAAAATATTTGTGTACGTATTCTGACAGTAAGACATGAAATATTCAAAAATGCAATCCCGTTCCTGTTGTGAAGGTAATGTATTAACCCACCCCATGGGTGGCCACACTACACAAGTTAAAGCAGTAGGTGAACAGTGACACCTCCACAAGGCTGCAGTCTGTGTACTCGAGACAGGAAGTTCCACATGAACAGGGTCTGTGCCCAGAGCAGGTGAGGTGCATTCTCATCGCTGGACAGTGTTGAGTGAGGTGCAGTTTAAGAGTTGACTGAGACAGTGACACAGAATATAGACCGGTTTATGCAGGAGGGAGTGGCAAGAGACATAGAGGGGGATAAGGATATTGGAGCTCCCTAATGGAAACATGTGATTGGCAGTTACTTGTATGGGCGCTAGCAATGCGACCTAAAACATGCACCGATGCCACGGGTAGAACCTTTAAAATGGAGAGTGCTGATGCCTGTAGATTTATTTATTTTTGTATCCGTTTATCCTGAGGGATAGCTCTGCAGCCCAATGACTGCCCTGTGACATCCGTCTAACCTGCATGATGCATCAGCTACTTCAGCCAAGGCCCATGCTGGGTGCCTAACACGACTGGACAGCCCTGCAGCCTAGCGCTGAGCCTGAGCCTATTTCATCTGGGCACTCTGGGAGCTTAATGCTTGCACCTACGCCATCTGTGAAACTTGCACAACAGCGCTGCTCTCTGAAGTCGAAACCGGTGGTATCCGAGGGTCTGTGTAAGTAAATACCGGTGCTGCCCGAGGTGAGATGCTACGGTGTGCCTGTAAGCGGAGGGGAAGCCTTGCCTTCGTGTGCCTGAGGCTGTACCATAAACGAGGGCAGGCTCTGCTGTGCACAACTGCACATCCCGAGCCCGTGGCATCTGTGAACCCAGGATGATAGCTATCTTGTCTCTCATACCCTATCACCCGACACAACCCTGTCCCATGCATCGGAACATATTATCTTTACTCCAAGGAGTACCTGAACAATCAATAACCAGCGCGCGCCTCGCTCCTCACTTACTGAAAACCGTGACTTGAAGAAACGGTTCACAACATCTCTTTCCTTCTTTCATTTAGTTGCTTCCATGTGAAATGGATCCAAAAAAGAACCAGCGCGCGAAACTCAAAGCGCGTTGGGAGCGCACGAGACACCGTGAGCGTGCACATCGGCTGTCCCGGCGTAAGCCGAGGATCGCTGGATGAAGACACGCTGTTTATTTGCGCTGAGGCTCCGAGTCTGAATCGGAGGCTGAACTGTCCTTGAGCCTGGCACGCTCGCAGCACGGCCAGCGTGACGGCGGCCGCATGGGCTGCAAGGTACACCGAGCACCCTGTGAGCTCTGAGGACACGCTGCAGGGCATCGCGCTCAAGCATGGCGGAACGACGGTAAGGAATGCGGGGGGAGAGTAGCTGTATGGAGAGGGCATCAGTGTGTAGTCGTGGAGGAATATGGTGGGGGTTGGCAGATGGCGCATGGCTGGCTGACACTGGAGGGGGTGCAAGGACAGCTGGGGATTGTAGATCTAATTATGCGTGCACAGCTCATGTTTTGCGGCTGGCGAGGACGGAAGGGGGACAGGAGATGTGCACATCGCGTGTCTGTACGTGCGTGTTCACGGGCCCGTTCATAATTGCAATCCGTCCTGCGCGTGCACATCTCCTGTTTCCCTTCCAAAGCAAGTCAGTAACAATAGATCTCGCTAGCGACAGCGCTTTCGCGCTGCGTCGCCAGGCGAGACCTAAAAATCATGTAGGATGGGATGAGGACTCACCTCACCATAAAATACATCTGAAACATGAACCAACTGCACAACGGCAGTACCCAATAAAGCAAGAAGCTAAAAAACAGGTCATGGAGATCTTAGATCAACTTGAATATCAAGGGGTGATTGAAACATGCACCTCCTCAATGAACAATCCTTTGTTTCCTGTCTCCAAACCAGACAATACATATCGTCTAGTTTTGGACTACAGACACCTAAACACTTGTTCTAAAACTTTTGCAGTGCAAAATGCACATAGCACAGCATTAATGAATAACATTGTGCGTAAAAAATATAAAACAACATTAGACATCTCAAATGGTTTCTTTTGTCAAAACATAGCACCTGAAAGCAGGTACTTAACAGCATTCTCCATAATGGGGACCCAGCGTCACTTTTGTCGACTCCCACAAGGGTTCAAGAATAGCCCAGGTTTATTCTCAGCGAGGGTAACGGAGTTACTACAAATTTATGACAATGAGGCATTGTCCTATGTCGATGACATTTATCTGACAGACGATGACCTGGACAAACACTTGAACAGGGTGAGCACCATTATACTGGGCTTCGCCTCTGAGGGCTACAAGTTCAACTTTAAAAGTCCAGAATTGCCCATCTCAATGTCCTATTTCTAGGATATGAGCTTTCAAGTGAAGGCAAGAGCTTGGCAGCTAACTTTTTAGAAAAGTGTGCGCTGCTCCAACCTCCAAAAACGCTAAAAACTTACAATCCATCCTGGGTTTCCTAAATTTTGGAAGAACATACATTCTAAATTACGCAGAAAGGATTAAACCTCTCTACGCATTAATCAAACCTGATTTTTCGATCAGAAATTGGACAGAAGAACACACAGAAATCTTGCGTTCACTACAAGCTAACATGTTAGCAACAAATCACTTACAAACACGCGTAAGTCAACGCAATTTGGTGATCCGAATAATTTCGGGTCAATGTGGATTCACATACTTAACCTTCAATGAGGGTGAGAAAATACCAATCGCATGCAAATCTCATTTGTACACACAAGCGGAAATGCGCTTCAGTTAAACTGAAAAAATTCTAACAGCAGTTCAAACCGCTGTAGCAAAAGAAAGAGCCTTAGCCCAAGGGAAACGCATTATTGTCGTAACCCCAGTACCAGCTTTAGAAGCGGTCACAAAAGCAAGCATTCCAAATGCTAAAGCATTACATCCAAGATGGATACAATGGGTTAATTCTCTTGCTGCAACAGATGTTGAATATGTTTTTGATCCAGATTTAAAAACACAAGCATTCTTGCAATATGAACATGAATGTCCTCTGCCTACTGAAATTCTGCCTCTCGATCAGTCCGAATTCATAATTTACACTGACGGATCGGCTCAACCAGCAACAGGGAGCAAGCAAGCTTACAGTGCGGCGTGTGCAATCGTTAAAGGTCGCATGCGAAATGGCATCTTCAGTCACAAAAACTCAATCTCTAGGAGATTGTACAGCTCAGCGAGCTGAACTACAAGCATTCAAACTGGCACTTGAAAGTACAGATAGAGAATTCCCCACACTAATAGTGTGCGATTCCTTTTACTGTGTTCAGTCGTATAATGACTATATACAAAACTGGCTTGAAAATGGTTTCAAAGATGCGAAAGGTGGCACAATAAGGCACAAAATGCTTTGGGAACAAGTAGTTCAGTTGAAAAACGAACTACCAAAGGCTCACGTGATCCACACACTGAGTCATCAACGTGATGGCGTTCACGTTGCTGGGAATTCATTGGCTGATGAAGCCGCAAAGGGGGCTGTGCAGACGGCTTCCGTAGCTGCGATCACTCGCTCAAAAACAAAAATAGACGGTGAGATAATGTTGGCTGTCAATGCTTCAAGCAAAGGCAGCAGTGCAGCGTTACCTAAAAGTATCCACTCAAGTACTCTTATGTAATTGATGCGAACAACGTTCCTTTTGCTCGAATCCCTGGAGTGGGGGATAGGGTAATCCCAAACATGGAACGTAGAGCAGCCTTGATTTATGAAACACATTTAAGGGAGGGTCTGTCACATCAAGGGATCTCTAAAACAATTTTGACGTTAAAAGAGATGTACTGGTGGCATGGAATGAATACAGAAATTCACATATTCATCAACAACTGCTTAGACTGTAAATTACAGCGAGAGAGCCACCAGACACCATGCTGCGAATGCGGTAACCCAGTACAGACACCATTGTTAGACAGCATTAGACTATCTACGCACCTGCGTCCTACTGGACAAAGGCATTCCCACAAATAATTAATCTAGGTTCCTATGGATATGGCCTCAGCGCTCGGCTGACGCTCGAACTGTTATAAAAGATTTGCGAGTCTTTATCGGCACATACGCAATAGGCACGCTACATTCTGACCAGGGTCCTGCGTTTAGCTCTCGGGCTTACAAAGAAGCCATGGCCAGTCTGGGCGTTGCATTGCGGTACTCCTCTCCATTCCATCCTGAGGGAAATTCGGCTGTGGAAAGGAAAACCGGGACATAAAGCAGTCTATAACAGCTAGGGTATTAGGTTCGGGTGATGGGTGGGTCAAACACCTTAATGGGGTCCAACGCTCATTGAATAATCTGCCAAGAAGTTCTCTAGGGGGTCACTCCATATGAGGTCCTATTTGGGACAAGAATGTGGGTACCAGACCTTGAACACGTAGGCACAGTGGTGGAAAATAAACCGTTTGATATCAAAGATCGTTTGGCTGTTTTACAGGAACTAAATGAGTTAAGAACGAAACAAAGCAACGTATTCCTACAGCCAACCACCACTGGGGAAAATTCGGCGGTCCCAGCAAGGCCTGTCTGGATTCCAAAAGTTGGGGATCTAGTCAGAGAAAAGATTGCGGACAAGAAGGAATTTGGACCTTCTTACAGACAACCAGTACCTGTCCCAGCAGTTCAAGGAACAAGAACAGTACTTCTGCCGCCCCTTGCTGGAAGAAAGGAGAAAAGATTTGTGTCCATCGACCTCATCAAACCACAGTATGTGGCCAATACTAAATAGTATGCCTCGTGGACTCCGACCTAGTAGCAGACGCACTCCTCTCGCTACTATCCAAGAGGTTCAAACTGAAAGACTGATAACCATCGAGAATTCAGTCAGCAGTAACAGATGGAGGACTAAGCAACAATGCTATGGAACTCATCCCTCTTGAACACCAAGTAACAGTTCGTCCAAATACACCTATCTACACCAACGTAGCAAGTGATCGACTGGTTCCAGTGATTTCTACAAATCCTGATGCAATTTCAACAATTGATAGAATTGCTTCTGGCTATTTCATTGACTTTGATACGTTCTCAGAAGATCCGAGTGAACCTGAAACGACGCCAGCATCATTCAAATTCAAGCAGCAAGTACAAGACTTTCTTCACTTTCTGAAAAGGACTTATTTGGTTTCTCCATGGATTGAACTCTGGATTATATCTGGACTTTTTGTTTTCCTGCTCTGGCTAGCCTTGGTTACAACTGTGAGCGTGCTTATAAGTGGCAGATACATCCATGTGAACACTGAAGGAAAAGGCGTGAACGTACTTTTGAAACCTCATAAATCTTCCCATCATGAAGCAAGAGACTTGTCATCAGTGAACATCACAGCTGTTCCTATACAGGATGGTATAGTGTGGGACAAAACAGATTTTGATATCTTCGGTCCGACGGAACAATTGAACATTCCACATTTGTTTAAAATTTCACTAAGTGATCTAATTTCGTCCACTACCTATTCTGATGATTGGGACTTTGAGACTGTTAACAATATAATGTTTGACCTAGAAAAATCTGCTGCATTTTCTAAAAATGAATATTTAGAGGGTTCATCAGACTATGAACAACTGTATTGTTATAACCACTATGGTCATCATTATTTGCATAAATCTGCATATCCAAGAAATGTGTTTATGTTTAACCAATGGGAACATTGTCCTACACCACCTAAAGGTAGTTCAAAAACATTTGCTAGTAAATTTCCATATTTTTCAGGTTACAATACATCTGACCCAGAAACATTTTACTTTAGAAATGTAAATAAAACAGGACTGAAAATTATGTTAACAAATACAAAACACATTTACTCTGCAGCCTTTATTGCCCAACTGTCTAGACAGGGTTTCGACTTATGGAAAGATACAATAGAAACGAAAACTGTCTGGGGTACTAAAGATTGGCAAGTGCAGGGGATAGAAGCTTTATTTAGAGCCTGTATCATCCCTGAACAAATAATGTTTTTGAATGAAACCATCCAACAAACGTCTTGTCTTGGATTAGCCAATATTAAAGAGATGAAAAATCCTTCTGTACCAGCACCTACAAGTGATAACAATACACAGACAGCGGTTACAGTTGACAATATACAACAACTCAACAAATCTAATCCTAATTTAAAAAAATGATTGATCTGGCCCACAGACACGAACAACTGTCAGGAAAGATTCCTGAATAAAACTCAGGGCTTTACTATTAATAGGCCAGACCCAAGATATGTCCAAAGACAACATCCGGGGGTAGTAACAACATACAGTGTAGGAAAATTATGCCTCGATTGGCTGCATAAGTCTACACTACAGGATGTGAAACAACACTTAACCTTACTTAAAAAGGACGCAGACCTTAGGGAATTCTTGCTTGGACCAAGAAAACCGCATCAAAAACGTTTCATATATGCCGCCATTTATGCTGCTTATAATGAAGCATGGAAGGTGTCACAGATAGAGGCCGCAGAACAAATACGTGAACTTGATCGTATTAATTTAGAGAAAACACTCTCTGTGGTCGAAAATGGGTTAACAACTTTGTCCTCCAGAATATATTCACTGGACGGCATTGTATCCTCTGCTATCGACATACTAGAACAAGATTTGGCGATGTTACAACAAGGCCAATCTCAATTACGTTCTATTGTGTTATTAAGCTGGACGCTGCAATCTTTGCGAGCGGGCTATGTGCCTGGGCGTTTTATCAACACGGCGGCTCTGTTTGCTGAATACAATCTCACTGATAAACAGATCGAACTGGCACAAAGAGGAGCAAGGTATACAGTGCTGAGCATTGAAAAACTGGAAAAGTTACCATACACAGTGGCAGAAAAACCAGCTACAGAATGGCTTATTCATGGCAAAATCACACTACCTGTGACTACTTTTCAGTTTCAGTATTGCCTCAAACAAATGCAAGCAGGCAAATATGAAAGGTTGGGTAAGGAATACATTAAGACATCTTGGGATTTACTGTATAATTATAGATGTTGGAGTGGGGATCGTGAAGTGTTTTTGAGCGGTACAAACTGTAAACGTGCACTAAGCGGTTCGCTTATATGTCAGGACATTTCCTTACACAGGGCTTGTAATGGTTCTGTGGCAAATTTGTCTTGCCATCAGCAGGATACACCAGCTGCTGTGATTAATCCAACGTTTGGACAACTTTCTAATGGGAGTTACCTCATGTTGAATGATCAAAGTTGCTGCGGCATGTTGCCAGGCATCCCATATCTAGTAACGGTCAACTCCAGGGTCACTTGCTGTATGCAAGTATTGTTTGCCCCAATAGACACAGTCAGGAGTCGCCTCTATGGCCTTCGCTGAACGTCTCTTTTATAAGATTTGATACTTTGAGCAGAATGAAAGCCATGCTTTTACAACAAACAGTGCCTTTGACCTCGGCCAAAGAAACCTATGATCTACAAGTAGCAAGGACTTCGGCTGAGATACAGACTTTAATACGTACAAACTGCCCTATACATTTCGCAGAAATGATAGGACGTATCTTCAATATGTCTGATACAACCGGAATTGTACATGTATTTAAGAGCATCTGCTCCGGTCTGTTAGCACCTTTCCAGGCAATACTCGGAATCATCCCGAACTTTGCACATTCGGTGTTTGGTGGCATACCATTAATTCTAGCACTTGTTGCCGGAATTCTATTTCTCTTCCTGCTATTGCGCTATGGCCAGCCTATTCGCCGACATCACTCCGAGTGAAATGGAGAAAGCTCTCCTTGAACGAAAGTGCCGTGAGCAAATAGTACAGCTTTTGGGCATAAATCGTCTACCGGACCTTAATACCACGTGGTTCCTGTCATTCAGACCAATCTGGCAAGATTGCATCTTACCTGTTCTACGATGCCTGCTATGCTGTGTAGAATGCGTGTTGGACACCTGTCTAACATATCCATCGGATACGCCAACGGATATCGATACTCTGCTGGACCCGATAACGGCCCATGCTCTGTGTTGTCCCCAGAGGCTGCCAATCCTGATGTCAGCATTCATTGAGATCTCACAGACGCTTCCGGCTGCTGCTGAGGTACGAGAAAGATCTACAGGCACACAGGTAACAACGGACGCAAACATTGCTGCGGCGACCAATGCTGAAAGCGATGCTTCACATCTCTGTGCGATTAATCTACTTCACGAGGTGTTCCAACTGACACCAACTTCTGTGGATGATGTTTTGTCTATAGAAATAGATGATCTCATGTTTACACCAGACCCGTAAACTGACTCTGATTCAGCATACAGTGTACCAGAGATGCAGTAACAATTTGGCCTTCATTCTACAAAAACTTGGAACTCTACCAAAATTGAACTTTTTCCCATTTTTTCTGAACGAAAATGGCACTTCAATCTGCTTAAAGTAGAACTAGCCTTATAGTACAGACTTCACGGTACTTCCAAGGACACTTAGTCATCTTATGTGTCTAAAACAGTTCATTAATTTTCATGACATGAAATGACTTTGATTTTTGAAGAACTTATCGATCATTTTCTGTCACATGTAAATACTACTGCTTATTTCATTCCAATTGCATTTATTTTCGAACTTTATGCCTGAAATGATAAGCATTTGCTTCAAATGTACAGTACCTTTGCATTTTATATTATGTTTTGTAATGATTTTAAGAAATATTTTTAAATGTGCGGTACTCCATTTAATGTTTAGCATTTTAAATGTTTAGCATATTAGTATTATCGTACACACGAAAGTGGAGTGGGTGTTGTATTCCTCTTAGGGTGTCAATAATGGGCCTTCCAGTATCATGTCCTTTTATAGGCACAATTCGCCCTGCCCTTATATAGGCATAAATTCCCAGGCCTTATTTAGACACTAAACCGTGCACTCCAAATACAGGCATGGTCTCCGACATCCGTCCACCCTAACGTCACAACGAGTTCGTGAAGAACAGACCCTTAGGCTGCGGGAGTTTCCCTAGCCCAGGACTATTGATTTCTTCAAGGACTCATATATTATGCATGAACCATTATTCCTTAGGGGTTCATTCATGACGTCTTCCGCTGTCCGATTCACGTCAATGCTAACATTATGAGGTACCTCTCAGGTATAAATATACCTTCCCTAGCCCTTGTAAACTAGAGGAGACTTCGACTTCAGAGGAGCCCCGTTTCCCGGCCTGACGCACTGAGAAGACGCTGTCATCCCTGCACGCAGAGAGTCCAGCTTCCAGTGATCTGACTTCCCTTGTGGGGTGTTGGAGTTCGAGTCTGGCAAAGAGATTCCTACCTCTCTCATTCTTCAGGTATGGAGCTGACAAGAACCTAGAGGGACTCTTGGCATACTAGGCATACTAGGCTTAACATACTCTTAGTATATCATAGTAAGGAATACTTCACCTACTTCATACCTCTCCCTACACCTAGGTTAGGTTAGGTACATTGGGGTAGAACTAGATTAGAAACGCATCGTTTGAGTACTCGCATTTTTAGTCTGTGTTATTTATGTAAAGGCATATGTACTAAAAGATAATGCTATCGCAGTATTATTTATTTCTACTGCTCACACTGTACATTATTTATCTCGCATACTGTCTTGTGATCGTAACAGCACATTTTACTTACATCAGAAACAAGACTGTTCAATAAATCTTTTATTGAAACGCCCGTCTGTTCTTTCTGTGTAACTTGGAGAAAACTAAGCATGCACGATTGAGCTGAGTGAAATAGTTATCTATTGTTTCCACGACTCTGGGACACGTTCTGATTCTAAAGGGAAACATAGTGGTCATGTTTTGCGGCTGCCAGAAACTACTCCCTTCTTGTTTGTCAAGGAGTTTCTAGTGGCCTCTGAGCTAGCTGGCACAAGTAATTAAGTTTAATATACTCGATAGGGACATACTGACCTTAGTCCTATGTAAAACCTATAGGATATATTATTCCAATGCGCAGAGCCTATTAGGGAAATAGGAGCTACACTACAGCAGGCTGTCTACTCTGCTCACTCAGCTGGGCTATAACTTATAGGTCAGATGCCCAAAGCAGGCTGTCTACTTGGCCCACTCAGCTGGGCTATAACTTATAGGTCAGATGCCCAAAGCAGGCTGTCTACTCGGCCCACTCAGCTGGGCTATTACTTATAGGTCAGATGCCCAAAGCAGGCTGTCTACTCTGCCCACTCAGCTGGGCTATTAATTATAGGTCAGATGCCCAAAGCAGGCTGTCTACTCGGCCCACTCAGCTGGGCTATAACTTATAGGTCAGATGCCCAAAGCAGGCTGTCTACTCGGCCCACTCAGCTGGGCTATAACTTATAGGTCAGATGCCCAAAGCAGGCTGTCTACTCTGCCCACTCAGCTGGGCTATTACTTATAGGTCAGATGCCCAAAGCAGGCTGTCTACTCGGCCCACTCAGCTGGGCTATTACTTATAGGTCAGATGCCCAAAGCAGGCTGTCTACTCGGCCCACTCAGCTGGGCTATTACTTATAGGTCAGATGCCCAAAGCAGGCTGTCTACTCGGCCCACTCAGCTGGGCTATAACTTATAGGTCAGATGCCCAAACACAGGCTGTCTACTCGGCCCACTCAGCTGGGCTATAACTTATAGGTCAGATGCCCAAAGCAGGCTGTCTACTCTGCCCACTCAGCTGGGCTATAACTTATAGGTCAGATGCCCAAAGCAGGCTGTCTACTCAGCTGGGCTATAACTTATAGGTCAGATGCCCAAAGCAGGCTGTCTACTCAGCCCACTCAGCTGGGCTATAACTTATAGGTCAGATGCCCAAAGCAGGCTGTCTACTCTGCCCACTCAGTTGGGCTATAACTTATAGGTCAGATGCCCAAAGCAGGCCGTCTACTCTGCCCACTCAGCTGGGCTATTACTTATAGGTCAGATGCCCAAAGCAGGCCGTCTACTCTGCCCACTCAGCTGGGCTATTACTTATAGGTCAGATGCCCAAAGCAGGCCGTCTACTCGGCCCACTCAGCTGGGCTATAACTTATAGGTCAGATGCCCAAAGCAGGCTGTCTACTCTGCCCACTCAGCTGGGCTATTACTTATAGGTCAGATGCCCAAAGCAGGCCGTCTACTCTGCCCACTCAGCTGGGCTATTACTTATAGGTCAGATGCCCAAAGCAGGCTGTCTACTCTGCCCACTCAGCTGGGCTATTACTTATAGGTCAGATGCCCAAAGCAGGCTTTCTGCAAAAAATAACCACACGAATAGCACATTTAGCCCCTCCCCCCTCCTTCCGCTGCTTGGGCCCTGTTCCGTGCGGAACAATAGTGTCCTGGGCCCTAATGCTAGCAAGGAAAATGCACCTGAAGAACCGGGCCTTTGGGCCTGGCGGCGCAGGGCACGCCTGAAATCTTCGGGTTCACCTGCCTTGTTGCACAGAGACACGGAATACTCTGTTGGCGTAGAAAACCAAGTTTATTAGCTGCAGCTAAGCACAGTTGTCCAAGAAGTACATCAAGTAGGTTCTCAGGAGACTGCCACTTGACTCCGTGGCTCACAAGCTTTTATCGTCGAAATACATCTGTACAAACATACACCCATCACACAAATTTTTAGCCAATCAGGAGAGTTTGAAAACAAGATATTGTGTCACCAGAATGCTCTCTGCTTACATGTTGTGTGTTATCCAGCCCCCAAAGTTAATCAATACTGGTACCCATAGTTCGGTGTTTGCAATGGCAGGACATATCTGTATGCTTCAAGAGGAAGGTTACAAAGTAGGAAAACACAGGGAGAGAATAGCGAAGGCCAGAAGATAAGATATGGCGAGAGGAGAATACTAAAGGCTAACAGATAGTTGATACGGGGATTAGGTAGTCCAGACAAGGATTAGTTAGGCCGGCTGGTGTTTGAGATTGCTTTAAGGACAAGGACGGAGGGGGTTTTTGACACGTTGCAGTCCAAAAGGGCAGAGACACTTCGCTCATCGAGCAGCCTGTGTAAAGGCAACACAAAAATGGCGGTGACTGTAAGATGGGGTCAAAATTAAAGAACCTCAGACCCTCCTTTTGCCATTACGCAGGCAATACACAAAGACTCACGCTAATCTGAATCAATGTCGATGGTCATAAAGTCGTCAAGTTGTTGCTGCAACATCATCTTCATCTTCATATTCTCCGTTTTCTGTGGCATGGGTCTTGGGACACACATAATAGCACAAAGACCACATATTGCGGGGCCACATTGTAAACAAAGGCAACACGAGAAGATGATGGCCAAAACTACTCCAACAAAGGTCAATACCTTCCATCCCCATGTGGACAGTAGTTCCCAAAACCATCCCATCAGAGACCAATTTCCTTCGTCCTGGTGGATGGACTCAGCAATGTGGTGCAATTTAGAGATGGCCTGGTATACTGTAGGGCGTTATCAGGTATATAAATGCAACAACTCGATCCAATCAATGTACAAACTCCACCACGATCTGCGAGAATGATGTCTAACACCATTCTGTTCTGTAATGTCATAAGGCGATCCGCCTGAAGCTCAGCAGTGATATTACTCAGTGCTCCGACAGTTTCATTTATTGTTGCCTCAACTACTCGAATGAGATGTCTGATATTTCTACTATTGGCCATAGGGCCCCAAAATGGGAGGAATCCTTTAAGGAAGTCACCTCCTTCCTGTCCTGCTGTGTCCTCCAAAGCAATAACCCCTCTGCCGTACCTTGTCTTGTGATGTCCCGAAGGAGCTGTATATGTTGGAGGGAGGAGAAAAGCCATATAACAAGTCCCTGAGAAATCGGCTGGTAACCATGTATAGGCTCTGTCATGGCAGACGAAATATGTTCCTTGAGATGCTACCAATGGTGGAGACGATCGGGATGTATAGATGTATGTAATATTACAAGTGCTCTTTCCCAATTGAGCCTTAGGATTTTGACCATTGGCTTGGAGACATAGGTGACCTTGGTGGGGTACAGTATATATAGGTGGGGATCCTTTCCTTTTGGCTCTGTCTGTAAGGCTAGTGACATAATGTGTCACATTCCAGTCAATGTATGCTTGTCGCTCGTCGGTGGGGAATTCACTAAATGTTTTATAATGTTTTGACATAGCCACTATTCCCTTTATTAGTGAATTATGACTAACGTCAATTCCATCCCTATACGGACCAACAGGATGTAGATGTTGGTTCTCATAGGCATTGGCAAACATAGAGGTGTAAGCCCAAGCAGATCCTTTTAGGGAGAAGGGTAGAACTAAATATGGCATTCCTTTATCTGTATTATGGGGTAAAAGTCCACAAACCCAACAATCGGTGGTATTGATTACTAATTGATGCTGGTGTAATAGCTGGATGAATGAATTGTTGAGATATTCCATTCTCCTAATTTGTTCATGCCCTGGTAGCGTATAGAATTGGTGTGGAGAAATAGTAGTGCGAAAAGGTATGGGCTGAGAGGTAGATATAGGTACAGATGCTGGCTGCAAAGTGTGAATAACCCAACCCACACAAGCTAATAAAACACATAACATAGTTAAAACACATAATACTACGCCACATCTATTAAATAGTAATTTACAATATTTTTCCTTCATTTTGTTTTTTTATCAATTTCTGATTCACCGGAAGTCATCCCCTAAAGTGTTGCTCGTGGCAATCTTCCTATCTCACTCAGTTGTGGTTATTGGCCGTCCTATGACACTGCAAGTCCTGCAGACCTAGTGCCACTACTCAGGTCACAAACCAAGTCTCCTACCACGACCCTGCAAAAATGGGATGAGTCCAGTATCACATAAGGAAGAAAATATATACAATTCAAAAATTCAAAAATGCAATCTAAGAAATAAAAAAATTGCAGTTTAGGAACGAAGGGGAGAAAAAATAAAAATAAATTTCAAATGTCTTTGGCCACTCTAGGCCTCAGATTGTATCTATCCTTGTTTGGCACAGTCTGGTCTTGAAAAAGTGTCTCTGGATCAGTTGTATCTATTCTGAGATGCGATGGTACAGCTTCTTGCAAAACATCATCGTCCTCTTTCTCAGTCCGAGTCCATTCTAGGTGTGCATCGCCAAAAGGTACAAACCGGGGAACTCTCTCTCCTTCACAATCACCTATACCTTCGCGGACCCACTGATCAAAAGGCAAAGGCAAGGGTACCCTTTTGCAGTGCACACCATGGATCCAGTTCTTTTTCCCAACGACTTTTACGGCTGTACGTGTCGTCAGCAGGACCTGTCTTGGCTCCCGCCAGCGAGGCTCCAAATTCCTCTTCCTCTGAAAATTCTTAAGGCACACCCAGTCGCCAGGTTGGAGGGTGTGCCCAGGATCCGAGGAAGCCTGTGGCAAGGTGTCTTGTACCTGCTGATGGAGAACACGCAATTTAGTGGTGAGGTCATGCAAATAGTCAATTAACATTGGGTATTCTATGTCAGAGTACTTCTTGGGTCTAGGGACACCCCAGACATTAGCCGGGCGTCCGAACACAATCTCATATGGGCTAAGTCCCACACGAGAATGAACAGTTGTTCGAGTTGACAAGAGGGCTAGAGGTAAGGCGTCGGGCCAGGCAAGACCTGTGCTGGCTTGTATCTTTGCAAGTTTAAGCTTGAGAGTGCCATTATAGCACTCTACCAAACCCGCTGACTGAGGGTGGTTTGCCGCGTGGAATTTTTGCTTAATCCCAAGACCTGCACATACTTTCTGCATGATTTGACCCACGAATTCACTTCCATTGTCACTCCAGACAATTCGAGGTAAACCAAACCTCGGGAAGTATTCTTTCAGAAGGACCTTAGCTGTAGACAAGGCAGTATTATCCTTTAGGGGGTAGGCCTCTATCCATCTGGAAAAGGCACATACCACCACAAGGACATACTTTAAGTTTCTGCATCTCTCCATATGAATGTAGTCTATCTGCACTACCTCAAAAGGATACGTTGGGGGAGCAAAATGGCCTGCTGGGGTTGGTGTTCCTCTTCCTGGGTTGTGCATCAAACAAACAATGCAATGCTTAACAAGATTGTCTGCACATTTAGGAATCCCTGTATTCTGCCAACCCGGAGCCAAAAGCTTGCATATTCCTTTCGCACTGATGTGGGCTGGACCATGCGCCATAGTCACTACTGGAAGTACATAGGCGTCTGGTAACAGCCAACGTTGGTGTTCTGACAATTCTATCCAACATCCTGTCGCATCCAACATTCCCGTACTATCTCTCCACTTACTCAATTCTTTCTCTGTAGCCTCTTCCTGAATCATTTTCACACTTTCTATTGTGTCCTCACACATTCCTCCTTGACTGACCCATCTAGCAGGTCCAGCAACATACATATGACTCGTCACATCTCTCGCTGTCTCTTTCGCTATCTGATCCGCAAAAGCGTTTCCTTCACCCACATCATCAGTGACCCTTTTATGCGCACTACACTTCACAATTGCTATCTGAGTGGGTAAAGCAAGTGATTCCAAAAGGTCGTTCACTAACTGACCATGCTGTATTTTAGTACCATGTGAGGTAAAGAATCCTCTTTCCCTCCAAAGGCGGCCAAAACTGTGGGCCACCCCAAATGCATATTGGCTGTCGGTGAACACATTCACTCTCTTCCCTTCGGCCAATACACAAGCTCTAGTCAGAGCTATCAATTCAGCTGCTTGGGCTGAATTCTGCCTAATGCGTGCTGTCTCCACAATCGTATGCAAAGTGGTAACAGCATAGGCTGCAGTCGTTTCACCATTGGGGAGCTTAAAACACGAACCATCCACCCATAGGATCCCATCCGGGTCCAGGAGCGGCGTATCTTTTAAATCAATCCTACCTTTTGTCTCCTCCTCTGTACGGAGAAAACAATCATGTTGCTCTTGAATGTCTTTCTCTACTGGGATTGGTAACAATGTAGCTGGATTTAGGGTATTACATCGCTTGATGTGCACGTGACTAGCCAAGAGCGTCAGCTCATACCCCGATAAACGGGCGCTCGTAAGATGCTGGGTTTTTGTCCTGTTTAAAAGTGTATCCACTGCATGTGGCACCATGACAATAAGCGTATTGTCTAGCACCAATCCAGCAGATTGGCGAATAGAAACTGCTGCTGCTGCTGTAGCTTTCAGACAACTAGGTAATGCTTTAGCTACAGGGTCTAACGTAGCCGAAAAATAAGCACACAGGCGTTGTTTGTCACCAAATTGTTGTGTCAAAACTGACAACGCGCAACCTTCTCTCTCGTGCACATAAAGTGTGAAAGGTTTGCTGTAATCCGGAGTACCCAACACAGGATCAGAACACAAGGAAGTACGCAAATCAGTAAAACTTTTCTGGCATTCCTCTGTCCAAGGAAGAGGTTGGGGGGTATCTTTAAGGGTAAGTGCTAACAAAGGTTTCGCTAACAAAGAAAAATTCGGAATCCATTGTCTGCAGTAAGAGGTAATACCTAAAAAGGCACGCACCTCTCTCTGTGTGCATGGTACAGACATTTGTGCAATTGCTTGGATTCTTTCTGGGGTCAACCGCCGTCCCTCCTTCGACAAGAGATGACCTAAGTAGGTAACCTCTTGGCGACAATATTGTAATTTAGAGGGTGAAACCTTATGATGAAGGTCAGACAAGTGATGCAACAGTGAAACAGTAACTCGTTTACAAATTTCCTCAGAATCAGCAGCAACTAGCAGATCATCTACGTACTGAATAAGGGTGGCACCTGGAGGCAAAGTGAAAGCATCGAGCTGAGTTTTCAAAGCCTGACTATAAATGGAGGGACTTTCACAATAGCCTTGAGGTGCGCGCTTGAACCGGAAGCTTCGGCCTCCCAAAGAGAAGCCAAAAATATCCCTACTTTCCTCAGCAATGGGAATGCTAAAGAAAGCATTCTTAAGGTCAATGACCGAAAACCAGGCAGCTGAGGCAGGTATCATTGTCAATAAAGCAGTGATATCTGGGACGACAGGAAACTGGGGTACAACGATCTTGTTGACCTCCCGGAGATCGATTACAAAACGATAAACCGGTGGCTGGGAAGAGTCAGTACGTTTAAGGACAGGCAGAACAGGACTATTGCACACATTTCCTCTAGTCTCTTCAACCACACCTTTCTCAACCAAATCATAAATGATAGCCATCAGCGCTCTCTCACCATCACTCGAAATTCTATACTGAGGAATGCGAGGTAACCTAACATTGGACTTGAGGGTGACAACATAGGGTGGAATCTGCAAGAGACCAACATCATTGGGGCCTGTAGCCCAAAGAGTAGTAGGCAGGGAACGTAATTCAGAAGGGAGTTGGTCTCTAGACAAATATGTCGGGAAATTAATCTCTTGCCTAAAGTAAGATGTACACCAGAAGGAGAACAATGCAGTGTCGCATACAGTCTCTTTAACAAGTCCAACCCCAACAAATTCTCACCACAACCAGTTGTCAAAATAAGAGGAGCCTCCAAATCATAAGGGCCAATGGAGATAGGTAAAAGACAAGAAACTGGGTTACTGAACTGGGGCGCCAGAAAATCCTACAGAAACATTTGTTAAGCCAGACAAAGGTGCCCCAGGGAGTTTAGAGTGGATGATAGAACTCTTCGTTGCACCAGTATCCAAAAGAAATGGTTCTGATACACCAAGCGCAACGACATCAACATAAGGCCCATTTTGGTCCACTGGAACTGAAATGACTCCCTCACTTTGTCCACGGCTGTCCTAGCTAGAGAAACCCTGATTCTCATCTTCCATATAATAATCGTCATTATAATAATGGGCAGACGGAGTATTTTGCTGATCAAAATAATTCATGGAATGTTGCGGCGGAAAGGAACGTTGATCCTGGGACATGGTACTTCGCCCCTCCCCTAGGTGTTGACTGGAAGCCACCTCGGCCTCGCGGCCCAGGCGTACCACCAGCACGCTGCAATAATATCGGGCAATTATTCTTGAAGTGACCTTCTTCCTTACAATAGGCACATTGATTAGGACCCAGTGGAGGCCGTGGAACAAAAGGCTCAGGTTTCTGAAACACCTTCTGAAACTGGGGAGTCGGCTGAAACTGGCGCTGAGCAGGACGAGGAGGATAAGCCTGTTGTAAAAGAGCCTTCGTCTTCAAATCTTTAGTCTTTTTATCCAATTTGTCCTTCTCCTCCTTATCCCTATTTTCGTAATATTGGGCAGTAGCCAATATCTGGGCTGAAGAAGAAACAGCCCATGAACTTTCGGAATCCTTTAATTTATTAGAGAGCTCGGAAAGCAAATTAAATACAAATTTATCTACGAACAATCGCTGTCCCCCCTCTGTGCTCATATCCTGACCACTGTGATCAAGAAACGTTTCTTCAAAACGAGTGAAGAAGTCAGAGACACTCTCATCCTTCTTCTGCTTACAGGCAGCTAACTTATCCCAAATTAACTCCGCAGAGCGGGCATCATAGTTTTCATTAAGGTAATTATTCTACCAGGAAGTTCTGCAATTAAATTATCGGGTTTAGCGCCACCCACTTGGAGCCCATCAGCAGCTAGTATAGCATTCCAATCACCTCCTAATTCTTGGGCGTGGTCCTCCTTCCGAATCCTAGCCCACAATTGTTGTGGGACAACATTTCCCATTAACATATCTATGTCAGCCAAATTCATAATACAAGCGTCAACAGTCTGAGATAATTCCTTGTAGTAACCAGCAGGGTTTTTACGGGGGTCAGGTAAAGACTGTTTAAGGGCCAGCACCTCAGATCTCTTCCAAGGTACATGTACCCATATACGTTTGAAGTGAGCTGGTATAAGCGGATTATTACCCTGGGCTGCAACCTCTTCTCTCCATACTGGGGAACCTCTCGCATAGGGTAGTGTTTCAGTTTGCGCCTAACAGAAGGATCAGGTTCAGACAAAGACCGGGAAAAGAACATTGATCTAAAAGTAATAAGTGTCCGTATAGCATTCTCAACCTCAGGACCCACAATAATTCCTTTATCAAAATCAGTCCTAATATCCAGCAAACCCTTGGGAGCTAAACCCAATCCCGTGGCCTCCCATTCCTGACCTAGGATTTCACACATGGCATTGAAAACGAATCTTTGTACAGGGGCATCCCACTGTTCAAAAGTATCCATGATATCTTGAACAGTATATTCAAGATCACTCAGGATCCACCTGCGAGCAAGACCCATGAACGTATCTCGTTCTTGGGAGTCAGGAAGTAAACTACGGGTCTGCCTACGGGGAAGAACAGGAGTCAGACTTACTGACCCAAAGAGAGGAGAAAAGAGACCAGAAACAGTCTCAACCATCCGCTGACGGATAGAAGGGGAAGTTGACAGAAAAAAAGGAGATAATGTATGAGACGGAGTAGGAGAAGAGGCAACAGGTAGAGCGGAGGTCGAAGGCAAAGGAGACTGAGGCAAAGAAGTCGGAGGCAGAGGAGCTGGAAACAAGGGAGGTGAAGGCAAAGGAAATGGCGGGAGTGGCAGTGCCACAAAGGGCTGTGTTGGAGGTGCAGGAGCTGGAGCTGGTGGGAGAATAACAGGTTGTTGGATGGGTAACAAAAGCGGGGGTGCATTAGCGCCTAGTGCATAGGGCGGGGGCGATCGTAATAAGTGAGACATTAAAGGATCCTTCTCAGGATCAGCATCGCGATTTGGGGAAGAAGTTGGCAGCACTGGGTAACATTTGTCAATCGCCATGTGATGTTGCCTATCTAAGATCTCTATCGCATGATCTATTTCATTATTTTTAAACTGTTGGGCAGCCTGTATGACAGTGATATCTTTTCTTTCCTATCTCTTTTTGCCTGTTTAATTTCTTTCTGTTTGGCTTCCTTGCGCCAAAGGCGAAAAGAGTCAAACATAGCCGGCCGGGCTTTTCTTTTAAACAAAGTAGCTTCTAAATTGTCTAAAATATCAGGCTCAAAGCTACCATTATGTGGCCACTGTAAAACACCATCTTTCTTCGTATAGCGGACCCATATGTCATTAAAGGTGATGGGGCCCATACCATGTTTAGAGTAAAGCTCATAAGTAGGAGTTCCAGCCGGAGGAATTGGACAAGAGTCCTCCAGTCGGGAGTCCGTATCGCAACAAAAACAACACCATTTTTTAAACTTACTGAAACCAGGCATCGTTACTTTCACTGGCTTCCTACAAACAACAAGGGGCTAATCAAAACAGCACAAACGTACTCACCCCTTGGCTTCGACAATTGCAATTTTTGAATCTAAGAACCCAAAAACAAACAAAAAGGAGTGGGAGCTACCCACCAGTACTTAACAAATGTCTTCTTCACGCCAACAGAGGTCCGTCTAACGTCTCGCAATACCAGTCATCACCAAAAGAGGGACCAAGGCAGGGCAGCAGTCAGGGCAGCAGGCACCAGCAGCCGTGGGAAAGGAGAAGCCACACTTCAAAAGACCATCGGCCCACTCTTCGACATACAGGGGTCGCTGGTGTGGGGGCGCCTCCTCTGGAATTTTCCTGCGGGGCTCCTCACGATCCTTGTGCTCAACCGCTACCTCTGAAGCCGCCCCACGCTCGGGCGCCAATTGAAGAACCGGGCCTTTGGGCCTGGCGGCGCAGGGCACGCCTGAAATCTTCGGGTTCACCTGCCTTGTTGCACAGAGACACGGAATACTCTGTTGGCGTAGAAAACCAAGTTTATTAGCTGCAGCTAAGCACAGTTGTCCAAGAAGTACATCAAGTAGGTTCTCAGGAGACTGCCACTTGACTCCGTGGCTCACAAGCTTTTATCGTCGAAATACATCTGTACAAACATACACCCATCACACAAATTTTTAGCCAATCAGGAGAGTTTGAAAACAAGATATTGTGTCACCAGAATGCTCTCTGCTTACATGTTGTGTGTTATCCAGCCCCCAAAGTTAATCAATACTGGTACCCATAGTTCGGTGTTTGCAATGGCAGGACATATCTGTATGCTTCAAGAGGAAGGTTACAAAGTAGGAAAACACAGGGAGAGAATAGCGAAGGCCAGAAGATAAGATATGGCGAGAGGAGAATACTAAAGGCTAACAGATAGTTGATACGGGGATTAGGTAGTCCAGACAAGGATTAGTTAGGCCGGCTGGTGTTTGAGATTGCTTTAAGGACAAGGACGGAGGGGTTTTTGACACGTTGCAGTCCAAAAGGGCAGAGACACTTCGCTCATCGAGCAGCCTGTGTAAAGGCAACACAAAAATGGCGGTGACTGTAAGATGGGGTCAAAATTAAAGAACCTCACACCCTGTGTTCTTTTTCATAGCAAGACTGCCATAAGTGAGATCTAGTGCCCACTCACAGAGTGTCTGTGGAGGGGGAGGGCTTCTGTGCTGCAAAACAGATTGAGAACTAAAGAAGTAACATGCCTCCTCACCAAGGTGCCCGCTGCCTGAAAGAAATGCAAATGTGTGCAATGGTTGGAGCCAGTGTAGACTTTAATTAATAGAGTCACTCCGTTTCATGGTGACAAATATTTATTCTTTCTGAGAGGAAATATATGTGTTCATTAAAAGGAGTGCGCCCTTTTAATGGGCATATATAAAAATATTTACATTAGATATAGTCTGGATTCTTATCACTAAAATGTATATTTTTAAAGCACTTGTTTTTATCTTAAACAGTATTTTGCTGCAGTCTGTTTTATACAGTGTAATACAATTTTAAAATAATGACATTCACAGTGCTTTCTGTCACAGACTGGGACCTTGTAGCACTATAAACAAGCCACTATTCCTCACTGCACCAATCAGGATTTAATTCTGTGACTCATTCGTCACACACAAAGACAGCTGCTGTGATCACATTAGCTAACTGAGGTTTCATAAGGTAAAAGAGTATATTTCCTTTTGGTTAGTTTAACTTGCATTTATTTTTCAACTGAGGTGTGTGCGTCTTTATTACAAATATAATTACATCTTCAAAAATAGAAAATAAATTAGATATTGCATTTTACAAAATGTAATGTAGTCTCGCAGATAGTAAGATGTAGTTTCTATGACAAACCAGATGTCTCTAACTGCATAACCTCAAAGTCCTTTTAGAATGGTCACTGTGGTGCAGTAATTGTGTGCAGGACAAGTGACCATCATGTCTGTCAATGCCCCAACGAGCATGCTAGATGACAAATGCCATCCATTTACCACTCTCCTGCCTGCAATCTCCACACTTGAAAACAAAATCGGAAACATTGAGAGCACTTTATCCTCACCAGCTCCAAAATACAAAAATGCAGCAGTATGTCCTGAGGTTCTACACGTGCAAAGTTTATTTTTCACAAAAAAGAAAAATCCCTGTTTGTTGTGCCTCCCAACAAGTAGTTCTTAAAGATTTGATTCAAAGTCCCCTTCAGTAACAGCTTCAAAAGCACATATTCATTTTAGTTTGGTAGCAAGTGTTCACAATCCTCAAAGGTGTACAATGGCTATAAAAAAAAGCATTTTCTCAGGATAAAACCTGCTTTAATGTTAAGCAGTCTGTATTAGTGAGTGGCAGTCTGTCTGTTTCTGCTAGTCACTGGTCAGATTGCAGCCAAACATCTCCTGTGATGCATGGGTCATGTATAAGAAGCCATATTCATCCTTATTATCCCAATACACTTCTGACATTGTGACAGACATGGACGGTAAGGTCTTGTTATTCACCATAAAGAAAAAAGCCTGTGTTGTGGATAAAGCTAATCGGCATCAAACAATGGTCTTAAATTGCGTCATGGTCAGCTCTTCGGGAACAAGAAATTTCCTTTGTCCAATACAGGCAAATACTTTTCTCTTTGATACCTTTCAATGACTACCAGTAGTTTAGACGGAAACTCTCTGTTTATATCACCCACCTCACCTTTCCGAGTTGCTAAACACTTCCACATTTTAAACGGGATTGGGTTTTAGTTTCTCTGCAGACTTTCCATGCCATTCCCTGACAGATTTGCGCTGTTGCCTGCTGAACGCGGCACTACACCACGCCCTCTATGCCTAATTGACAGTTAATTGATGATTTGTCCTCGAATGGTGTGCGTGTTTTTATGTGCAGTTATTCCAAGGTGAACAGCAAACAATGAAATGCAATTTTTTTCTTCATTTTAGCCTGGTCTTTGACCCTAACTTCACACTGGCTGGCCTCCCCAGTGCCATTTAGTAGTACCGTCCTTTCACTTTTTTTGTGGCGTTTAACTGCAGCATGTAAATGAAGACAGCCTAGAACGGCGCCTTTTGCACTTCCAGGCTATCTTCATTTACATGTAATTGCAGACCTATTTGCGCCTCCCCTGGCAACACATCCACGCCCCCCCAGGGGGACGCCCCCCACTGTTTGAAGACCTCTGCTCTAGACAATGCTGCTTCTTTGGTCTCAGTGGTAATTTCTCATTCGTAGTCCTCTAGGCAGTGCTGCAGCTGCTTCTCCTCTGGTCCCAGTGGTAATTCCTCATTCTAAGTCCTCTGCACAGTGCTGCTACCTGCTTCTCTGGTCTCATCTGTAATTCCTCAAAGTCCTCTACACAGGGCTGTAGCTGCTTCTTTGGTCCCAGTGGTAATTCCTCATTCTAAGTCCTTTAGACAATGCTGCTAGCTGCTTCTCTGGATCCGTCAGTAATTCCCCATTATTAGTCCTCCGGACAGTGCTGCTAGCTGCTTCTCAGGTCCCAGTGGTAATTCCTCATTCTAAGTCCTCTAGGCAGTGCTGCTAGCTGCTACTCTGGTGCTGTCGGTAATTCCTCAATTTAAGTCCTCTAGGCAATGCTGCAGCTGTGTCTCTGGTCACAGTGGAAATTCCCCATTCCTAGTCCTATAGGCAGTGCTGCAGCTGCTTCTCTGGTCCCAGCAGTAATTCCCCATTCTAAGTCCTCTAGCCAGTGCTGCAGCTGTGTCTCTGGTCACAGTGGAAATTCCCCATTCCTAGTCCTATAGGCAGTGCTGCAGCTGCTTCTCTGGTCCCAGCAGTAATTCCCCATTCTAAGTCCTCTAGCCAGTGCTGCAGCTGTGTCTCTGGTCTCAGTGGTAATTCCTCATTCTAAGTCCTCTGGGCAGTGCTGCAGCTGTGTCTCTGGTCTCAGTGATAATGCCTCACTCTCAGTCCTCTAGAGAGTGCTATTAGCTGCTTCTCTGGTCTCAGTGGTAATTCCTCATTCTAAGTCCTCTAGCCAGTGCTACAGCTGTGTCTCTGGTCTCAGTGGTAATTCCTCATTCTAAGTCCTCTAGACAGTGCTGCAGCTGCGTCTCTGTTCCCAGTGGTAATTCCCCATTCTAAGTCCTCTAGCCAGTGCTGCAGCTGTGTCTCTGGTCCAGTCGATAATTCCCCATTCTAAGTCCTCTAGCCAGTGCTGCAGCTGTGTCTCTGGTCCAGTCAGTAATTCCCCATTCTAAGTCCTCTAGACAGTGCTGCAGCTGCGTCTCTGGTCTCAGTGATAATTCCTCATTCTAAGTCCTCTGGGCAGTGCTGCAAGCTGTGTCTCTGGTCCAGATGTTAATTCCTCATTCTAAGTCCTCTAGACAGTGCTGCAGCTGCGTCTCTGGTCCAGTCGGTAATTCCTCATTCTAAGTCCTCTAGACAGTGCTGCAGCTGCATCTCTGGTCCAGTTGGTAATTCATCATTCTAAGTCCTCTAGACAGTGCTGCAGCTGCGTCTCTGGTCCAGTCGGTAATTCCTCATTCTAAGTCCTCTGGGCAGTGCTGCAAGCTGTGTCTCTGGTCCAGTCGGTAATTCCTCATTCTAAGTCCTCTAGACAGTGCTGCAGCTGCGTCTCTGGTCCAGTCGGTAATTCCTCATTCTAAGTCCTCTAGACAGTGCTGCAGCTGCGTCTCTGGTCTCAGTGATAATTCCTCATTCTATGTCCTCTGGGCAGTGCTGCAAGCTGTGTCTCTGGTCCAGTCGGTAATTCCTCATTCTAAGTCCTCTGGGCAGTGCTGCAAACTGTGTCTCTGGTCCAGTCGGTAATTCCTCATTCTTAGTCCTCTGGGCAGTGCTGCAAACTGTGTCTCTGGTCCAGTCGGTAATTCCTCATTCTAAGTCCTCTAGACAGTGCTGCAGCTGCATCTCTGGTCTCAGTGATAATTCCTCATTCTAAGTCCTCTGGGCAGTGCTGCAAGCTGTGTCTCTGGTCCAGTCGTTAATGCCTCATTCTAAGTCCTCTAGACAGTGCTGCAGCTGCGTCTCTGGTCCAGTTGGTAATTCCTCATTCTAAGTCCTCTAGACAGTGCTGCAGCTGCGTCTCTGGTCCAGTCTGTAATTCCTCATTCTAAGTCCTCTAGACAGTGCTGCAGCTGCGTCTCTGGTCCAGTCGGTAATTCCTCATTGTAAGTCCTCTAGACAGTGCTGCAGCTGCGTCTCTGGTCCAGTCGGTAATTCCTCATTCTAAGTCCTCTGGGTAGTGCTGCAGGTGCGTCTCTGGTCCAGTCGGTAATTCCTCATTCTAAGTCCTCTGGGTAGTGCTGCAGGTGCGTCTCTGGTCTCAGTGATAATTCCTCACTCTCAGTCCTCTAGCCAGTGCTGCAGCTGCGTCTCTGGTCCAGTCGGTAATTCCTCATTCTAAGTCCTCTAGACAGTGCTGCAGCTGCGTCTCTGGTCCAGTCGGTAATTCCTCATTCTAAGTCCTCTAGCCAGTGCTGCAGCTGCGTCTCTGGTCCAGTCGGTAATTCCTCATTCTAAGTCCTCTAGACAGTGCTGAGCTGCGTCTCTGGTCTAGTCGGTAATTCCTCATTCTAAGTCCTCTAGACAGTGCTGCAGCTGCGACACTGGTCCAGTCGGTAATTCCTCATTCTTAGTCCTCTAGCCAGTGCTGCAGCTGCGTCTCTGGTCCAGTCGGTAATTCCTCATTCTAAGTCCTCTGGGCAGTGCTGCAGCTGCGTCTCTGGTCCAGTCGGTAATTCCTCATTCTAAGTGCTATGGGCAGTGCTGCAGCTGTGTCTCTGGTCCAGTCGGTAATTCCTCATTCTAAGTCCTCTAGACAGTGCTGCAGCTGTGTCTCTGGTCCAGTCGGTAATTCCTCATTCTAAGTCCTCTAGACAGTGCTGCAGCTGCGTCTCTGGTCCAGTCGGTAATTCCTCATTCTAAGTCCTCTAGACAGTGCTGCAGCTGCGACACTGGTCCAGTCGGTAATTCCTCATTCTAAGTCCTCTAGACAGTGCTGCAGCTGCGTCTCTGGTCCAGGCGGTAATTCCTCATTCTAAGTCCTCTAGACAGTGCTGCAGCTGCGTCTCTGGTCCAATCGGTAATTCCTCATTCTAAGTCCTCCAGACAGTGCTGCAGCTGCGTCTCTGGTCCAGTTGGTAATTCCTCATTCTAAGTGCTATGGGCAGTGCTGCAGCTGTGTCTCTGGTCCAGTTGGTAATTCCTCATTCTAAGTCCTCTAGACAGTGCTGCAGCTGCGTCTCTGGTCCCAGTGGTAATTCCCCATTCTAAGTCCTCTAGCCAGTGCTGCAGCTGTGTCTCTGGTCCAGTCGGTAATTCCTCATTCTAAGTCCTCTAGACAGTGCTGCAGCTGCGTCTCTGGTCCAGTCAGTAATTCCTCATTTTAAGTCCTCTAGACAGTGCTGCAGCTGCGTCTCTGGTCCAGTCGGTAATTCCTCATTCTAAGTCCTCTAGACAGTGCTGCAGCTGCGTCTCTGGTCCCAGTGGTAATTCCTCATTCTAAGTCCTCTAGACAGTGCTGCAGCTGCGTCTCTGGTCCAGTCGGTAATTCCTCATTCTAAGTGTTATGGGCAGTGCTGCAGCTGCGTCTCTGGTCCAGTCGGTAATTCCTCATTCTAAGTCCTCTAGACAGTGCTGCAGCTGCGTCTCTGGTCCAGTCGGTAATTCCTCATTCTAAGTCCTCTAGACAGTGCTGCAGCTGCGTCTCTGGTCCAGTCGGTAATTCCTCATTCTAAGTCCTCCAGACAGTGCTGCAGCTGCGTCTCTGGTCCAGTTGGTAATTCCTCATTCTAAGTCCTCTAGACAGTGCTGCAGCTGCGTCTCTGGTCCCAGTGGTAATTCCCCATTCTAAGTCCTCTAGCCAGTGCTGCAGCTGTGTCTCTGGTCCAGTCGGTAATTCCTCATTCTAAGTCCTCTAGACAGTGCTGCAGCTGCGTCTCTGGTCCAGTCGGTAATTCCTCATTCTAAGTCCTCTAGACAGTGCTGCAGCTGTGTCTCTGGTCCAGTCGGTAATTCCTCATTCTAAGTGTTATGGGCAGTGCTGCAGCTGCGTCTCTGGTCCAGTCGGTAATTCCTCATTCTAAGTCCTCTAGACAGTGCTGCAGCTGCGTCTCTGGTCCAGTCGGTAATTCCTCATTCTAAGTCCTCTAGACAGTGCTGCAGCTGTGTCTCTGGTCCAGTCGGTAATTCCTCATTCTAAGTGTTATGGGCAGTGCTGCAGCTGCGTCTCTGGTCCAGTCGGTAATTCCTCATTCTAAGTCCTCTAGACAGTGCTGCAGCTGCGTCTCTGGTCCAGTCGGTAATTCCTCATTCTAAGTGCTATGTGCAGTGCTGCAGCTGCGTCTCTCTTCATACATCCACTGCACTCCAAACTGAAACACAAAAGACATTTGCATTTACAACGCCCATAGCTCTAACTCTACAAATGCGAGATCGATTGCATTGCAAATGCTTGTTTTACTTTTTATTTACCAATCCAACTTGAATCAGTAAATAATAATAAAAAATTACCCGTGCATTCAGTAGGTGCGTGCACGTGTGGTGCACGCTGCATCAGAGACCCTTTCTTCTTTGGTTTCCTTTTAGCCATGTTGAAGCATCTCTAAGCCCATGGGCAAAGGTGCCCTGTCCCAAGGGCGAGACCTGCGGGCTTTGCCAATGCTTGTTGGCAGTGGTGTGAGGTTTTAGCGCTTAGACCGGGTTAATGTTGGACCATGAGCTGGGCAGGGGTGTGGGGGGGCTGGAGCGGATGTGGCAGAGACCGGGCGGGCTGGGGGGGTGACATCCTCCCCCACTTCATTCCATGAAGCCTGGCCCCGCCCCTGGGGAGATAAGACCCCAGAACAAAGTTTCCAGAGCAGCCTCTGAGGGGGGAGGGTGGGGGGCGTGCCCGGAGCCATGGGGAAGGGGGAAGTGGGGGGCAATGTCCAGACCCTGCCCTGGAGGGAGGGGCGGGGGGAGCTGTCCAGAGCCCGCCCCTGTTCCCTGGCACTGCTCTGCACGTCTCGCGGGCATCCCGCGCGAACCCCCGGGCTCAGCTGCACGCCGCCCTCACGTGCATCCAAAGTCCTGCACGGCGGCTGCTGCACTGCACGCCTCACGTGCATCCTGGTGCTGCTGCACTGCACGCCTCACGTGCATCCTGTTGGTGCGGCACTGCACGCCTCACGTGCATCATCCTGTTGCTGCTGCACTGCACGCCTCACGTGCATCCTGGTGCTGCTGCACTGCACGCCTCACGTGCATCTTGGTGCTGCGGCACTGCACGCCTCACGTGCATCCTGTTGGTGCGGCACTGCACGCCTCACGTGCATCATCCTGTTGCTGCTGCACTGCACGCCCCACGTGCATCCTGTTGCTGCGGCACTGCACGCCTCACGTGCATCCTGTTGCTGCTGCACTGCACGCCTCACGTGCATCCTGAGCCTTGCACCGGGGCACGCCTCACGTGCATCCTGGTGCTGCTGCACTGCACGCCTCACGTGCATCCTGAGCCGTGCACCGGGGCTGCTACATTGCACGCCTCCCTTGCATCCTGGTGCCCCCGGGCTCTGCATGCTGCTGCACTGCACGCCTCCTGGTCCTGTCGCACTGCACGCCTCCTGGTCCTGGTGCACTGCACGCCTCACGCGCATCCAGACCCTGCACTGCACGCCTCCTGGTCCTGCACTGGTGCTGCTGCACTGCATCCTCGCCATGCACTTCTAGCCGGTAAGAGTGGCTGCTGCCTGGTGGGGGTGGGAGGGCGCTGCGGATCCGCTCCTAACTCTCGTGCACTACGATAGTGCTGGGATTTTTCAAACATTGCAGTTTGAAAACCGAAACTACAAGTCCCAGAATGCACCGGCAGTTTGTTAAAACCGTGACAAGTTGGAAATGTCCCTCCTAGACTCTTGACGAGGGCGTGATGTCTGCTGTGATTGGAAACCGGGATTGTGTGTGCATTCAAGCTGCGTAGATTTGTGCATTAATCGTGTGATTGTAAGTGAACCTTACACTTGGGACGGGTTTACCAGGTGACTCCATGTCAGGGGTCACACTTTTTCCAGTCTTCGTGTTATAGACAAGTGTTTTCAGATGCGTTACTCCAGTCCTGAGCCAAGACTACAGCTCCCAGAATTCAGTGGAAGCCTGGGACAGGCAACGAACTGTCCTGGTGGAACGGGGTCACCAACACGTGTGCTCCATGATTGTGAATGCATCTTCGAGGACACTTTGTGGGACCAGTTTGGGAGGCTGGAGCATCGCGCCAAAGGAGGGGGCAAAATGTGTTTTCACATATTGCGACCTACGCCCACTAGTTCGCAGAGATGCTAGTGCTTTGCATTGTAGCATTCATATAGCGCTTCAGGCCTGCTTGTGGGCGCTAAAGTGCATTATCGGATGGGTAGCATACTGCACGGCGGAGCAGTACAGGGTTGGCATGGTGTTGCATTTGTTGCACCCCTGTGTGGGGGCGTGTTGGTGTGTGGGCAGGGCACAAGTCCTAAAACAAGCATTGGCATAGCCAATAGGTCTCGCCTTTGGGACCTTATAAGTGTTTAGCCATGCAACAATTGTGCTGCATAACTGACACCTGGTTAAACACATATACGGTCCCAAAGGCGAGACCTATTAGCCAATAGGTCTCGCCTTTGGGGCCTTATAAGTGTTTAGGCAGAGCTATTGGTTTTGCCAATGTTTTTAAGAGCATTGTGGCTGCTGTGCAGCATGTTGAAATGTTATAATAAAAAAGACATAAGCATTTTTGTTACTTTATATATAACTAAGACGACATTATGTAGAACTGAATGACCCAATTTAAAAAGAATAAACATAAGAAAGGTCTTGTTGTTTATTTTGTCGTTGCAATGTTGGCAACTTCTTCCTGCCTATTCTAATGTTGAGGTGGTGCTTAGTGATGCTGAGGTGGTGTTGAGTGATGTTGAGGTGGTGCTTAGTGATGCTGTGGTGGTGCTGAGTGATGCTGTGGTTGCACTGAGTGATGCTGTGATGGCGTTGAGTGATGCTGTGATGGCGTTGAGAGATGTTGTGTTGGTGCTGAGTGATGCTGTGCTGGCTCTGATTGATGCTGTGCTGGCTCTGATTGATGCTGTGGTTGCGCTGAGTGATGTTGTTGTGTTGCCGAGTGAGAGATAGAGTGAAGATATAATGCCCAATTAGAGAGGGTGGTGAGAGAGAAAGAGAGAGAAAGGGTGTACATAGAATAAAGAGTAGAGCGGGATAGAGAGAGAGAAAGAAGGGGAGAGAGAGTGAATGAAGGAGTTTGAAAGAGAAACAGATAAAGGGGTGAGAGAGAATGAAAGGCTAAAAAAGATAGAGAGGGGAGAGTTAATTAAGTAGAGAGAGAATTAGAGAGGGGAGAGAGAGAGAGAAGGAGAGAGACAATAAGAGTGGGGGTGTGGAGTTTAAATAGAGTGAAGAAGTGACGCGGAAAAAGTAACCTTAAATATAGCTTTGTGCTTTGCGCGAATAAATATTTTTAAAAAAACAGTGAGAGACAAAAATACTGGTAATTAGGCTGTGACTCCCAATATAAAACAAATAGCGATATAAGGTGAAATGACCCCACCGAAGCAATATTTCTAACTAGACAAAAAAAAGCTTGCATGTCAATGCTAATCGCTGTTGTTTTTCATGTGACTGTAGTCCAGGGCCCTCAGTTGGTAATGTGAGCTGCTGCTGCGATTGAAACATCAGAGTCCAGAGAGTTAATGAGCCAAGACGAGGAAATGAGGAAGAGATAGGAAACCCAGATGGCAGCTGCGCGCGTGCACGCCATCGTGAACGCAAGCTGGTCGCCAGCCGAAAGCCAGTGTTTGCACTTCCAAAACCCGCTTACTAAAACTCTCGGCCAGACCTGGTGCAGGCCGAGACCTAACAAATGCTGCGGGTCTTTTATAAAGCACACATCACAAACTGAATTGCCTATTAGTACTTGAGCAATGGCTGGTGTTATTTCTCCACACTACGTCACTCTTTCTAGTATCTTCAGAGTTAAAAGTGAGAGCCCACGCTTCAGGAAACAGCACCTGCTGCCTGTAGGTTATACATCTCGCTGAAGAAGGCGCTCAACACCACCGACGTATACATACTGATTGCACCTCCACTCTTCAACGCCCCCCAGCGCGTGCACAATCTCGCACACTTTATGAACACAGATACGGTTAGTTCATCCCCCAGAATCTGGTAGGACAGCTGGTATGGAGGCACTGGCAACTGACCCTACAACTCCCACCCCGCAATGACCCACTAAGCATGGCCTGAGGAGTGAAGATGGTCTTTGAAGGCCGTTTACAGCCTTCCACATGGTTTTCTGGTGTGAGAGCAGGGGGACAAATGTTTTGGGGTGCCATTAACTCGCCCGTGAGGTGTGAGCCCCCCTCCCTGCGGCTTTCTTTCATGGAAAACTGACTCGCAGAATCCCTCGCCCCGTTCAAAAATAGCAGACCCCCGTGCGGACCCACACCCCACCAGAGCCGACACCTGCCCTACGTCTGAGGGAGAACCCGGGGGTGTTGACAAACTGTCAGTGCAAAGATTAAGGTCGTGTAGGGCCTGGGGAGTAAGGGTCGGAAGGTGAAATGGTCAACTAGATAGAGGGAATGGGTATCATGTGCCCCCATATTCAGAATTAATTTGCCTGTGAAAACGAAAAAGAAAACAGATTGCTGCTTAAAAGTGGCAGCCATGTGCTTGCAAAAAAAGCTTAATACGAAAAATACCATGGATTATATTTAATATAACAGTATATATACTTCCTAACAGGTGTTTCTTGAATATGTATAGAATTACTTTGTATATGTAATGCACAAAACAAGAAAATATGATTTTTTACAACATTCTTTATTGGTTTTGATGCAAACATACTTAAAAACCGGTGCACCAGCAGTGGAGAAAATGAAAGGAGGAAAATAATTAAGGGACATAGTGTGAGAAAATGAAAGGAGGGAAATGATCACGAGACATAAGACGAAGTAAAATACACCTGAAAGTATGATTCTTATTGGTGCAAATAAAAGGTACTACTGGTCTTAAATTATAGTAACCTGAATGCATTATTTAAACACAAATGGATAAATAAAAAATAATAAAAAGAAAAATAACATTGGTAAAGTACAAAAATTGCCCCAGCAGCGCTGGCTGCACATGTAGTTAGGAAAACTGCCTTCACTCAAAGTGTAAGAGAGACAATATCTGAAATGGGCTGACCCACCCTCCCATACTGTATGCTGTGGCTGGTAGAAGCACAATGCGAATAACAACTGAACAGACCAATTGATCAAGAGGGTTGACAAGGCTCCTCTGTGTTTACATATTTACTTTTATTTGTACATATTTTGATTACATGAGGCAGGCAGAAAGCTATAGCTAACTGTATGCTGGACTTAAAAATGCAATGAATAAGAAGCCATGTCATACACAACAAAAATTAACCTTGCACCTAAAGCTGAACAATGTTATGCATGGTAGGAACCAGAGTGCAGGAAAAGGACATTCCATAAACCAGGCAGGACACTCAGAAATCCTGCCCTCCAGATGACAATAGGTGGGTCCAGATAACTACCTAGATGTGGCAACCACAACAGCTCGCAAATCGAAGCTTGTAGCACACATCAAGAAAGTGACCATGAATATAAATGCGAAAAATTCCCAAGAGCAATCCAGCACACTAGACCACACAACTAGTGATCATAGGAGATTACTAAACGGAAACAACAAACAATTCGCAGCAACAAACTCCAAGAAATAAACCATGAAAATGCCAACACATGCAAGTATGATAACCAGGCAGGTGATAAAAACCTCACAAGAAGGAAATTACTAAGAATAGAAAAACATCACAGAAACTTAATAGGTGATGACTAAGAGAAACCTCCATCTGGAAACAGGTAGTGCATGGCGAGAACAGATTGAAGATGGCTATAACCCCATAAATAAGTAAAAACAGTGCAACAAACACATAAATACATTTTATGTTTATGTATGCAAATTAAAAAAGTGAAGAAGCTTGTATGCCTAGTGTAAATAATTAAGGGAGGGGAGGCCAGAGCTGAGAGGCAATTCTGCTAAACAGAACACATGGATTGTTTAAGTAGGAAAAAACAAGAGTTCTAATTTAGGCTTACCCAATGGAGCAAATTATGAGACCTGGGCAAATCACAGTGTGCCTTTGCGCCCTTGCCTTCGCTTACAATATCAGGAATACAATAAGCAGAGTTAACATCTATTCTGCGTGCTAAATAAAAGAAAGAAACCTGAACAAACTGATGATCTGATCAAAGCAAGTTTGTCTTCTAGAAAGAGGGAGAGATGAGCAGGGCACCACCAGAGCACGGTCATCAATAGCAAAGGCTTCTAGTGTCATCAAGTGCGAAGCAGCAGGAAAAGAAAGAAGCAACCTACTATTGCACTAATCTGCAAGCCGACTGTCTTGTTTCAGAGGAGGGTGGTGCACTGAGCTTCAAACAGGCAATGGATGGGATTCTGTAACTTGAGCCCCTATTATATAAAACAAGAGTGATAACCAATAGCTTCCACAGCCATGTTCACGCTAATCGCAACTACCACTTTAATACAGATACAAGAAACTCGGTCCAGGATTCTCCCTCTGTTTACTCCATTCCCCCTTTTATGGCTCCTTAGAGACTGTGAACCACGACCACATATTAGTGGTTTCAGAGATAGAGCCCTTGGGATGGTCCCAAGCAGCTGACGCTCATAACGCAGATTATTCAGTCCCAAGAAAGCAGCTCTGCAGAATATTCGCTCCTTTCTGCCCAGAATGGTTGTAATGGCTGACTGACACTTCCAGAAGTCTAAACCTGATCCCTCAAAGAAGCAGCCACTACACAAGATCTAACAACACACCGCGCTTGCTCTACAAACAGGGGTACATTACAGTTCAAGGGAACACTGATTCAAGGCAGAACAGCACCCACATTCTAAGCTGAGATAACAATACAAACCACAAAATAGTACAGGTACCTCTAGGATTCAAGAGCTAATGTGCAACAACGTCTCGCACACGGAATGGTGCGAATGCTATGATCTTTGCTATCCTGGCATTACTGCACTTAATGTTGAGCATTCATCATGTTTCTAGCCAAGGTCTTTGGAATGACCCCATATGTTGGCACGCAATGCCTGAAGGTGGGCCTTCAAAGAATCAAAATGGAGAAAGAATGATTCCAGTAGTTCCCGTTCATTCGGCTGGGGATATACGTTTATTGTTATTGTACTTAAGCACCGATTCTTAATGAAATTTAGCAGCACTGAGCCCATCACCATAAAACGTAAATACGTTTAGTTACGGAAATGCAGTAAGTTTTATCTATATCACAATAAAACAAAGGCAGGTGCACAAATATACGTAGTCTGGGAGCACTGGATTGAGAAAGCAAACCCTTCCTAAAGTCAGCTCCATAGCCTAAGATGTATGTGCAAAGAAACAAAATACATTAGAGCCGAGGTCAAACATCAGTGGGAAAGGGGCGATATGTGATAAATATACCCAGGAGTGACATTAACTGCTCAACTCCTTCTAGCAGGACCCGGTCTAAACTTCAGCCACTCCCTGATTCAGGCTGAATTATTTACAAAAGACAAAAAAAATGTCTCAGAGACATGAACCAGGTCCCTTTTCATAAACTGGAGGGAGGCAAAACTGAGGCCATGAGAAACAATGGCCGCGCGGCCGTGAAACTGACACGGCCGAGCGGCTGTGAAACTGACACGGCCGTGAAAGTGAAAGTAAGCGGGTTTTGGGAGTGCAGACAGTGGCTTTTGCTGGCGACCAGCTTGCGTTCACGCGAGCGTCCAGATGGCGAGGGAAGCCATATGGCGCCTGATCGCGCGTGCACGCTCGCGTGAACGCAGGCTAGTCCGCAGCAAAAGCCACTGTTTGCACTTCCAAAACCCGCTTACTAAAAGTCTCGCCAGAGCAGCGCATGCGCGCTGGCTCAGGCGAGACCTAAAAAGAAGTGGGGGGACTAACCTAGTTAATCAGGGCGCGTGACATCACGGCGCGTGACATCACAGTGCGTGACATCACGGCGCGTGACATCACAGGAAGTGGCATCACAGGAAGTGGCATCATAAGAAGTGACATCAGATCTTACTCCCTCACATATATGTTTAACATGTCTAGCATGAGTACATTGGAGCACATTTCGAGTATACAGGGAAACCCTCCTGATTTAGGCAGAAGATTCGCACTTTTTTAAGCTACACATAAACCAATGATGCCTTTTGTCAGCGGAAACTTGGTTGTATGATGTTACAACGCATTCCTTTGTAACGCATGCCTTTTCCACGCATGCGTTACAACGGAATGCCTTTCCCACGCATAACCTTTACCACGAATATTCCTTTACCACGCATGCTTTTACAACGATTTTCGTTGTAAATTCATGCATGGTAAGGGCATACTCTTGGTAAAGGTTATTCCCCCACCCCTAAACCCTTCTTACAAATACCCCTCCCCTGCCCTTAAGCCTTAAATCGTACCCCTGCTTTTTTTTCCCCTTAAATCTAATATTCCCCTTACCTCTCCACGTCGTCTCTTCTCAATGTTCTTCCGTGTTGACGTCGCACGTCGTTAAGAGGAAACGGAAGTGTCTTTCCCCGTTTCCTCTAGCGACGCCGATTGCCTCCCGATTCCCTCCACATAGAATCTTCAACAGGTGCGTTTTTATTGGGGGAAACCCCCAAGCCCCCTGTTTTTGTCACGCTTTTTTGGGGGGGAGACCCCCAAGTCCCCCTTTTTTTTTTAGCCTTTAACACACATGCCTTTACTACGTATCTCGTAGTAAAGGTATGCGTGCTAAAGGCTATTCGTTGTAACCACGCATTCGTTGTAATGCATGCGTGGTTAAGATATGCGTGGAAACGGCTGCGTTGTAGTGGCCGTTTCCCCGTAAACTTCCTCTACCCGTAGTGCTTTACAAGAAAAAATAGTGATATTTAAATTATTTCAACGCCTCCTCAGGGGTAGTAAGCGCTATATAAATGCAATTTATTTTGTGTAAATACTGGGAAAGACCAACACATCTGACATTCTTACAGTGCATGCATATCTCCTAAACAGGGACTGAACAAAGTGAAAAGCTGCCTCTCTTAAGCAGGGCCGGACTGGGAACTTAAAACAGCCCTGGCAAAAATTATAACTTCAGCACCCATGAGCTGACGTGCTAATGTGGGCTAGAACTAGAGCAACTCTTTCAAGTTGCCGCTCCTGGAGGCTGGAACCGGCCTCCAGAGGTCAAAAGGGCCTCCTGGGGCTCCAGCCTCCTGGGGGATTGCCCGCTTGCCCTGCCTGCCAGTCCGAGTATACTCTCAAGTATGTGTGAAGTGCTAACAAGGTGTGAGCCTTTGTTTCCCCTCTGCTGCATTTGCTTCTAGGTGTGAGGCTCCTGACTGCTGCCAGCCAGGAGACCCCAACAAAAGGAGGCCTGATGACCCCGCAGATTCCCCTTTGTAATGGGCCCAGCAGGAGTCTGAACTAAGAAAACCCCCTCCCCGCCTGCACGTTGTTGCGGATCGAAATCAGACAACAGCGTGCAGGCGCTGCTGAATGTGTCCCGGTGTGTGCAGATTACACTGGGACGAATTCAGCATAGTTTTCAGTGGGGTCCAACTTCTTGGCAGGGTGGACCGCGTCCACCCTGTGAAAATAGTGGGTGGACGCCGTCCACCCCCATGTACCCCGGACTTGTGCCCTGTGTGTGGGTGACCAGAGAGGTGCTGTGGGGGTGCAGAGCCCCCCCTGTCTGTGATGGAGATGGGCCTGTCATTAGATGACGTGTATCACTTCTCTGCTTCGTGCCCCAGGCTGACGGCAGCAGTGGGCTCAAGCAGCCTGGAAAGCTTTGTGGCTGTGTGAGGACAGACAGACAGAGGAGGAAAGGGGGGACTGAAATATATAGGCAGGTACATAACAGCAGCCTATCAAGAGGGTCAGCGGGATACCGTGTGCATGTACACCTTAAAACAGGGGGGGGGGTAATTAAAGAATGTACAGTATTTCGAGTGGCAACATGTGCAAGGCAGAGGTGCTGTCAAGTGAGTAAAATGACGTAAAGGGACCAGAATGGAAGTTTGGGACGTGAGCAGTCGCCATGGACCTTTCTAGGACTCACCTACACACAGCCTTCGGTTGTGTGCTCTAGAAAGAACATTTGTGAACCATGCCAAAGTCTTACAGTGGGCTTAGAGCCTGCCCTTTGGCTTTTTTGTCATTCTCACTCGCTTGCTTCTTATTGGATGGATTTTGTTCCTGTGTTTGTCCCTCCCATGGAGCATAACCTCTTTACCAAGCTTATAATTGGATGGCTTGTATCCTTCCACTGCTCATCTTCAGGGCACTACTGTGATATCGTAGCTGCATTTCAATGCCCGGGGCACTAGGACCCTGTTGTTAAGAGAATTGTTTAGAGCAGGAGAGCAGCTGGAGGAACCGGAAGGGGAGGCGCCAGGGTGTGGAAAGGAGATCAGTGGGGAGTAGTACGAGGAAGGTACAGGTTGAGCTTCCATGTGAACGTGGAAATAAAAAGGTATTTTCCACTAATATCCAGTGTCTGTCGTTATAGAACACATAAGTCATGACAACTGGCAACGGGGTATATGCGACACTCCTCACAGCCTCTGCACGTCCTGCATCTACACAACAGCGCAGCATCAGGAGCACACCCCGCTCATGCCACAATACTCCAAAGCTTCGCGAGTACGGGAGTTCACCCCACACAAGGTGCCAACCTTCACTGTGCCACGACTGCAAGAATTAATTCCGCTGAAAGCACCTGCTGTGCGCCTGTCTGCATTGCCGCCATCACGCTCAACGTGGCCACGGGAGCCCACCTCGTCTCTGCTGAAGGAAGTGACTGCCATGCGCCGTTGGGAGCCCACCCCAATCGGATGCCTCAACTCTGGATATCGCTTCACCCTTTCTGCACCTGGGTGTTAGAAATGGGATATCTGGTTGGCTAAGGCTTGCGCCAAAGCCAAGCAGAAACCACCACTCTAGTCAGGGCAAGGGAGTTACACGCCTAAGATAACCCCTGCTCACCCCCTTGGTAGCACGGCACGAGCAGTCAGGCTTATCCCGGAGGCAATGTGTAAAGCGTTTGCGCACGCGCACAGCAACAACATCCCAGGCACACCACAAAGGGAACTCCACACAAGGTTATATCAAAAATAGCCTTTGTACTATCATAAAACACATTAGAATAGTACTCACATAATATACATGGTGCCACCTGGCACTGGGCAATATTTACAGGGGATTACGTACACACGACAGGGACACGTGGGCCACTGTCAGAACCATCACTTAGTAAAGATAATGAAGGTAGAACATATCATAAACGTACAACCAGTAATCACTGGTGACCACTGTACTCAGCATCAGCCTGTAACATAAACCACATTATGCACAGTATCACATTAGGCGCAAAATACCTTATACGCCAACCTCACCAGCATAAACACATTATGCACACATCTCATGAGTCTAAACGCATTAGACCCTAACCTCCTAAGTATAAATCACATTAGCACATAACCTCACAGTAGAAACCATAGCGGAGGCATAAATCACATTAGGGCCTGGTGCCCTACAAACCTGACAGTCCCCCTGGTCAACTGACCATCTCAAAAAGGGGCTCAAAATGCCCTATGTCCAAAAGTCAGGGCGCGCTGCCTAGCAGCTGAATCCAAGTGCGCCATTGCGCAAACCTAAACGTAGCAGCTGGCACTAAGTGCTGCACAGCTGGGAAAGTATGGGGCAAAGGAGTGCATCCACTCCGAACTCACAACAGGCCCCTGAAGAAAGGAATAGCCTAAACGGTGCAGCTGGCACCAGTGCTGCGCAGCTGAAGGAATCGTAGACCTGGGCATTCTCTGTGCCCTCTGTCCATAAAATCAGGGCTAAAGCTGCCACTGCAGCGGAGCAACAGTGCGCAAAGCGCTGGAGCAGGACAGGCGTGTACCTCACTCCTTTCTGTTTTCATTATAGCCCAAAAAAATGCCTCCCAAACGTTGCAGCTGCCTGCGCTCTCGCAAGGCAGCTGGGAAAGATGGCCAGCCAAAAACAAGCACTGGACGTGCATCTCAAGTCCCACGGGGGCTCTAAAACCAATATGGCCCCTACCCTGCTCCAGGCACCGACAATGTGCCTCGGGGGAGCTCATCTGGTGCCGCCATCAGGCCCCACAATGCGCTGGAGCACACGGGCTCCCCTTAAACCAATGCACCAAACGAATTGGCCCCCAAGCGTTGGAGCGGCCCGCGACGGCGGGCCGCTCATGGGAATGGCCATTTCAAGAACACGGGCTCCTCTGGCCCGTTTAACCACACTATGCCCATCGCGTGAAAGCGGCCCGCAACGGCGGGTCCGCTCCGGGAAGAAATAACTGCCTGCCATGCGTCTAGCCTCCCCCCTTAGCTGTCTCAACTCACCGGCTCTCGGCGGGGGGAGGACTCCTCATTCCGGCGTGGGGTGGGCTCCCGCCTGGACTCTCTTCCTCCCTTCACCCGGGCAGCGGGCGGGGGCTCTCTCACTCCTGAGAGCCTCGCTGGCGTCGGCGGCCTCGTCCACCTTTACTCTTCACCCGGGCCCCCTCCTGGGACCCGGGACTTCTCTGTGGTGCTCCGGGAGGCGGGGTGGGCTCCCGTTCTCCCTCGCTCTGCACACCGAGGCTCCCATCGGCTAACGGGAGCCCCGCACCGGCACAGCCATAACTTCCGGTCCTGCCGCCGGCCCCGCCCACGTCGCAGGCAAGGTTGCCTGACTTCCGGTTTTGCAGCAGCTCGGGCCGCAGCGGTGATTCTGGTCTCGGCGGCAATGAGGGGTAGGCTCCCTCGAAATAAAAATCAGAAGCGCGGGGTGGGCACCCGCATAAAAATAAAAATAACGCGGCCATGTGGGGTGGGCACCCATAATTCAAATAGACAGCCTGGGAGCGGGGTGGGCACCCGCTCTCCGGCAATAAAAGCATTCAGGCGGGGTGGGCACCCGCCGGAACGGTACCACGGGGGAATCCCTACGCTGGGGATCCCCTCCCACAGGGGCTGCAGCTTCAGCGCTGCGCAGCCCACGCTTCTCCTCCTTGGGGAAATAGAAATAAAGCGCTCACAAGGCGCTAGATGCAGCCAAAAGTCCTGGAGGCTGAAAAAGAAGCAAAATGGTCCCAAAGGTCCTTTCAGGCATCAAGAGGCAATGCAGGGCCCAGAGAGGCAAGCCCTCATGGCAGCCCCCCCTGGGCCCCAGCAGCAGCACGCCCCGCAGGGACAGCACCAGAACTGAGCAACCTCTTGGGGTCACAGCCCCTTCTTTTATACACATATTTCCCTTTGTGTCACAGCACAGGGCTTGGGGATACCAGTCAGAACTGGTATAGGGGGGATCTGGAGCACTTTGTTTACGATGCGGCATCCTGCCTTTGAGGAAGAGGGGGTCTGCTACCAGACGCACCGTGGGAGGTGGAGCCATCACTCACTTTGCCAGGCACAGCCCTGCTCAGATCAAAGGGTCCCCTCCCCATACTCCAACTGCAGATCTCTCTATTCAACCCACGTCTGGCTCAGCCTGCCCTGTCCCTCCAAAACCAGACATGCAATCCACATCTGGCAGCCACATAGCACACAGAAATGCCAACTTCTAAAAGTGGCATTTCTCACATAGTCATAATAAATCTGCGCACACCATTGCGCAGCATTTATTCTCACGAATTCAGACATACTAGACTTGACCATGCTGCACCTCTCATAACAGGAATTACCACTGACACACTCATCCTCAATGCATTCCTATGGGAGGGCAGGCCAATCTCACCACACACGCACACAGCGCGCACGCACTTTACACTGGACCACAGTGCTAAAGTGCCCAGAGACTTAAAACTACTAACACCAAGTTACATATAAGGCAAAAAGTTCAGGGGTGAACCTGCCAAAAAGGGCCAAGTCCAACACTGGGTAAGCCGAGTGTCCTCATCTGCTGCCATTCTGACTGCTGGCCACTTAGCACTGCCTGCCTGCAATGAACGAAGTCCCTAGAGACCCTGCCTCCTCTCGGTGACCATTTTGAGGTCAGACGGCTTGCCCAATGGGCTTCACTGCTCTCCTGGCAGCCTTCTTGAAGTCAGGCACCCCTGCAAACTGCAGCCTGTACTAGAATTGTGGGCTCAATACAAAAACTATGAACAGTACGGGTTACCTTTGGCAAAAGTCCATGATCTGGTGAACCAGTTCTACGTTGAACTCGAAAACAAAAAATTAAAACACAACAAAGAGGAGAAAAGACTATCGCTAAGCAGCTTGAGCCATCCTCTTGCTGCAACTGCTGTGCACACTGGCTGCATGTCAGTGTAATGGACTTTACTCTGCTATTATCCCCAGGCACATGTGAGTCCGGACCGTTAGTGACCATCTCTGCTGCACGCGTCACTGGGCAAAAAGGGTCGCTCGTACTTCTTTACTTCTTCCAGTGTTCACAGTGGTACCATATCATCACATTGGTGGCCCTTTGTTTCTGGTAATACATGTATTCGTCATTGGATTCAGCGCAAAACGCTCCACCATGCTTGGTGTCTCATTCCTACGCCCTCTGGAACCGCTGACTCTCAAGTCTGGCAGTGGCATGGTTCCCCGCTGGCAAGAATGGCTTGAGGACTTTGAAGACTTCATGAAGGGGATGCAGGTTACCGACTCAAATCAACAACTCATTGCCCTGCGCAACTGGACAGGGAAAGATGTTGGAAAATCATCAAAGAATTGCCAGCGGCTTCCACAACCTCCTATCACAACGTGCGGGAGGCACTTACCAGGAAGTTTCTTCTCAAAAGAAACATTGGCTATGAACGTTACACTTTCAATCTAGCCTCTCATGTGTCACATGGCCCATGGGGTAATTGTCATCTTCCCTAAGTTAGCATGAGTGCGCTGCAGACTGTCCGCTGCTTTGCGCACGTTTACTACACGCGTTTATTTTTCATATGCCTATTTTGATATTTTCGCACACGAACCTACAGTTGTTTTCATGCTTTGCAGGTTCCTGGGATTTAGTCTGCACATTGTGAACAAGGTCGAACAACAATGCCCCTTGTTATTATATTCTGGTCAGGCCCTAGCTCCAAGACAAAACATACAGATGCAGCTGTTGTTTGAGAATACGTACTTTGGTATTATTGGGATACACGGATAGGGAGCACTCAATTGGAGAGGGACCTTTCCAGGGAGAAGAGCATGACAGCACCTATGATGTAGATCTACCATCTATAGACTGATGTACGGGGTCTGCAGATAACACCAAGAGATCTTCTGATATATAATCATCCTGCTTCTATACAAGGGGAGGGAGGTTAGGCTCCGCTGTCTTTCAATATGACAGCTCCATTTATGATTTACGGACTACTTGCTATGCTGACCTTATTTATGTTATGCATTTTTCTGCTTATTGTGGCACGTATACTGCATACTAGAGCACGTTAGTTAAAATAAATATTTTAAACCTGTTCTTGTCTCTGTCAGATCAACCGCGATTCCTGAGAGAGATGGGAGTGTTATGTTCTGGGGTGTCTAATCACATGTTCCTCTGTGAGTGAGTAGGAGGGCAAGTGAGACACTATAGCTAGTCGGTCCTGGGCTCATGAGTACTAAGGTGGTAGGATTGCTCAGTCCCTATATACTAAGGTCCCATAATCCTACGCATAGTTCTGTGTTTGCGCATAATCCCTGCAACACAGGAAAAGGACGAACCCATGGGGGAATTCATTACGAGTCTTAAACGCCTAGCACGTTACTATGATATTGATAACTTTACTACTGAGGATGACCTCCGTCTGCAAATCATAGTAGGATGCCAATCAGAATCACTATGTCGACGTCTCCTGAAAAAAAGTTACTCGCTGGATGAAATTGAAGAATTGACCAGAGTCAATGATCAGGCAGAAGAACTCGCGAAAAAAATGGAGGTGGAAAAGGCAGAAAATGTGAACAGGCATTCTGACTCCAGGCGCGCCAGAAAGACCGACGCCTGTCTGAGTGTCGGCAGGCTCCCAGACCTACCGATTGTCGTCGCAGCCCTAAACAAAGCAGAAATCGTAGAGAGCAATAGCTATAATGTTATTGCTGTGGACAAGAATATTCACACGTAGGGTCCTGTCATGCCATGGGGCCAAGATATAGGCGCTGTGGAAAGGACAATCATTTTGAAAAAGTGTGTAGAGCAGCTCAAAAGGATCTACAGAAATCCTCTAAGAAATGCAGGTCATGCCATCATGTGAAGGCAGTATGCAACAGATGTGAGCGCTCCACCAGCTCATCGCGATTGAGCATACAGTCTCATGCTACATACAGATCTCAACGCTCTATGTCTCGTGAGTCAAGATCTCTCACCCGATATCTCAAGACAGTGATAAATATGCCTGCATGGTGGCTGATCATGACGGACTAAAGAATTAACTGACAGTACATATTCAAATGGGGAGCACCCTGACAAATTTTGTACTAGACAGTGGAGCGTCCCTCAGTTACATATGTGTCACAGAGTACAACAAAATGAACCCAAAACCTAAGTTGCACAAAGCCTCTGTGCGGGTATATACCTGGATGTCCATAGAACCATTGCCCTGCCTGGGGCAGTTTCAAACATCTCTTACATATAAGGACAGGTCAGTGCAAGTTCATATCCATGTGATTGATGAGCCTGAAGCAGCAGACTGTCTTCTCAGTCTACCCACTGCAGAATGCCTGAAACTGGTTGAAATACTGTGTTGAGTGGACGATGGACTAGACATTATAAGCAAGTTCCCAAAATTGTTCTCAGGACTTGGAAAAATAGCTCACTTTAAGGTTCGTCTACACATCGATGAACAAATACGAGATGGGGCACATCACCGGAGAGTGCCATTCCACCTTCAAAAAGCTGTGGAGGTTGAACTACGAGATTTACTTGGGGCTGACATCATCGAGAGATCGACAGTACCAACCACTTGGGGTGTGGTGTCCCCAGTGGTGGTAGAACGTAAATTTGGATCAGACGGCAAGTTGCGTCTGTGTGTTGACATGAAGTCACCAAACACTGTGTAGCAATCAAGGAAGTCTCGTGGACAGCTCTTGTAGTTGGTAGTTTATTCTCCAAGTTACATCTTAGTAAGTTCCAATGTAAGCTCCAATATATGCCCCACCAGGAGCAGCCTCCTTGCTGCTCAGCCCATCATCTCCAACTCCCACTTCCTTCAAGTACAAACATTCATAACATTCTAATGACATCACATTGGCTGAGCATCAAGGCAGAGAACAAGGGCAGGGAGAGTGCATTACTTAACAAGCAGATTACTACCATCTCCCCCTTTATATTGATTAAAGAAAATTCAAGCAGTATATAACACATATATATAAGGAGAGAAGATATTGACATTCCGAAATAAGTATACATGAACACAGTAGTAAAATGGGAAAAAACCTCCCAATATAATAATAATAATAATAATGCAATAATGTAATAAAACTAGAGTAAGTAACAAATAGTAATGTAAATAATAAATTGCCTTCCTTATGCAATAATGTAACAATAATAATGTACGTAATAAAACAGTAAGATAGGAATCGTAAATGCAAACAAATAGTAAGACTAAGGAATACCCAGTCCCCACATCTCCACTGCCATCTCATTACTACATTAAAGTAATGAAAAGCTTAACCTGTACACTGTAATAGGGGAAAACACCTGAAATAAAAGCTCAGCTCCAGTAACCGTAAACAGAACCGAGTACAACCATATAGGGCAATACACCTCTCTTAGAACAGAACATCAACATCCACAATGTACTAGGGGAAACGGCTCCCAATGATCCAGGACTGGGGTACTTCCTACCCCAGAAAAACAGTAAAAATACACTGTAAAAATAGTGTGAATATGGGACTAAAACAGAGATACTAATACTATAACTGTAAAACATATAAACTGTGCACTCGCCGGTGAGCGACCTCTCACCCGAGTAGAATATCCTCGATGGTTAAGTGGAACTCCAATACGTCAAAAGTCAAAGTCATCAGGATAACCATGTAAACAAGTCCAAGAACTAGCAACAGCTCCCCAACTGTGCACTGTATACATTCATGCGCAAAGATTAGAATTGAGAAAGTACCTGAAATAATGGACTGCTCCATAAAACGATTCACCTACAAGTAGTGAGACAAAAATGAAGCAGATGTCCTACCAGCAACGTTTCAGTTAGCGTAAACTTCCAATTAACTCCCCAAAAAAAAAATGAAGTGAAGCGACCGACCAAAGAGGAAACTTCTGTTGTGAACTCCTCTACTTGTACTACTTTCCTAAAGGTTCTTTTCTCGAGGTGTAGAACGGAGCAAAAAGGATCCCACGACGTGACGAGTTCTTAACATGCTGCCCATGTTACCAATATTGGCCTCTGGCTCCAAATGCTTATGTTTGAGCATTTGCCAGGAAAACAAAATATGCGCTTTAAAAATGCAATACATACTTGTAGCTGCGTGCCAACCACAAGATGGCGCCACGTTTCCACACGTCTCGCCGAATGGTTTACGGCACGTTGGTGCACAAAACATTTATCAGCAGCGCAGGTTTGCTGCGTAGTAACTGTGACGCGGTGAAAAGGCCGAACATCCAGGACACCGCGCAACTCCAAAGGAGAAGGTAACAGCTTGCGCGTGCAACATCAGACTTGTGTCATCGTTTGAAATAATACAGAACGGTTAAACTGCCCAAAGTTGCTGGATCACACAATTTGTGGTTGGAAATATGTAACTGTAATGTTCTCACCACAAAAGAAAACTTGCTCCAGCCACAGGCATCACGGCAGGCTCCATCCAAAATACTGTGCATACACCAACAGTAAAGCCAACACAATCCTCTGCCTCTAAAACAAGTGACAAGAAGCAGTTCCAATGGCTTGCGCTGCGTGCAGCTCTCAGAAAATCCCAAAACAGTTGGGTGCAGCTCTTTGCTTTTGTGCCAAGGCTAAGTCGATCCTATGTGGCTGAAAGTAATCCCTTCATACGTCGTGTACACTCACTTATAACAGAGCATTGAACATCCAGATGCTGTGCACAAGCCAGAACACACAAAACTTCCCGAGAGTCCAACTGCCACAAACTGTAGTCATTTCTTGTACATGTCATGACAATCACAGTAGTCCACTGTGCAAACAAGTCATCAAGCTCACAGCAGGAACAGGCAGATAACAAGGCAGGCAAGCAGGAGGAACTGGCACCTACGTGGTAGGGCGACCGGTGGGTTCTTCCACCCTCATCGCCAATGTAGCAATCAAGGAAGTCTCGTGGACAGCTCTTGTAGTTGGTAGTTTATTCTCCAAGTTACATCTTAGTAAGTTCCAATGTAAGCTCCAATATATGCCCCACCAGGAGCAGCCTCCTTGCTGCTCAGCCCATCATCTCCAACTCCCACTTCCTTCAAGTACAAACATTCATAACATTCTAATGACATCACATTGGCTGAGCATCAAGGCAGAGAACAAGGGCAGGGAGAGTGCATTACTTAACAAGCAGATTACTACACACTGCAATTCAACGAGAGAGGCATCCTTGGTCTCATATTAGTGATATGATCACCCTGTTGAATGGGGCAAAAATGTTCTCAATATTGGACCTCAACAAGGTAGCTTGAACTCCACAAGAGTTCACTCTATATTACTATATTTTCAACTCATCATGACCTCTTTAGATACAAACGCCTCAGCTTTGGCATTTTATCAGCCGCTTATATATTTCAAGAAGCTACGAGAAGAGTCATACATCACATTCCCAACACCTTTAATTATAGTGACAACATCCTTGTGTTTGGTGCCACCATCAAGGATTGTTACAAAGCACTGGATCAGGTGTGTCACGTGCTCTTGGAAGCCAATTTGACTCTAAATCAAGACTAATGTGAATTTCACAAATCTTCATTAAAATTCTGTGGTCACATTTTCTCAAGTGAAGGGATGAGGTCCGATCCGGAAAAGGTCACTGCACTAAATGACACTCCCTGTCCACGTGATGTCGGCGATGTTCGGTCTTTCCTGTGAATGGCAGCTAGTGTGCCCGATATGTCAAGGATTAGGCCACCATCAGTTATCCTTTACATGAACTCACAAAGAAAGTGACCAACAATATATAGTGGCCTATGCAAGCAGCCGCGTAACTGACACCGAAAGGGCATACTCACAGCCAGAGAAAGATAGCCTGGTGGTCGTCTGGGCCTGCAAGCACTTCCACATTTTCATCTGTGAAAAGCATGTTACGCTCATAATGGATCACCAGCCCTTACAACCATATTCGGGAAACCCCTGTGCAAAAATGCCACCCAGGATTGAGTGATGGGGAATCCGCCTTCAAGGAATACACATACATGATCGTTCACAAGCCAGGAAAGGCAGCAAACTCGGCTGATTACAAGTCGAGACATCCCAGGACATCCTCATTGACATAACACTCTTTGGCTGAAGAATATATCCATTTTGTCATTGATCAAGCCAGACTGACAGCTATCCCACTGGAAGCTATCACTGAGGCTACTGCAGAAGATGTCACTATCCAAGATGTAGTACGTCACCTTAGAACAAGCCTGTGGAGACATCTCAATGTTCACTAGGGTGATAAGATGATTGACACCATGGAGCTGGCTTCTTTTCGACATGTCAAAGATGGACTAACGATCACTGACAATGGCTTAGTAATCAGAGATAAACGGATTATCATACCAAAAAAACTGAATCAGGGATTAGTCAACCTGGCAGGTGAAGGGTGCTACGGGAATGAGCCTGGTTCCCCTCTCTTGACCTGATGGTTGAAGCCACACTCCAAGATTGCCCTCAGTGTTAACTGGTTGGTTGAGAAGAACCACCTTCATCACTACACGTCTGACTTACCGGACGATGTATGACAAAATGCGGCGATTGACTTCTTAGGTCCCCTGCAGTCAGATAAATATATCATCGTCATAATGGATGAGTACTCAAGGTTCTCCACTGCACAAGTGCAGTGAACTAGAGGGGCCATCATCATACCAGTACTAGACGAACTATTTGCAGCTTGGGGCATTCCCAAAGTAGTCAAAACCGACTATGGTCCTCCATTTAATGGATATGAATTTGCTGAATTTGCCGGTCACCTCAATTTCAAACATAAAAAGATCACTCCCATGTGGCCTCAAGCCAACAGGATGGTGGAGAGGTTTATGGCCATGTTAAAGAAAACCATACAACAAGCAGAACTAGCAAGGTGAGATGTTCAAACGGCTCTGAATTAAGTGCTACGAGCCTATCAGACCACGTCTCATAGCACCACTGAAAAATGTCCAGCCACCTTGATGTTAGGTTGCACAGTGCGTACGAGAATTCCCACGATGGAAAATTCAGCCCACACTGTTCTTCAGCCATCTGATCATGTAGAGCTGGTGGAATTAGACAGAAACAAGATAGCCAAGATGAAGGGAAATACGGATGCTCTCCGGAAAGCAAGAATGTCTTCTGTCCAGGAAGAAGACTGGGTGTCGGACAAAAACAAAAGAAAAAGACAGACAGCCGGTACTATGACATCCACTACAAGTAACTAGCCTTAAAGGAACAATGGTCACAGCTGCTTTTGATGATAAGAGAGTCATGTGAAACATGTCTCACTTCAAGAAGTGAGATCCCGAAAACACATAGCTGGTGGATGATTCAGAAAATGACACTGACGAAATGAGACCTGAACCTACCAGCAGTGATAGATTGCACGTCTCTTCTGATCTGAAGAAACTGACGTAACCAAGCCCACTATTCCGATCACAGCAAACACGTCGGCGATCCACTCGTCTTATTGAAGAACTGTAAGACTTATATCTCACTGAGAATACATTTGCGGGGGATGTGATATCATAGATCACAGGGAACACGTCATCGATCCACTCGTCTTATTGAAGAACTGCAAGACTTATATCTCACTAAGAATACATTTGCGGGGGATGTGATATCATAGATCACAGCGAACACGTCATCGATCCACTCGTCTTACTGAAGAACTGTAAGACTTATATCTCACTGAGAATACATTTGCGGGGGATGTGATATCATAGATCACAGCGAACACGTCATCGATCCACTCGTCTTATTGAAGAACTGTAAGACTTATATCTCACTGAGAATACATTTGCGGGGGATGTGATATCATAGATCACAGCGAACACGTCATCGATCCACTCGTCTTACTGAAGAAATGTAAGACTTATATCTCACTGAGAATACATTTGCGGGGGATGTGATATCATAGATCACAGCGAACACGTCAGCGATCCACTCGTCTTATTGAAGAACTGTAAGACATATCTCACTGAGAATACATTTGCGGGGGATGTGATATCATAGATCACAGCGAACACGTCATTGATCCACTCGTCTTATTGAAGAACTGTAAGACTTATAGCTCACTGAGAATACATTTGCGGGGGATGTGATATCATAGATCACAGCGAACACGTCGGCGATCCACTCGTCTTATTGAAGAACTGTAAGATTTATAGTTCACTGAGAATACATTTGCGGGGGATGTTATATCATAGATCACAGCAAACACGTCATCGATCCACTCGTCTTATTGAAGAACTGTAAGACATATCTCACTGAGAATACATTTGCGCGGGATGTGATATCATAGATCACAGCGAACACGTCGGCGATCCACTCGTCTTATTGAAGAACTGTAAGACTTATATCTCACTGAGAATACATTTGCGGGGGATGTGATATCATAGATCACAGCGAACACGTCAGCTATCCACTCGTCTTATTGAAGAACTGTAAGACTTATATCTCACTGATAATACATTTGCGGGGGATGTGATATCATGGATCACAGCGAACACGTCGGCGATCCACTCGTCTTATTGAAGAACTGTAAGACTTATATCTCACTGAGAATAAATTTGCGGGATGTGATATCATAGATCACAGCGAACACGTCGGCGATCCACTCGTCTTATTGAAGAACTGTAAGACTTATATCTCACTGAGAATACATTTGCGGGGGATGTGATATCATAGTTGCATTACAATGCCCGGGGCACTTGGACCTTGTTGTTAAGAGAACTGTTGAGAGCAGGAGAGCAGCGGGAGGAACTGGAAAGGGAGGAGCCAGGAGGGTGTAAAGGAGATCAGTGGGGAGTAGTATGAGGAAGGTACAGGTTGAGCTCCCATGTGAACGTGGAAATAAAAAGGTATTTTCCACTAATATCCAGTGTCTGTCGTTATTGCACACATAAGACACGACAAATACTTTTTTTCTTTTTCATTCAGCACTCCATGGGAGTGCATGTGTTTTCTTGCTCTATCTCCCCCGATGTGCTGCTATCCTGACCCCATAACATCCCCATCCCTCATGCTGTCAGTGTTTCTCCTCATGCCTCTAACCTTCTCCGTAGGAGCTCAGCAACAGGCATAATTTTGCCAGGGTTTGACTAAAGAGCAGACTTTAGGTTGGTTTTGTCTCCTGCATCCCATATGTTTCATGAAAGCTCAGGCCTTGGCACACAAAGGCATCCCCCTGGCTGAAATCCTGTGTATTGGAGTGTTTTCCAACGCACTTGTAGCATTCTTGTTTGCATTTGTACAGCACACTATAGTAAAATCTTCTATTACACCCCCAGAATGCCCCTCCATTAGTTAATACTGTGTTCTCTTGAAACCAGCTCCTGCCCATATTGGGAGTGTGCACAGCTGGGGCAGGCAGGGTAAGTACCATCCATTGCAGGCGGAGGTCGCCGTCAGCTCCCCCCCCCCAAGTCTTATCAGCGGTCATGCTCATTCTGACCCTAAACTATTCGTTATAAAGCAGCTAAGCCTTCTCCTTCGCCAAAACATAACTGGGCTTTTAATGAACTCGATGCATTTAAAAAGCTGAACATCTCTCAGAATACTTCTCACAGCGGATGTGGGCATAAAAAGTCTCTGTTACCTGGCACCCCTGGAGAGGTGCACCCATTGCTTTGTCCTCCTTAAATCCCTCTTACGCCTGTATGTCCAGATGTCTATAAACTCCCCGTTCTATATCTTTTCCTTAGTAGTGGACAACAAACGAGTCTGCAGCGGCGCTGTGATCCCCATATACGCAGCCTCTTTTTACGCTCGCTCCTGGCCTCCGTGACATTTTTCTTTTTATCATACCATTTGACTTCTCCAACTTACTTTCATCCACCTTGTCTCTTTTCATGCTCTTCTCTCTAGTCGCCCCTCTTAGCGAAACCTTCACAGCTTCCTCGCCTTGTTTTGTCCCATCTGTCCTTACTGCCTCTGTTCCCACGTTGTGTCCACAGTCCTACTACTAGTGCCAGAAATCTTCAGTTTGTGTCTATCGATTTTAACCGACCCCCTTTACATTCCCAGTTTGGCGTCATTCTGATATACCTTGCGGTAGCCTGATTCCTCCCCCAGCTAACTGTGTTCTCTCTGACCTACTCCTGTCTGTCTAAAGTAGCTTGAGCGAGCAGTCCAAACTTGCATCAGGAGTAGGTTTGGGACTCTGATACATCACAACACACTAATCACAACCCCTAAAATCAATGTTGTGACAGAGATGTATATTTATAAAATTCCAGATCTTTATTTATAGTAGAGTATTGAAAGTAAAACTAAATGATTCCAGCAACTCGTGGGGACCCGGTATGACCCCCAAAAGCTATTAAATTGCTTATGTGTTGAGGTGTTGCAGCCAGTGCCCTGCGCAGTGTTCTCCTCCCAGGAGTAATCACGAAGACTTCATCAGCTTTCGAATCCCTTTGGGTATCTTTGATTCATTTTAGGTTTCTCCACTGGGACAACTCTAGGTGCCAAGTGGAGTTAGAATGTTTTAGAGGGCTTTGATACAGTTGTCATAGTTTCTCTTTTTCAGTACTGTAGAATTTAGACCAAAACTGAGTAAATTCACCCCTCAGTATGGAACTGCGGATCCTCAATCCACTGGAACGAGTGTTAAGAGGTTGGTAGAAGAAACCGGGCACAACCCAAGTCAGGCGGGGGACTTGCAGATTGGGGAATCCTGGATGCAGCATCTGTAACCGGGGCTGCTAGACACCACGTAGAGAACCAGTGGGGGGTAGAAGAGTACAGGGTGCTCACGGGGACCGATAAATTGAATATTACTTCGTTGATGGCACCATAGGAGTCAAAAACCTTCCAGGCCCTGTGTCTAGGAATTGATCAGATTTGAGGTTTCAGTGACTCCGAACAGTCCGTGGGCAGAATGGCACCAGGCAGGAACGAGTCAGAGTGTCATAATTTAGGGCTACGTATGAAGAAAGGTGTAAACAGGATATCCTAGGAAGCATCAAGGGTGGTTACGCTGGTTCGAGGTCAGCACTTGAAGGGGAAGGGGGGGATCCCCGCTGTTCTTCCGGGCTCCAAATCAGGAGATGCAGACAGCCCACAAACTGAAGGTGGTGAAGTGACCCTTTAAAGGTTCCGCTCCCCCTCTCCAGGGAGTGCAGGGCTCAGACATCCCACTGGAGCGTACGCAGGTGTAGATTGGGGCCATGTTGAGGAGGCATTGGGTGCTCACCGGAGATTCCTCTTTGGCACACCCACAACCCTTCGGGTTGATGAGCAGGTTAAAGCTTTGCTCTAAGTTTTCAGATCGGTTCATCCGGATGCTGTTGCTGGTTAGGTCTCTAGACCCGGCAAGACATGTTTGTGTATTCCCCATCCCTGCAAGAGGAGCACAGGGTCTCTGAGGGGCAGGTCCCAGCTGTTGTAACAAGCAGGTAGAACCAAGCTAATCTGAGGGGAACCCTGCCCATTGTGCCCCTTTTGATGTGTCTCTGGAGAAGTCCATGGACTCTTCCCCCTTGTGTCCCCTGAGCCCAGCGCTTGTGCTACACATGATCTCCCACACCTCACACGCTCGCCAGATGAGCCCAACACTTGTGCCGCGCAAGCCCAACCACAAACCCTATATTGGTGCCACACATGAACTGCCACACTTGTGCCGTAAGAGCCCGATAGTTGTGCCACACATGGTCTCCTACACTTGTGCCACACAAGCCCAACAAGTATGCCACACATGGACTCCCACACTTGTCTCACGCAAGCCTAACAATTGTGCCACACATGTACGCCCACACTTGTCATACGAGCCCAACGCTTGTGCCACACACGGTCTCCCACAGTAGTGCCACACGAGCCCAACAGTTGTTCCACAGATATATGCCCAGCCATGAACTTGAGCAGTGTAGTCATCCAGTTACAGTGGACTGGCTAGATCATAACAAGACGTTAACTTGACGCCTCTCCCTTAGGTAGAGGTAAGTGCCCGTTGCTTCTCCCTACCTTCCACAGCATCTGTCACCAGCAGTCCAGCTTACGATAACCTGACCAGGGAGCAGTAGCCGCTCTCGACTTTTTATGCAGCTATGTGTGATTTGGTGGTGGGACACGAGGATATCACAGAACTGTCTATATTTAGATTCTGCCAGTTATTTTGTTTTTCTTATTTTCTTATTGTTTAGTTTTTATATGGTTGTTACAAGTAAATTAAAGGAAAATTTGGGTTTTCCTTTGTAGAGTGTCTGAGGTGAAGTCCAAGCCAAAAAAAGTTATTTCTTAACATTGCGTCAACACCCTATTGCGTTAGAAGACTTTCCTTAATGTAGGTGTCTCTTTCCAGATTTTGCTCCACTATTAGGTGTTTCTGTTAAGCTTTGTTTTCTTTCTCTTCTCAGGTTCCTTGTCGTCAGGATTTTGCCCCTTCCTTCGAGAGCCTCCAGTTTCCCTCCAAGGTAGGTTCTTCTGTTTAGTCTTGTGTTTTCCTTTAGCAAGTGATTTACTATTATTCATTTTGCCGTACTTGGTATTTCACATCGGAACGGGGGATGCAACCTTTCATTGGTCCTAGAGGTATCACCAGACGTGGGAAGCGCTGGATATGAGAGGGATTAGGGAGTGTCAAACAGCTTACATATCTAAGTTATGACCAAAATTGTTTCCTTCTACTCACCAGCGTTTGTTGGGTCGCAATGTGGAGAAATGGTGCCTGGTCGTGTCTGCGTCCTCCAATCCAACCCTTTAATGGTCCATGAGATAAGGCCAGGCTTGTTTTATTCCCTCTTTTCCGACAGCGTGACCGGTTTCTTCTTGAAATCCCCTTGGTTCTTTTGCCTTCTAGAAGGTGTGGAATCATAATCATAGTTCTGTTCTCTGCACTGCTCTTGTTGTGGCTTATGGTCCTGTTTGTCCTCTTCTCTCAGTTGTCTGTTCCCATGGGGCTTTTATTTCCCAATACCTCACTTCCCCCTTGTGGGTTTGGTTTTGTAGATTCAATCTACAACTTCCAGGATTCTGTGAATCCATTTTTGGAACAGAGCGATGTTCCTTCCTCGTGATTACTAGGACCCCGTTGCACTGTGGTCCTGCTGAGAATAGAGCTGTTCCGTGACCTGTCCCTGCCTTACAGGTTCTCCCCTTCACAAGCAGACAGAACATCGGCTGCTGTGAGAGTGAGTGACGGAAGGAGACGCCTACACAGAGACCCATCCTCAATCTTTCTCCTTGTCTTGCCTTCACTCTCTTTCACTTCCGTTCAGTAACTCTTCCTAGCTGGGACTCATTCGTTTCCAAGTGTTTCCAGAGCTCTGAGGGTTCATCGTCATTATTGCAGTGTTGTTCCTGATGGTGACACGGCTGACAGTTGTTCTGCTGCCTCTTCTACCACCGCTGGTTCTTCTCCAAGGAAGGTCTGGCTCTTCGGTTCCTCACCCTGCCTTGTGAAGTTGGCGCTGCTGTTCATTCATGTGAGATCCACCTGGATCTCTGAGGTCCCGATCACATTGTTGGTGTTCTCGGTCTTCTCCTGCTTTTCACGCCTGTCTGTGTAACGTTCATGATGTGGATGGTCCTGGATTTGGACATTAATTGTCTGTGTCACCCTGATACATTGTCACCCTAGCCTGGGGCAGCAAGAACCCTCCTTGCTTCACTACAGCCAGGGCACGTCTCTGAGAACACCTAGCCTGGGGCAGCAAGAACCCTCCTTGCTTCACTACAGCCAGGGCACGTCTCTGAGAACACCTAGCCTGGGGCAGCAAGAACCCTCCTTGCTTCACTACAGCCAGGGCACGTCTCTGAGAACACCTAGCCTGGGGCAGCAAGAACCCTCCTCCCTTCACTACAGCCAGGACATGTCTCTGAGAACACCTAGCCTGGGGCAGCAAGAACCCTCCTCGCTTCGCTACAGCCAGGGCACGTCTCTGAGAACACCTAGCCTGGGGCAGCAAGAACCCTCCTCGCTTCGCCACAGCCAGGCCACGTCTCTGAGAACACCTAGCCTGGGGCAGCAAGAACCCTCCTTGCTTCGCTACAGCCAGGGCACGTCTCTGAGAACACCTAGCCTGGGGCAGCAAGAACCCTCCTCGCTTCGCCACAGCCAGGGCACGTCTCTGAGAACACCTAGCCCGGGGCAGCAAGAACCCTCCTCGCTTCGCTACAGCCAGGGCACGTCTCTGAGAACACCTAGCCTGGGGCAGCAAGAACCCTCCTTGCTTCGCTACAGCCAGGGCACGTCTCTGAGAACACCTAGCCTGGGGCAGCAAGAACCCTCCTTGCTTCGCTACAGCCAGGGCACGTCTCTGAGAACACCTAGCCTGGGGCAGCAAGAACCCTCCTTGCTTCGCTACAGCCAGGGCACGTCTCTGAGAACACCTAGCCTGGGGCAGCAAGAACCCTCCTTGCTTCACTACAGCCAGGGCACGTCTCTGAGAACACCTAGCCTGGGGCAGCAAGAACCCTCCTTGCTTCACTACAGCCAGGGCACGTCTCTGAGAACACCTAGCCTGGGGCAGCAAGAACCCTCCTTGCTTCGCTACAGCCAGGGCACGTCTCTGAGAACACCTAGCCTGGGGCAGCAAGAACCCTCCTTGCTTCACTACAGCCAGGGCACGTCTCTGAGAACACCTAGGCCTGGGGCAGCAAGAACCCTCCTCGCTTCGCTACAGCCAGGGCACGTCTCTGAGAACACCTAGCCTGGGGCAGCAAGAACCCTCCTTGCTTCACTACAGCCAGGGCACGTCTCTGAGAACACCTAGCCTGGGGCAGCAAGAACCCTCCTTGCTTCACTACAGCCAGGGCACGTCTCTGAGAACACCTAGCCTGGGGCAGCAAGAACCCTCCTTGCTTCACTACAGCCAGGGCACGTCTCTGAGAACACCTAGCCTGGGGCAGCAAGAACCCTCCTTGCTTCGCTACAGCCAGGGCACGTCTCTGAGAACACCTAGCCTGGGGCAGCAAGAACCCTCCTTGCTTCGCTACAGCCAGGGCACGTCTCTGAGAACACCTAGCCTGGGGCAGCAAGAACCCTCCTTGCTTCGCTACAGCCAGGGCACGTCTCTGAGAACACCTAGCCTGGGGCAGCAAGAACCCTCCTTGCTTCGCTACAGCCAGGGCACGTCTCTGAGAACACCTAGCCTGGGGCAGCAAGAACCCTCCTCGCTTCGCTACAGCCAGGGCACGTCTCTGAGAACACCTAGCCTGGGGCAGCAAGAACCCTCCTTGGTTCACTACAGCCAGGGCACGTCTCTGAGAACACCTAGCCTGGGGCAGCAAGAACCCTCCTTGCTTCACTACAGCCAGGGCACGTCTCTGAGAACACCTAGCCTGGGGCAGCAAGAACCCTCCTTGCTTCGCTACAGCCAGGGCACGTCTCTGAGAACACCTAGCCTGGGGCAGCAAGAACCCTCCTTGCTTCGCTACAGCCAGGGCACGTCTCTGAGAACACCTAGCCTGGGGCAGCAAGAACCCTCCTTGCTTCGCTACAGCCAGGGCACGTCTCTGAGAACACCTAGCCTGGGGCAGCAAGAACCCTCCTTGCTTCGCTACAGCCAGGGCACGTCTCTGAGAACACCTATCCTGGGGCAGCAAGAACCCTCCTTGCTTCGCTACAGCCCGGGCACGTCTCTGAGAACACCTATCCTGGGGCAGCAAGAACCCTCCTTGCTTCGCTACAGCCAGGGCACGTCTCTGAGAACACCTATCCTGGGGCAGCAAGAACCCTCCTTGCTTCGCTACAGCCAGGGCACGTCTCTGAGAACACCTAGCCTGGGGCAGCAAGAACCCTCCTTGCTTCGCTACAGCCAGGGCACGTCTCTGAGAACACCTAGCCTGGGGCAGCAAGAACCCTCCTTGCTTCGCTACAGCCAGGGCACGTCTCTGAGAACACCTAGCCTGGGGCAGCAAGAACCCTCCTTGCTTCGCTACAGCCAGGGCACGTCTCTGAGAACACCTAGCCTGGGGCAGCAAGAACCCTCCTTGCTTCGCTACAGCCAGGGCACGTCTCTGAGAACACCTAGCCTGGGGCAGCAAGAACCCTCCTTGCTTCGCTACAGCCAGGGCACGTCTCTGAGAACACCTAGCCTGGGGCAGCAAGAACCCTCCTTGCTTCGCTACAGCCAGGGCACGTCTCTGAGAACACCTAGCCTGGGGCAGCAAGAACCCTCCTTGCTTCGCTACAGCCAGGGCACGTCTCTGAGAACACCTAGCCTGGGGCAGCAAGAACCCTCCTTGCTTCGCTACAGCCAGGGCACGTCTCTGAGAACACCTAGCCTGGGGCAGCAAGAACCCTCCTTGCTTCGCTACAGCCAGGGCACGTCTCTGAGAACACCTAGCCTGGGGCAGCAAGAACCCTCCTTGCTTCGCTACAGCCAGGGCACGTCTCTGAGAACACCTAGCCTGGGGCAGCAAGAACCCTCCTTGCTTCACTACAGCCAGGGCACGTCTCTGAGAACACCTAGCCTGGGGCAGCAAGAACCCTCCTTGCTTCACTACAGCCAGGGCACGTCTCTGAGAACACTTTCTGCTTGTCTCTGAGAACACTTTCTGCTTCACTACAGCCAGGGCAAGTCTCTGAGAACACTTTCTGCTTCACTACAGCCAGGGCATGTCTCTGAGAACACCTAGCCTTGGGCAGCAAGAACCCTCCTTGCTTCGCTACAGCCAGGGCACGTCTCTGAGAACACCTAGCCTGGGGCAGCAAGAACCCTCCTTGCTTCGCTACAGCCAGGGCACGTCTCTGAGAACACCTAGCCTGGGGCAGCAAGAACCCTCCTTGCTTCGCTACAGCCAGGGCACGTCTCTGAGAACACCTAGCCTGGGGCAGCAAGAACCCTCCTTGCTTCGCTACAGCCAGGGCACGTCTCTGAGAACACCTAGCCTGGGGCAGCAAGAACCCTCCTTGCTTCGCTACAGCCAGGGCACGTCTCTGAGAACACCTAGCCTGGGGCAGCAAGAACCCTCCTTGCTTCGCTACAGCCAGGGCACGTCTCTGAGAACACCTAGCCTGGGGCAGCAAGAACCCTCCTTGCTTCGCTACAGCCAGGGCACGTCTCTGAGAACACCTAGCCTGGGGCAGCAAGAACCCTCCTTGCTTCGCTACAGCCAGGGCACGTCTCTGAGAACACCTAGCCTGGGGCAGCAAGAACCCTCCTTGCTTCGCTACAGCCAGGGCACGTCTCTGAGAACACCTAGCCTGGGGCAGCAAGAACCCTCCTTGCTTCGCTACAGCCAGGGCACGTCTCTGAGAACACCTAGCCTGGGGCAGCAAGAACCCTCCTTGCTTCGCTACAGCCAGGGCACGTCTCTGAGAACACCTAGCCTGGGGCAGCAAGAACCCTCCTTGCTTCGCTACAGCCAGGGCACGTCTCTGAGAACACCTAGCCTGGGGCAGCAAGAACCCTCCTTGCTTCGCTACAGCCAGGGCACGTCTCTGAGAACACCTAGCCTGGGGCAGCAAGAACCCTCCTTGCTTCGCTACAGCCAGGGCACGTCTCTGAGAACACCTAGCCTGGGGCAGCAAGAACCCTCCTTGCTTCGCTACAGCCAGGGCACGTCTCTGAGAACACCTAGCCTGGGGCAGCAAGAACCCTCCTTGCTTCGCTACAGCCAGGGCACGTCTCTGAGAACACCTAGCCTGGGGCAGCAAGAACCCTCCTCGCTTCGCTACAGCCAGGGCACGTCTCTGAGAACACCTAGCCTGGGGCAGCAAGAACCCTCCTTGCTTCGCTACAGCCAGGGCACGTCTCTGAGAACACCTAGCCTGGGGCAGCAAGAACCCTCCTCGCTTCACTACAGCCAGGGCACGTCTCTGAGAACACCTAGCCTGGGGCAGCAAGAACCCTCCTCGCTTCACTACAGCCAGGGCACGTCTCTGAGAACACTTTCTGCTTGTCTCTGAGAACACTTTCTGCTTCACTACAGCCAGGGCATGTCTCTGAGAACACTTTCTGCTTCACTACAGCCAGGGCATGTCTCTGAGAACACCTAGCCTTGGGCAGCAAGAACCCTCCTTGCTTCGCTACAGCCAGGACACGTCTCTGAGAACACCTAGCCTGGGGCAGCAAGAACCCTCCTTGCTTCGCTACAGCCAGGGCACGTCTCTGAGAACACCTAGCCTGGGGCAGCAAGAACCCTCCTTGCTTCGCTACAGCCAGGGCACGTCTCTGAGAACACCTAGCCTGGGGCAGCAAGAACCCTCCTTGCTTCGCTACAGCCAGGGCACGTCTCTGAGAACACCTAGCCTGGGGCAGCAAGAACCCTCCTTGCTTCACTACAGCCAGGGCACGTCTCTGAGAACACCTAGCCTGGGGCAGCAAGAACCCTCCTTGCTTCGCTACAGCCAGGGCACGTCTCTGAGAACACCTATCCTGGGGCAGCAAGAACCCTCCTTGCTTCACTACAGCCAGGGCACGTCTCTGAGAACACCTATCCTTGGGCAGCAAGAACCCTCCTTGCTTCGCTACAGCCAGGGCACGTCTCTGAGAACACCTAGCCTGGGGCAGCAAGAACCCTCCTTGCTTCGCTACAGCCAGGGCACGTCTCTGAGAACACCTAGCCTGGGGCAGCAAGAACCCTCCTTGCTTCGCTACAGCCAGGGCACGTCTCTGAGAACACCTAGCCTGGGGCAGCAAGAACCCTCCTTGCTTCGCTACAGCCAGGGCACGTCTCTGAGAACACCTAGCCTGGGGCAGCAAGAACCCTCCTTGCTTCGCTACAGCCAGGGCACGTCTCTGAGAACACCTAGCCTGGGGCAGCAAGAACCTTCCTTGCTTCGCTACAGCCAGGGCACGTCTCTGAGAACACCTAGCCTGGGGCAGCAAGAACCCTCCTTGGTTCACTACAGCCAGGGCACGTCTCTGAGAACACCTAGCCTGGGGCAGCAAGAACCCTCCTTGCTTCGCTACAGCCAGGGCACGTCTCTGAGAACACCTAGCCTGGGGCAGCAAGAACCCTCCTTGCTTCGCTACAGCCAGGGCACGTCTCTGAGAACACCTAGCCTGGGGCAGCAAGAACCCTCCTTGCTTCGCTACAGCCAGGGCACGTCTCTGAGAACACCTAGCCTGGGGCAGCAAGAACCCTCCTTGGTTCGCTACAGCCAGGGCACGTCTCTGAGAACACCTAGCCTGGGGCAGCAAGAACCCTCCTTGCTTCGCTACAGCCAGGGCACGTCTCTGAGAACACCTATCCTGGGGCAGCAAGAACCCTCCTTGCTTCACTACAGCCAGGGCATGTCTCTGAGAACACTTTCTGCTTGTCTCTGAGAACACTTTCTGCTTCACTACAGCCAGGGCATGTCTCTGAGAACACTTTCTGCTTCACTACAGCCAGGGCATGTCTCTGAGAACACCTAGCCTTGGGCAGCAAGAACCCTCCTTGCTTCGCTACAGCCAGGACACGTCTCTGAGAACACAGAGCCTGGGGCAGCAAGAACCCTCCTTGCTTCACTACAGCCAGGGCACGTCTCTGAGAACACCTAGCCTGGGGCAGCAAGAACCCTCCTTGCTTCACTACAGCCAGGGCACGTCTCTGAGAACACCTATCCTGGGGCAGCAAGAACCCTCCTTGCTTCACTACAGCCAGGGCACGTCTCTGAGAACACCTAGCCTGGGGCAGCAAGAACCCTCCTTGCTTCACTACAGCCAGGGCACGTCTCTGAGAACACCTAGCCTGGGGCAGCAAGAACCCTCCTTGCTTCACTACAGCCAGGGCACGTCTCTGAGAACACCTAGCCTGGGGCAGCAAGAACCCTCCTTGCTTCACTACAGCCAGGGCACGTCTCTGAGAACACCTAGCCTGGGGCAGCAAGAACCCTCCTTGCTTCACTACAGCCAGGGCACGTCTCTGAGAACACCTAGCCTGGGGCAGCAAGAACCCTGCTTGCTTCACTACAGCCAGGGCACGTCTCTGAGAACACTTTCTGCTTGTCTCTGAGAACACTTTCTGCTTCACTACAGCCAGGGCATGTCTCTGAGAACACCTAGCCTGGGGCAGCAAGAACCCTCATTGCTTCGCTACAGCCAGGGCACGTCTCTGAGAACACCTAGCCTGGGGCAGCAAGAACCCTCCTTGCTTCGCTACAGCCAGGGCACGTCTCTGAGAACACCTATCCTGGGGCAGCAAGAACCCTCCTTGCTTCGCTACAGCCAGGGCACGTCTCTGAGAACACCTAGCCTGGGGCAGCAAGAACCCTCCTTGCTTCGCTACAGCCAGGGCACGTCTCTGAGAACACCTAGCCTGGGGCAGCAAGAACCCTCCTTGCTTCGCTACAGCCAGGGCACGTCTCTGAGAACACCTATCCTGGGGCAGCAAGAACCCTCCTTGCTTCACTACAGCCAGGGCACGTCTCTGAGAACACCTAGCCTGGGGCAGCAAGAACCCTCCTTGCTTCGCTACAGCCAGGGCACGTCTCTGAGAACACCTATCCTGGGGCAGCAAGAACCCTCCTTGCTTCGCTACAGCCAGGGCACGTCTCTGAGAACACCTAGCCTGGGGCAGCAAGAACCCTCCTTGCTTCGCTACAGCCAGGGCAGGTCTCTGAGAACACCTAGCCTGGGGCAGCAAGAACCCTCCTTGCTTCGCTACAGCCAGGGCACGTCTCTGAGAACACCTAGCCTGGGGCAGCAAGAACCCTCCTTGCTTCGCTACAGCCAGGGCACGTCTCTGAGAACACCTAGCCTGGGGCAGCAAGAACCCTCCTTGCTTCGCTACAGCCAGGGCACGTCTCTGAGAACACCTAGCCTGGGGCAGCAAGAACCCTCCTTGCTTCGCTACAGCCAGGGCACGTCTCTGAGAACACCTAGCCTGGGGCAGCAAGAACCCTCCTTGCTTCGCTACAGCCAGGGCACGTCTCTGAGAACACCTAGCCTGGGGCAGCAAGAACCCTCCTTGCTTCGCTACAGCCAGGGCACGTCTCTGAGAACACCTAGGCTGGGGCAGCAAGAACCCTCCTCGCTTCGCTACAGCCAGGGCACGTCTCTGAGAACACCTAGCCTGGGGCAGCAAGAACCCTCCTCGCTTCACTACAGCCAGGGCACGTCTCTGAGAACACCTATCCTGGGGCAGCAAGAACCCTCCTCGCTTCACTACAGCCAGGGCACGTCTCTGAGAACACCTAGCCTGGGGCAGCAAGAACCCTCCTTGCTTCACTACAGCCAGGGCACGTCTCTGAGAACACTTTCTGCTTGTCTCTGAGAACACTTTCTGCTTCACTACAGCCAGGGCATGTCTCTGAGAACACTTTCTGCTTCACTACAGCCAGGGCATGTCTCTGAGAACACCTAGCCTTGGGCAGCAAGAACCCTCCTTGCTTCGCTACAGCCAGGACACGTCTCTGAGAACACCTAGCCTGGGGCAGCAAGAACCCTCCTTGCTTCGCTACAGCCAGGGCACGTCTCTGAGAACACCTAGCCTGGGGCAGCAAGAACCCTCCTTGCTTCGCTACAGCCAGGGCACGTCTCTGAGAACACCTAGCCTGGGGCAGCAAGAACCCTCCTTGCTTCGCTACAGCCAGGGCACGTCTCTGAGAACACCTAGCCTGGGGCAGCAAGAACCCTCCTTGCTTCGCTACAGCCAGGGCACGTCTCTGAGAACACCTAGCCTGGGGCAGCAAGAACCCTCCTTGCTTCGCTACAGCCAGGGCACGTCTCTGAGAACACCTATCCTGGGGCAGCAAGAACCCTCCTTGCTTCACTACAGCCAGGGCACGTCTCTGAGAACACCTATCCTTGGGCAGCAAGAACCCTCCTTGCTTCGCTACAGCCAGGGCATGTCTCTGAGAACACTTTCTGCTTGTCTCTGAGAACACTTTCTGCTTCACTACAGCCAGGGCATGTCTCTGAGAACACCTAGCCTGGGGCAGCAAGAACCCTCCTTGCTTCGCTACAGCCAGGGCACGTCTCTGAGAACACCTAGCCTGGGGCAGCAAGAACCCTCCTTGCTTTGCCACAGCCAGGGCATGTCTCTGAGAACACCTAGCCTGGGGCAGCAAGAACCCTCCTTGCTTCGCTACAGCCAGGGCACGTCTCTGAGAACACCTAGCCTGGGGCAGCAAGAACCCTCCTTGCTTCGCTACAGCCAGGGCACGTCTCTGAGAACACCTAGCCTGGGGCAGCAAGAACCCTCCTTGCTTCGCTACAGCCAGGGCACGTCTCTGAGAACACCTAGCCTGGGGCAGCAAGAACCCTCCTTGCTTCGCTACAGACAGGGCACGTCTCTGAGAACACCTATCCTGGGGCAGCAAGAACCCTCCTTGCTTCGCTACAGCCAGGGCACGTCTCTGAGAACACCTAGCCTGGGGCAGCAAGAACCCTCCTTGCTTCACTACAGCCAGGGCACGTCTCTGAGAACACCTATCCTGGGGCAGCAAGAACCCTCCTTGCTTCACTACAGCCAGGGCACGTCTCTGAGAACACCTAGCCTGGGGCAGCAAGAACCCTCCTTGCTTCACTACAGCCAGGGCACGTCTCTGAGAACACCTAGCCTGGGGCAGCAAGAACCCTCCTTGCTTCACTACAGCCAGGGCATGTCTCTGAGAACACTTTCTGCTTGTCTCTGAGAACACTTTCTGCTTCACTACAGCCAGGGCATTTCTCTGAGAACACTTTCTGCTTCACTACAGCCAGGGCATGTCTCTGAGAACACCTAGCCTTGGGCAGCAAGAACCCTCCTTGCTTCGCTACAGCCAGGACACGTCTCTGGGAACACCTAGCCTGGGGCAGCAAGAACCCTCCTTGCTTCGCTACAGCCAGGGCACGTCTCTGAGAACACCTAGCCTGGGGCAGCAAGAACCCTCCTTGCTTCGCTACAGCCAGGGCACGTCTCTGAGAACACCTAGCCTGGGGCAGCAAGAACCCTCCTTGCTTCGCTACAGCCAGGGCACGTCTCTGAGAACACCTAGCCTGGGGCAGCAAGAACCCACCTTGCTTCGCTACAGCCAGGGCACGTCTCTGAGAACACCTAGCCTGGGACAGCAAGAACCCTCCTTGCTTCGCTACAGCCAGGGCACGTCTCTGAGAACACCTAGCCTGGGGCAGCAAGAACCCTCCTTGCTTCGCTACAAGCCAGGGCACGTCTCTGAGAACACCTATCCTGGGGCAGCAAGAACCCTCCTTGCTTCCCTACAGCCAGGGCACGTCTCTGAGAACACCTATCCTGGGGCAGCAAGAACCCTCCTTGCTTCACTACAGCCAGGGCACGTCTCTGAGAACACCTATCCTGGGGCAGCAAGAACCCTCCTTGCTTCACTACAGCCAGGGCACGTCTCTGAGAACACCTAGCCTGGGGCAGCAAGAACCCTCCTTGCTTCACTACAGCCAGGGCACGTCTCTGAGAACACCTAGCCTGGGGCAGCAAGAACCCTCCTTGCTTCACTACAGCCAGGGCACGTCTCTGAGAACACCTAGCCTGGGGCAGCAAGAACCCTCCTTGCTTCACTACAGCCAGGGCACGTCTCTGAAAACACCTAGCCTGGGGCAGCAAGAACCCTGCTTGCTTCACTACAGCCAGGGCATGTCTCTGAGAACACTTTCTGCTTGTCTCTGAGAACACTTTCTGCTTCACTACAGCCAGGGCACGTCTCTGAGAACACCTAGCCTGGGGCAGCAAGAACCCTCCTTGCTTCGCTACAGCCAGGGCACGTCTCTGAGAACACCTAGCCTGGGGCAGCAAGAACCCTCCTTGCTTCGCTACAGCCAGGGCACGTCTCTGAGAACACCTAGCCTGGGGCAGCAAGAACCCTCCTTGCTTCGCTACAGCCAGGGCACGTCTCTGAGAACACCTAGCCTGGGGCAGCAAGAACCCTCCTTGCTTCGCTACAGCCAGGGCACGTCTCTGAGAACACCTAGCCTGGGGCAGCAAGAACCCTCCTTGCTTCGCTACAGCCAGGGCACGTCTCTGAGAACACCTAGCCTGGGGCAGCAAGAACCCTCCTTGGTTCACTACAGCCAGGGCACGTCTCTGAGAACACCTAGCCTGGGGCAGCAAGAACCCTCCTTGCTTCGCTACAGCCAGGCCACGTCTCTGAGAACACCTAGCCTGGGGCAGCAAGAACCCTCCTTGCTTCGCTACAGCCAGGGCACGTCTCTGAGAACACCTAGCCTGGGGCAGCAAGAACCCTCCTTGCTTCGCTACAGCCAGGGCACGTCTCTGAGAACACCTAGCCTGGGGCAGCAAGAACCCTCCTTGGTTCGCTACAGCCAGGGCACGTCTCTGAGAACACCTATCCTGGGGCAGCAAGAACCCTCCTTGCTTCACTACAGCCAGGGCATGTCTCTGAGAACACTTTCTGCTTGTCTCTGAGAACACTTTCTGCTTCACTACAGCCAGGGCATGTCTCTGAGAACACCTAGCCTGGGGCAGCAAGAACCCTCCTTGCTTCGCTACAGCCAGGGCACGTCTCTGAGAACACCTAGCCTGGGGCAGCAAGAACCCTCCTTGCTTCGCTACAGCCAGGGCACGTCTCTGAGAACACCTAGCCTGGGGCAGCAAGAACCCTCCTTGCTTCGCTACAGCCAGGGCACGTCTCTGAGAACACCTAGCCTGGGGCAGCAAGAACCCTCCTTGCTTCGCTACAGCCAGGGCACGTCTCTGAGAACACCTAGCCTGGGGCAGCAAGAACCCTCCTTGCTTCGCTACAGCCAGGGCACGTCTCTGAGAACACCTAGCCTGGGGCAGCAAGAACCTTCCTTGCTTCGCTACAGCCAGGGCACGTCTCTGAGAACACCTAGCCTGGGGCAGCAAGAACCCTCCTTGGTTCACTACAGCCAGGGCACGTCTCTGAGAACACCTAGCCTGGGGCAGCAAGAACCCTCCTTGCTTCGCTACAGCCAGGGCACGTCTCTGAGAACACCTAGCCTGGGGCAGCAAGAACCCTCCCTTGCTTCGCTACAGCCAGGGCACGTCTCTGAGAACACCTAGCCTGGGGCAGCAAGAACCCTCCTTGCTTCGCTACAGCCAGGGCACGTCTCTGAGAACACCTAGCCTGGGGCAGCAAGAACCCTCCTTGGTTCGCTACAGCCAGGGCACGTCTCTGAGAACACCTAGCCTGGGGCAGCAAGAACCCTCCTTGCTTCGCTACAGCCAGGGCACGTCTCTGAGAACACCTATCCTGGGGCAGCAAGAACCCTCCTTGCTTCACTACAGCCAGGGCATGTCTCTGAGAACACTTTCTGCTTGTCTCTGAGAACACTTTCTGCTTCACTACAGCCAGGGCATGTCTCTGAGAACACTTTCTGCTTCACTACAGCCAGGGCATGTCTCTGAGAACACCTAGCCCGGGGCAGCAAGAACCCTCCTTGCTTCGCTACAGCCAGGGCACGTCTCTGAGAACACCTAGCCTGGGGCAGCAAGAACCCTCCTTGGTTCACTACAGCCAGGGCATGTCTCTGAGAACACCTAGCCCGGGGCAGCAAGAACCCTCCTTGCTTCGCTACAGCCAGGGCACGTCTCTGAGAACACAGAGCCTGGGGCAGCAAGAACCCTCCTTGCTTCACTACAGCCAGGGCACGTCTCTGAGAACACCTAGCCTGGGGCAGCAAGAACCCTCCTTGCTTCACTACAGCCAGGGCACGTCTCTGAGAACACCTATCCTGGGGCAGCAAGAACCCTCCTTGCTTCGCTACAGCCAGGGCACGTCTCTGAGAACACCTAGCCTGGGGCAGCAAGAACCCTCCTTGCTTCGCTACAGCCAGGCCACGTCTCTGAGAACACCTAGCCTGGGGCAGCAAGAACCCTCCTTGCTTCGCTACAGCCAGGGCACGTCTCTGAGAACACCTAGCCTGGGGCAGCAAGAACCCTCCTTGCTTCGCTACAGCCAGGGCACGTCTCTGAGAACACCTAGCCTGGGGCAGCAAGAACCCGCCTTGCTTCGCTACAGCCAGGGCACGTCTCTGAGAACACCTATCCTGGGGCAGCAAGAACCCTCCTTGCTTCGCTACAGCCAGGGCACGTCTCTGAGAACACCTAGCCTGGGGCAGCAAGAACCCTCCTTGCTTCGCTACAGCCAGGGCACGTCTCTGAGAACACCTAGCCTGGGGCAGCAAGAACCCTCCTTGCTTCGCTACAGCCAGGGCACGTCTCTTAGAACACCTATCCTGGGGCAGCAAGAACCCTCCTTGCTTCGCTACAGCCAGGGCACGTCTCTGAGAACACCTAGCCTGGGGCAGCAAGAACCCTCCTTGCTTCGCTACAGCCAGGGCACGTCTCTGAGAACACCTATCCTGGGGCAGCAAGAACCCTCCTTGCTTCGCTACAGCCAGGGCACGTCTCTGAGAACACCTAGCCTGGGGCAGCAAGAACCCTCCTTGCTTCGCTACAGCCAGGGCAGGTCTCTGAGAACACCTAGCCTGGGGCAGCAAGAACCCTCCTTGCTTCGCTACAGCCAGGGCACGTCTCTGAGAACACCTAGCCTGGGGCAGCAAGAACCCTCCTTGCTTCGCTACAGCCCGGGCACGTCTCTGAGAACACCTAGCCTGGGGCAGCAAGAACCTTCCTTGCTTCGCTACAGCCAGGGCACGTCTCTGAGAACACCTAGCCTGGGGCAACAAGAACCCTCCTTGGTTCACTACAGCCAGGGCACGTCTCTGAGAACACCTAGCCTGGGGCAGCAAGAACCCTCCTTGCTTCGCTACAGCCAGGGCACGTCTCTGAGAACACCTAGCCTGGGGCAGCAAGAACCCTCCTTGCTTCGCTACAGCCAGGGCACGTCTCTGAGAACACCTAGCCTGGGGCAGCAAGAACCCTCCTTGCTTCGCTACAGCCAGGGCACGTCTCTGAGAACACCTAGCCTGGGGCAGCAAGAACCCTCCTTGGTTCGCTACAGCCAGGGCACGTCTCTGAGAACACCTAGCCTGGGGCAGCAAGAACCCTCCTTGCTTCGCTACAGCCAGGGCACGTCTCTGAGAACACCTATCCTGGGGCAGCAAGAACCCTCCTTGCTTCACTACAGCCAGGGCATGTCTCTGAGAACACTTTCTGCTTGTCTCTGAGAACACTTTCTGCTTCACTACAGCCAGGGCATGTCTCTGAGAACACTTTCTGCTTCACTACAGCCAGGGCATGTCTCTGAGAACACCTAGCCCGGGGCAGCAAGAACCCTCCTTGCTTCGCTACAGCCAGGGCACGTCTCTGAGAACACCTAGCCTGGGGCAGCAAGAACCCTCCTTGCTTCACTACAGCCAGGGCACGTCTCTGAGAACACCTAGCCCGGGGCAGCAAGAACCCTCCTTGCTTCGCTACAGCCAGGGCACGTCTCTGAGAACACAGAGCCCGGGGCAGCAAGAACCCTCCTTGCTTCGCTACAGCCAGGGCACGTCTCTGAGAACACCTAGCCCGGGGCAGCAAGAACCCTCCTTGCTTCGCTACAGCCAGGGCACGTCTCTGAGAACACCTATCCTGGGGCAGCAAGAACCCTCCTTGCTTCGCTACAGCCAGGGCACGTCTCTGAGAACACCTAGCCTGGGGCAGCAAGAACCCTCCTTGCTTCGCTACAGCCAGGGCACGTCTCTGAGAACACCTAGCCTGGGGCAGCAAGAACCCTCCTTGCTTCGCTACAGCCAGGGCACGTCTCTGAGAACACCTAGCCTGGGGCAGCAAGAACCCTCCTTGCTTCGCTACAGCCAGGGCACGTCTCTGAGAACACCTATCCTGGGGCAGCAAGAACCCTCCTTGCTTCGCTACAGCCAGGGCACGTCTCTGAGAACACCTAGCCTGGGGCAGCAAGAACCCTCCTTGCTTCGCTACAGCCAGGGCACGTCTCTGAGAACACCTAGCCTGGGGCAGCAAGAACCCTCCTTGCTTCGCTACAGCCAGGGCACGTCTCTGAGAACACCTATCCTGGGGCAGCAAGAACCCTCCTTGCTTCGCTACAGCCAGGGCACGTCTCTGAGAACACCTAGCCTGGGGCAGCAAGAACCCTCCTTGCTTCGCTACAGCCAGGGCACGTCTCTGAGAACACCTAGCCTGGGGCAGCAAGAACCCTCCTTGCTTCGCTACAGCCAGGGCACGTCTCTGAGAACACCTAGCCTGGGGCAGCAAGAACCCTCCTTGCTTCGCTACAGCCAGGGCACGTCTCTGAGAACACCTAGCCTGGGGCAGCAAGAACCCTCCTTGCTTCGCTACAGCCAGGGCACGTCTCTGAGAACACCTAGCCTGGGGCAGCAAGAACCCTCCTTGCTTCGCTACAGCCAGGGCACGTCTCTGAGAACACCTAGCCTGGGGCAGCAAGAACCCTCCTTGCTTCGCTACAGCCCGGGCACGTCTCTGAGAACACCTAGCCTGGGGCAGCAAGAACCCTCCTTGCTTCGCTACAGCCAGGGCACGTCTCTGAGAACACCTAGCCTGGGGCAGCAAGAACCCTCCTTGCTTCGCTACAGCCAGGGCACGTCTCTGAGAACACCTAGCCTGGGGCAGCAAGAACCCTCCTTGCTTCGCTACAGCCAGGGCACGTCTCTGAGAACACCTAGCCTGGGGCAGCAAGAACCCTCCTTGCTTCGCTACAGCCAGGGCACGTCTCTGAGAACACCTAGCCTGGGGCAGCAAGAACCCTCCTTGCTTCGCTACAGCCCGGGCACGTCTCTGAGAACACCTAGCCTGGGGCAGCAAGAACCCTCCTTGCTTCGCTACAGCCAGGGCACGTCTCTGAGAACACCTAGCCTGGGGCAGCAAGAACCCTCCTTGCTTCGCTACAGCCAGGGCACGTCTCTGAGAACACCTAGCCTGGGGCAGCAAGAACCCTCCTTGCTTCGCTACAGCCAGGGCACGTCTCTGAGAACACCTAGCCTGGGGCAGCAAGAACCCTCCTTGCTTCGCTACAGCCAGGGCAGGTCTCTGAGAACACCTAGCCTGGGGCAGCAAGAACCCTCCTTGCTTCGCTACAGCCAGGGCACGTCTCTGAGAACACCTAGCCTGGGGCAGCAAGAACCCTCCTTGCTTCGCTACAGCCCGGGCACGTCTCTGAGAACACCTAGCCTGGGGCAGCAAGAACCCTCCTTGCTTCGCTACAGCCCGGGCACGTCTCTGAGAACACCTAGCCTGGGGCAGCAAGAACCCTCCTTGCTTCGCTACAGCCAGGGCACGTCTCTGAGAACACCTAGCCTGGGGCAGCAAGAACCCTCCTTGCTTCGCTACAGCCAGGGCACGTCTCTGAGAACACCTAGCCTGGGGCAGCAAGAACCCTCCTTGCTTCGCTACAGCCAGGGCACGTCTCTGAGAACACCTAGCCTGGGGCAGCAAGAACCCTCCTTGCTTCGCTACAGCCAGGGCACGTCTCTGAGAACACCTAGCCTGGGGCAGCAAGAACCCTCCTTGCTTCGCTACAGCCCGGGCACGTCTCTGAGAACACCTAGCCTGGGGCAGCAAGAACCCTCCTTGCTTCGCTACAGCCCGGGCACGTCTCTGAGAACACCTAGCCTGGGGCAGCAAGAACCCTCCTTGCTTCGCTACAGCCAGGCCATGTCTCTGAGAACACCTAGCCCGGGGCAGCAAGAACCCTCCTCGCTTCGCTACAGCCAGGGCACGTCTCTGAGAACACCTAGCCCGGGGCAGCAAGAACCCTCCTCGCTTCGCTACAGCCAGGGCACGTCTCTGAGAACACCTAGCCCGGGGCAGCAAGAACCCTCCTTGCTTCGCTACAGCCAGGGCACGTCTCTGAGAACACCTAGCCTGGGGCAGCAAGAACCCTCCTTGCTTCACTACAGCCAGGGCATGTCTCTGAGAACACTTTCTGCTTCCTCAAGTGCAACTCGAAGAGTTTTATTTAGAAACAGAATCACCAACAGCCATCACATGATAGACACACTGTGATGTTGAGGCAGGTGGAGGACAGTGTAAACACAGGCTGATGTCAGCAGCAGCTCAAATCCTAATGCTCTTTTGATTGACAGAACATCGACGCCTACACCCTGCTCCTTAGACGGAAGTTATTTCTAAACATATTTGGCCTGTTACACTTCTTCATGTGTCCTTTATTTCTTCTCTCAACAACGACTTCCTTCCTCTTGTCTGACAACCGGCCATGCCCTCTCTGAAGATTGTTCTTCTACATTAGGATGAAGACTTTCTTCTCTTTTAGACACAGAGCTGGCCCTTGTCTGTGTTCTTTAGGCTCACTTTTCAAAGCACCTCTATTTAGGTCCCGTCCTTTGATCTCATTACTCTCGCACGCGGCCTTTCGGACCCTTCTCCAGGAACACAACCTACATGTTTACTTCAGCTAAAATGGGTTTGCCTTATGCTGTTCCATCTCGAGCGCAAATATAAATTTTTTTCAAAGGAAAATTAAACAGAGAACAATTTCTGATGAAGGCAGTCTGTCTGTCAGTTCTCCCACAGCATTCCTCCTCTAACGCCTCTGGCCTGATGCTTCACTACATGCAGGACACTACACCCCCCGTTGCTAGTAGACGGGGACACGGTACTACCTTCACTTCCTTTAGGTCATGAGTGTCCAACATTGGCCCACGAGGGCGGGCGTCAGATGCATATTATCTTTATCTTGGACATTGCCCCTTTAGTTTAGCCTATTTTGTTTATTTCTTTTCCCCCATACTTTTCCTTCAAGTGCGTGTCCTTTACCTTGTATTTGTTTTAAACGATGTCCCTTTATGTGCGCGTTGTTTCTATTGCTTTTGTTAATGTGATGTGGGAAATATAAATCAGTATTACAGCACAAATGACCGTACAGCACTAACAACAGATTTAGAAAAGAAACTGTTGGTGCAGCTCAGGAAAGGCAACGCATTTATTGCTCTTTCACTCACACATGGTCGTGAAACTCATGCAAGCAATGACCGCAAACGGCTTCATGTTCATGTCTTAGCTTTTATTTTTAGATTTATGCCCCTTTATGCAGCCGTCCTTTCGGTTTCTTCTCCTAGCAGAGTCCTCATTTTCCAGGACACACTCCCTGCAGGTCCCTGTTTTGCTCTTACACCTGCCTACTCAGGATTATCTTTCCTTTGGACATTGCCTCTCTGCTTTTTCACTGCTTGGTTTGTTTATTTTATTTTCCCCATATATGTGTGTCCTTTAGATGTATTTTTAGGGCGAAGCCTACTGTCAGGTTTGCTATTGACATCTTGGGGACATTCAGAAAGCTTCCCTGAGAATGCATTCCGCCCGTTGCTTACCATTGGCTTTGTGGTTTGTAACTCACACGTTATGGCTTTCTATTTGCTGGCTTTATTTGTTTTAGGCAATCCAGCCTGAGTTTGTCCCTCCCAAGGAGCAAATCCTTATCACACTACCTTTCCCTGTATTCTTCCACAAGTGCTCCTTTCTGTAAACAGGCCTCTTAATCTTGTTCTTATCTTGGCCCTTTTGCTGTGCATTCAAAGACAGAGGTCAAATGTCAGGCTCCGTCTTCCAAGAGAGCTTGGTGTTTACTTTTCTTTCTCTGACTTCAAATTGAGAGGATTTATGTGGCAATCTTGCTGGATACTGGGGGTAGGAAAGGTTTTCCTTCTAGCACACAACAAAATGAACTGTGCAAGTATTTCAAAATATATCAGAATTAGGAAAGCACAAACGAAGCGCATTTTTGTTAATTCTGAAGTGTGTTGGAAACAAATACTTTAGTATGATCAAAACAAATCAGTACACTAGGTGATGACATTTCCACACATTATCGTTTGTGCGCTGTTTAGTTTTATTAGTAAAACTGTATGTCCGTGCAAATGTAATGGTCATATCAATTGAAAATGTTAATGTTATTGGTATTTGTATAGCGCTAACTGTTACCCGAAGGTGTCCTGGCGCTGTATGAAGTCCTACAGAGGATTGGATGTCTAAGGAGAAATAGCAGGATCAATTTGAAAACAACCATGTTTTTAGCGCCTTCCTAAAGGCCAAGAGATTAGTCATGCTTCGCAGAGATAGCGGCTGAGCATTCCAAGATCTGGCCGCATTTGCTATGAAGCCTCTTCCACCCCAAGAGGCCTTTTTTACCCTCGGGACAGTTATGAGTCTTGCCTCAGAAGAACGCAATGTTCTTTGAGGTGTATACCAGCTAAGACGCTGTTTTAAAAATGCTGGTCCAGTTCCCTGAAGAGCTTTAAAAACCAGACAGAGAGACTTAAATTGAGTGCGCTTCCTAACCGGCAACCAGTGAAGTGTTTTGATTTTGGCTGAGATTGAGTCGAACTTTGGAGTGCCTGTCTTGCTGCAGCATTCTGCAAAATCTGAAGTTTATTTAAAGACCCTTCCTGGATTTTAAGATTTAGACTATTGCAATAGTCTAATCTGGACATTATTAATGCAGTGACGACTGTTTGTTGCGCGTCTTTGGGTAGTAGTGGCATAATTTTTTTGCATGATCTGAGGATGTATGCAGTAGATGAGGCCAATGTATTCACCTGGTCTCTGAAACTCAGTTTGTCATCTATCCATATTCCCAAGTTCTTCACTTTCCTTATCGGCGTGGGGAGCGGACCTGACGCCTCGGGCCAACAATCGGGGGTCCAGAAGTTGGGGTTGTTGCCAAACAGCACTACCTCCGTTTTGCTGGAGTTGAGTTTCAGGCAATTTTGAGCAATCCATCCACCCACGGCGTACATGCAGCCCTGTAGCCTCGATGCCGTATCCTGGAACATTTCAGGTTGAATGGACACCCAATTTGGGTGTCGTCCGCATAGGACGTCAGGGTAAAACCCAAAGGATTCAATTAGGGGTGCCAATGAGGACACATAAATATTAAAAAGTGTTGGACTTAGTGACGACCCCTGCGGTACCCCACAAGGTAGGGAAAAAGATTCAGCTTCAAATTCTTCCATGGCCACTGTTTGCATTCTATCGGAAAGAAAGGATCGGAGGAGTTTCCAGGCAGTGCCCCTGATTCCTATCTCATCCAATCGGTCCATAAGCAAAGCATGATGGACCGTGTCGAATGCTGCAGAAAGATCCAACATGATCAATGCAGCCTTTCCTCCTTGATCCAAAATGGTCCTGATCTCCTCTGTGGATTTGAGAAGCGCACTTTCCGTACTGTGGCCCTCCCTGAACCCATACTGTGTTGGATTCAGCGCCTGAGAGTCGAGCAGAAATTTGTTGAGTTGCGCATTCATATTTCTTTCAATGAGTTTTGCTGGCAGTGGTAATCTGGATATGGGTCTAAAATTATTTGGGTCATTTGCGTCCAGGCTGGGTTTCTTCAGTAGGGGCAGGATTGATGCGTGAAGGATAGGAAAATATCCTTCTATATACATTGTGTTAAAGATGGAGGTCAGTTTTCGTGAAACTGGTTCTGCTGCTAGTTTTATTATAGAACTCTGGCAGGGATCATACGGAGAGCCTGACTTTACCTTAGCCAAAAGATGGAGGGTGTCTGATTTCTTTAGTTGGGCAAAGCTGTCCAAACGTGGGGTCTCGTCTTTTGCTTTCCTTTGATCAGTTTCCAGGTCATTACTAGTATTGGATGAGGAGTCCGAGAAGGTTTGGAAAATACCATTAACTTTTTCAAAGAAGAATTTAGCAATCTTATTGCACAGTTCCTGGCTAGCTGGAATAGTTGGGGAGGATGGGCGGGTAAGGGTGTTTACTATTTTGAAAAGCTCTTTCGACGAGTTTTTGGCTGTTTTAATTCTGTTTGTAAAATACTCTTGTTTTTTGCTTTGGAGCAACTGTTTATAGTTTGCAAGGCAAGCTTTATATTCTTTTTTGTCCTTTCTTTGTATTCCTTCCTCCAGGTTCTTTCCAGGTGCTTACAGGCTAATATTTTGTTCCTGAGCTCCTGAGAATACCAGGGGGAGGAAGGCTGTTGTCTAATGTTACGAAGGCATTTATTGGCTGCTAACTTGTTACCTGCAGCTTCTATCCATTTAGTATAGGAACTGGTTGCCTCGTCCAGCTCTGTCTGTAATATCAGTACATTACACACCATGCAGACTCCACTCTACCCCCCCTCCACTCTGCTCTGTACCACTCCATTCCACTCCACTGTCCTCTACCCCACTGCACTCTGTCACTTCACTCTACACCTCTCTACTCTACCCTTCACCACTCTACTCTATTTCAAAGCACCCTATGCCACTCTACTCTACACCACTGCACTCTGCACCACTCCAGTCTTGGCCACGCCACTCTACTCTGCACAACTCCACGATGCGCCACTCTGCAACACTGCACTCTGTGCCAGTACGCTCTACGCCAATGCACTCTACTCTGTACCAGTCAGCTGTACACCAATACACTGTACGCTACTTTAGTCTACTCTGCACCACTGTACTCTATGCCACTTCACTCTACTCTGAAAGAATCTACTCTACGCCACTCCACTCGAAACCACTGCACTCTACGTTACTGTACTCTATGTTCACTGTTCTCTACACCCCTCTATGCTACAACCCTGCACTCTACACCTATGCACTCTACACCCTATGACACTCTACTCTGCTCTACTGCATTCTATACTAGTGCACCTCTAGGCCACTCTACTCTGCATCAGTTCACTCTATGCCACTCGACTAGGCACCATTCCACTCTGCAGCACTGCACACCACCTCACTGCACTCTACTGTGCACCACTCTAAACTATGCCACTGCATTCTATGATGCTGCATTGTACACCGCTGAATTGTATGCTGCTACACTCTACGTCTCTCTACTCTACATCACTCTACTCTACACTACTGCAGTCTTCTCCACTTTACTCCACTGCACTCTGCAATACTCTACTCTACAACATTGCACTCAACACCACTGAACTCTATGCCACTCTACTTTGTACTACTGCATTCTTTGCCACTGCACTGTACGCCACTGTACTGTACTCTGCACTATTCCACTCTACGCCAGTGCACTCTGCAGCACTCCACTCTGCACCATTGAAATCTATGCCTCTGTACTCTACAGCACTATACTCTACGCCACTCTGCTGTGCACCACTGCACTGTGCGCCACTATACTCTGGACCACTGCACTTTACGCTATTGCACTTTACTATGAACACTCTAATCTATGCCACTCCATTCTACGATGCTGCATTGTACACCACTGAATTCTAAGCCAATGCACTCTACACCAGGCCATTCTACTCAGCGCCACGGCACTCTACACGACTCAACTCTATGCCACTTCAATACACCTCACTCTGTGCCACTCCACGACACTCTACTCCACTGTTCGTCATTCCACTCTATGCCACTCCACACCACTCTCCTTTACCCGACTAACATTTAGCCATGCTGAACAGCAGCCACATTGGTGTACAACATGGCTAAAACACATGGACAAAGCAAGTAGCTCTTGCATAGGCGAGACCTATTGGCTTTGCCAATGCTTGTTATTATTATGACCCTTTACGTACATGTTTTTTCTGTTGCTTTTCATAACCATTTCTTTATGCCCTCTCTCCCGTGTTCCGTTCTTGTTGTTTGCCCCGGTCCCTCCCGCCTCCTCCAGCGTCCCATTTTTGCTTGCCCTACGTCCATTGGGAGTATAACTGGATGCTTTATTTCCCCCAAAATGAGCCTTGAAGAGGAGAGAATCCACTTCCCGGTGTGCTTGAACACAAGTGACCACCGTCTTTTGATGAAGGCTGGACAAAAGTGCCACAAAGTCACGGACAGGCATGCCTTCGCATCCTCGTCGCCAATGTGAAGATGGTCAGCACACTCTTGAATTAGATAAACAGGTTCATCTTTATTTAAGATGCATCGTACACCTCAGCCTCCTTCCTCCCTCCTGAGGAGCAGAGTCACATATTACCAAGCGGCCCCATGTTGTGTGACACCCGCTGCCAGTCCTGCCTTTTGGATTTGGAGCCCACGCTTATAAAGGATGACGGTGAAATGCAAGTTCCAGAAGGCAGAGTGCAGCTGGCAAAGAGCCTGGAGTGGCTGAAGGGATCTCCCCTGACGTGGGACAATCTCTTAAAGACGGGTAGAATCAATGAAATGCCCACAGCTACTCTTGAAAGGTTGGCAAGGCCAAGGATTAATAATGTACATGCAAGGGTTACCAGTAAAAGGGCAGTAGGGCTGGTTAAGAGTCATTCACATGACACGTTTGCCTCTGGACAGCTGTTTTAGATCCAGTCACATCAGGTTCATCTCTGATAGACCGGTGGGCTGGAGCAGAAATGTGTTGGTCTTGTATGTGAACGGGTGACAGAGTTCTGGCAAAGGCAGTCCTGTCCCAAGCACGCTTACACATCTGACAGGTGTCGCCCCAGCTCTACTATTACATTATTAAACTTGCAATATTTTTTGCAAATAAAAAAAAACCTTTAACCAAAATATCTTACTCTGAGAAAAGCAGGTCCCATGGAGACCTTGATCTGTGGTTCTTTGGGCATTTTGTTAATTTTTCCAAGACCTGGTAATGGATGAGAATATGGAACTCTGTTTCAGTGAAGATTCGGGCTAACCCATCGACAAGTGCCTTCAAAAAAGAGGGTGAAGAAGATTCTACAAACAAGATGCCTAACTTAATGCTTTGGAGCCAACCTGTTTTGGGGAGCGTCATACACCCAGACACCGGGAGGGTCCTGTGCTCGATACCACAGAAACTCTAACTCCCACTTGTTTTAAGCTGCTCGTTTGTTGTATGTGTGGGATTTACTACGCATTATGGTATTGGGTTTCTGATCTTTTCTTTGTACAGCGCTCTATACCCTTGGGTCATGTTCACTCTATATAAAACTCTTAAAATAAATAAATAAAATGTGCAATAATCAAATGCATGCACAAATGTGTAATTCAAATTAAGCAAACACCCACAGAGTAGTAAGTTATTGCTGAATGACAGAGGTCGGCGAATGTATATCCACACCTTATCTGGACAACTGTTTTACACTGAGATGGTTCATGCATAAGTAGTACACTTAGGGCCTGATTTAGAGCTCGGCGGACGGGTTACTCCGTCACAACGGTGACGGATATCCCATCCCCCATAGGATATAATGAAGTTTGTATTTCAGCGGACAAGATATCCGTCACCATTGTGCCGAGTAACCCGTTCGCCGAGATCTAAATCCCGTAGGATAAAATGAAGTTTATATTTAGGCGAACAGGATATCCGTCACCATTGTGCCGAGTAACCCGTCCGCCGAGATCTAAATCAGGCCCTAAGTGTGGGAATGTGTAGTACAGTGTCCAGTTTACACTTTGTAGGGAAAGGAACATGTGCAGGAAAGTAGGCACAGGTGACAAGGGTACAGATTGACATGTGAATACACTTCACCTGTTTTCAGATCCTTGGGCACATGCAGGTTTGTGGCAAGCATTTTGCCAAAAGAGGCAACAGCATAGAAGACAAATCTTGCTGGTATCTTTTAGGAGCCCCCACTTTCCTCCGAGTGGAAACTAGAAGGTAACTGCACAGCTAAATACAAAATCATGCTATATGTCGTAAACCAAAACATTTGTATCCATTTTCGTTGCATTCATTGATGTTTTGGAAATTGTAACTCATTGACCAATTCCCAGTGCTTAATTTGCCAAAAGATAAGCCTCAGGAGGCCACTGCAGCTTGCACCACCCATTGCCCTTACCACTGCCAGTAACAACACAGCTCCTAACCATTACATGGCTTCAAGTGTGACAGTTCAGACTAGTCCAGGCCCCTAAAGCTATAAGAATGGCTTGGGCTTCAGGTTTAAGTAATTTTAAATGTATATTGAATTAATAAATAACTGTTGTGCTGATGACGAACCATGTGGCAGACTGTCATATGTGCCGTTGTTGTCAATTAAGTGCCGGTGATAAACACCGGAAACCACTGACACAAATTAAGCACTGCCAATCCCGCTCTTTTACCAAAAAATGTGTATGGTGCCTTTTTCAAAACATGTGCATAGCAGCAATAAATCTAAAAGGCACTTGCCAAGGGCTTCTGGACTAGTGTAATTTGTAGCAAATGAATGACTTCCTGCAGCACAGGCTCCCTACATAAACTCGGCCTGGAGTGTGTGAATACTGGGCACATGTGGGCATCCTGTCCAACTTACTTTCCACATATGTATGTACGGAAGGTTTATGACTGTCCAAGGCAGCCGTAAACCATGAACATTACACACATCACAGTTTACACACAAATTATGGTGATTTTCCACAGTCTTGGTACAATAGGCTCAAATCCTGTTACAGCAGCAGGCCGTCACTTCCGGACACAATATAAGGTACAGACTTGATAATGTAACTTCTCTCTAGAATTTCTTTTTTGTTTGATCTGTTTATTAGTTGATTTTCATAAAACAGTTACAGCAGGTAAGTGAGCTGGATAGTAATACAGGGGTGTCCACAAATGATTGTGTAATATAAACATCTGAGTAAACCAGCATTTCTGATTAAACGTGCATCACCATGGTACATAACTTAGTGAGCGTATACAACTTACAAAGGGGATGAAGTACACTCCGCAAGAGACCGGGCACGAAGAGTGGATGTTAAATATTGCCGTATAATCTGCTACATACCATGTTAATACCATCAAACATACATACGAATTATATGACCATGAGCATGAGTCGTTCAGGAGGAGATAACAATAGATAATACAAACTCAAATCAAACAAGTGAAATTAGGGATAGCAACAAGGGAGAAAACAAAAGGAAGGTTCGCTGACGCTCAATGCATTATCCGTTCACTAGATATTAAATACCAACATTACATTAAATTTCTGGTTTGCCTCACTCCACATATCACAGTGTGTGCACTCAGGAACATTACAAATATTGAAGCCATGGCCTATGGGTATGTTCTTTCCAAGTGCGGATCACACCTCATAAGTGTCATCTGTGTCCCCTTCAGGGCGCAATGCCAATTAGAGGGCCGTTAAGATCGCGTCCCAACTGGACGAGATAGGGAATTTGCGCAGACCCAGAGTATCCTCCCTGCGGAGAGACTCCTTCCGCTCTAGCCCAGTTGAGTATAGAATGCGACCAGGCCAGCAGGGACGGCGGGTCACTGGATTTCCAGCGTCTTGTGATGAGGTGTTTAGCCACCACCAAGCCAAGGTTTAAGAATCTAGTAGTAGCTCTGTGTTTCTTGTCTCTTGTGACTGTACCCAATATACAGCCTTCCCATGAATTTGAAAGATGTCTGTCAGCGCATTCGGACAGGTGCCGCGTCACCCCCTCCCAGTAGTGTTGCAGTTTGGGGCACAACCACAGCATATGTAAAATGTCAACATCATGATGACTGCATCGGGGGCAGCACGCATCCTGTCTGTGAAAGTATTGATTAATTTGGTCCGGGGTAAGATATGCCCTATGTATTCTTTAATACTGAATTAATCGGAACCTGGCATTGTGGGGGACAAATGTAGAGCTCGCCAGTATCATATCCCATTCCCTGGGTGTGTATGGACGAGCCAAATCTGTTTCACAGCGATTTCACCGGGGTGCCAAATCCGTTGCAGTCTGCATGCGGGGTGCGCCTGCAAACTTCTCTCTAGAATAGGCTAGCGTACTTGCTTATATGTATTTTTTAGACGTCAGACCACTTGCAGCCAATTTGATGGAAGAATTCCTTGGTCCCTAATTAGCTACATTGTTTTTGGCACCATGAAGTTTTTGACTTCTGTTCATGACATTGATACAGTTTGCAATATGGTTTTCTTTTGGTCCTAACTCTAAATTATAGTTCTGTTTTAATGCTACTTCTCTGTTCTGTTGTACATGTGTAATTCTTAATCATCTCTTGTTTTGGTTCAGCAGATAATGAAACTATAAGCACAGAAATCAGTGATGGACATTTTGGAAGACGCATTGAGAAGAATCACCTGCTCTAAACCTATTTGTGAAAAGGAAAAGTGAATGCACCCTAGAGTCCTGATAAGCAAACGTACACTTCAAGAAAGATGTGAATTGAATGTAATCGGGAAGTTGGAGCAGAGGAAATAGTTAAGTGTGAAAGCAGTGTCAACACCTCATCACATTCCAATTTACGTCACCTTTTACCAAAAATGAATGTATTGATTAGAAGCAATGTCGAATTTGTAAAGCTTTTGAAATATCACCAAGCCACACACCCAGGGAGGACACAATATATTTGCCCCGTGTGCCAGAAACCCTTCTGCCTAAAGACGACTCTTACAAAGCATCTAAGAACACATGTCACGTTGGGACCACTTCCTCGTCCTAAATCTGAAAACCTCTTCAGCATAAAGAATTGCGTAGGCCACCTTACAAGATACCTGGGTGACGAACTTCTTCAGCGTACAAAATGTGAGAAAAGCCTTAGTACAAGAAGACGTTTCATTAGCCACAAAGCAAATCATGCTAGCCACAGATGTTTTCAGTGTACCCAATATGAGCAAGGAGTAGTTCGAAAGAAAAATGTGAATAGACTTCAGAAAACCCATTCAGATGGGGGCTCTTTTCAATGTACTGAATGTGAGAAAAGCTTCAACCAGAATGGACTTCTTAGGAGACATCAGAGAGTGCATTCAGAGGAGAACTCGTATCATTGCAATGAATGTGTGAAAAGCTTCAACCAGAATGGACTTCTTAGGAGACATCAGAGAGTGCATTCAGAGGAGAACTCGTATCATTGCAATGAATGTGGGAAAAGCTATGCTTGGAAGCAGGATCTGAAACGTCATCAAAGAACGCACACAGGAAAGAGTGCAGTGACGAAGGGAGAGAGGCGTCGCCAGTGTGGGAGACGTTTCAGTGCACAAAGTCACTGTAATGATCAATTAGGAGAAAGCGAGACTCTTTGCAGTGACTGTGCGAAATCCTTAAGCCAGATCAATGTTCATATTAAACGTCACAGAGGTTGTAAAGGGAAGAAACCATATCGTTGCACTGAGTGCGAGAACATATTTGCTCAAAACACGCAGCATATTACACAAGAGAGAAAAAAACACACAGCAGAAGGAATTGGAAAAACACACATGATTATTGCCAGACTCTTGGAAGTGTCTTCCCCTAATGAATACTTCATCCTACAACAGGAAGAGGACAAAAATATTGAAATTCTAGAAGATGCAATTAGAGAGAAATTGAGTATAAAGTGAATATTGAAATGATTGTTGTCTGCAGTGTTCGGGCATGTACCTGAAGAGAGACTTGACTAGTACAGCAGACCCATCTTCACAATGATGGCCCTGTATTCAGCGGTTTCAGGGACTGCCACCTATCACGACTGCAGCGTACAAACACCAGCTGGGTACGGTCTGCATATCTGCTTATACCAACACAGTCTAGTGTGTTCCCACCTTCCCTTGTTGTACTCATAGCCATGGGTGCCCAAGTCTGCCTGTGCTCCAACCCCTTACCTACATCATGGTCTCATATTGGCAAGATCAGGCTACTCTCATTACCACATGGTCGTGCACCATGAGAGCAGAACGCTGCTGCCAAGACATGACACTCCATCCCCATAAACAATGGCTAGTCAGAACTAAAATTCTTACCGGTTGGGAGGGAGGGTATGATACAAAATCACTTCTTTAAAGTTTGCCTAGGAAGGTAACTAAAGCCAGTCTTGTAAATCTGCAAAGACAGAAAAAAAGAGTGAAAGGCAGGCAGTATCTCACAGCAAACTCTTGCTAGGTTACCCGAAGACCCATCCTCTGTTCTGTCAGTCAAGGATTGGCTGGTGAGGAGAGGTGTGAGCAGGGACAGGGCAATCTGTGAATGACCCGCCTTAAGCCAATCAGAAGGGTGTAACCACAGAGACCTCTTCTAATTGTCAGCCACTCAGAATTGCTGAAAAAGCTTGCTACAGTGTGCCAATCCAAACAGGTCTCTGTATAATACACTTCCGATTGGCCTATAACAGCCCATTCAGAACACCCGGTCAGCCCGCTACTCTCTGGACTGTTTTAGAGTTCACAGTGGCACAGTCAGCCCAAATACACGTTTTTATTTTTACTTGTTCGGACAAGGAATCTGCCCTTTTCCTAGTCCACCTCTGAAAGGTTTTAGGTTGCTATTATAGCTGCGATGCTCTCCTTAGGCCAGCAGAAAAGGTTGATTTCTCCTGTTTTGCATTTTGGTGATAACTCTCACCTACTAAGGAGTACAGAAAAAAAAGTGAAAATGAAACCTACAAAGCTCTCCATCTTCCTGTGTTTTATTAATTCGTCAAACAGAAGATATGTTTCCAGTCGAAAAATGATAAACACTAATGATTGTAAAAAGCCAAAACTTCCCTTAAGGAGTAATCAATACAGAAATGCAATTTATTTAACCTAAAACCTGAATATTATCAAATACAACTGTTTTATATTTCTTCCCAATCAATACTTTGCAAATGAAATCCGCATGAATGGTGCTTGCTAAATAGTGTCTGCACAGATGGTTCACAGCTGAAACCGTATTAAAACTAGAAGCTATACGTAAGCTATGCTTTTTCTCCCCAAGTGTGTAGAGATGCGTCCAGGCATCGAATAGCACCAAAGAAACAGGTACCAAGCCCCACAGTATGAGCAGGCCAGGATATGGGACTGCATGTTCCTCCCCTGGAGTTACTGATACAGTGGTACTTGTAACTCCGGGGGAAGGGTAAATCTGGTGTGTTCTGATGTGGACCCAGAGGGTCCGCCAGAAGCGAGGAGCTGCTGGGAGAATCGATCATTCTTGGTCCAGTTCAACAGGTAATTCTGCATTTTGACTCAGACTTTCACCCGCAGACGATTTTGACAGCTTGTAGCAGCTGAAATCTCTGGGCGAAAGTAAATTGATCTGCGGTTTTCTTGTGCATCTCATAATTCTGATAGGCCGGCCCACTTTGACCTTTGAGGGGATTCTGGTATGTTCTGAATACATACTATAACATATCAGGTGCATTGACTAGGTGGGTAGGGGCTTCTCCCCCCATCTTCCTGTGCACAGAAAACACAAGCATCACAGATAATTCCCCTTTTTGGGTTGTTACTGCAGTGCTGTGTGGATCAACCTTCGCTTCATGTGCGTAATCCAGATACTAACTTCAGATGACTTCTACAGTGCCCGTACTGGTACCATGACCACTCTCATGGGTCTCCTTGAGTACAGAAAGCGATTGCTCAGTAGCCTAAGGTCCATGACCACGTAAATACTGTTCCTGTAGTTGCCTCTTGTGGTTGAACCTCTAGTGGGCCCGCCAGCTTTCTCTCTTTGCCTTCGAAGGTCCGTGCAACCATGGAAGGTCCAAAATAAGGCGTTGAACGGCCGAGTAAGCATGTACCAAACATCTTTAGATGTGGTCTATGGACAGGACAAGTCTGGCTGCAAACCCTCAGTACCATGCTAGCATGGCACTCTGTAACCCTGTGATACCAGTTTCTGTGTCAAAACCCGAGAGGAGGAGGGCATATATGAATGAATATATGAATACATATTTTGTAATTTCTGCATTCTCAAAACCTGGACACATTAGCCTATTCGGTTGCCTTTACGAGTCAGGATATTTTGGTGTATTAATGGGGCTTCATGGTTAAGATTTAGAAATTGGCCAAACCGTTTGTACACCTCAGTGTCATCTGTTATCTGGTGGGAAATTCGTTTTTTGAATCTGTTAAACAAAATCTAGATTGTCAGTTTGAGTTCAGGAAATGTCTGGAGTGAGTGTGGGTTGAGATGGATTTCCCCTGAGCTCCTACAAACACATAGATTGGCTGTTGGTATCACAGATCGTTGAGCTCTTGATCTATTTAGACGAGACTTACGGCCTGATTTAGATCTCGGTGGACCGGTTACTCCCTCACAGTAGTGACGGATAACCCTTCAGCCGAAATATAAATCCCATTGGATATAATGGGATTTATATTTCGCGGATATGGGATTTATATTTCGGCGGACGGGATATCCGTCACCGTTGCAACGGAGTAACCTGTCCGCCGAGATCTAATTCAGGCCCTAAGTTGTCATTAAACCAAGAAGCATTTTTGGGAGTCAGCCCTGTTAAACAGTTATAAAGACATCTCACAGTTCAAACCCACCACTCATGCGTTAGAACTTCGTAAAGGGTATTGGCATAGTCAAGTCTTGAGTTAACTCCTGACCAGTGACGATACGGCACAATTTAGCAGGCACAGCGTTAGCCATTTTTTTCTTTTTTAAATGTGGAAGTTGAAAGGACATGTTTTGGTGACGTGGTCATTGCTTGACAAGAGCTTTGACTTCATCAAAGAAGACGACTTTGCATTCTGATTTATAAGCTGCGTAATGTATTGATCCAAAAACCTCAGGACTGAATGAAGGGTGCAGGCTTTGTGTGATGTACCAAAGTGCCAAAAACATCACTACCCTTTTACATGTGCCCGTTATTTTCACTTGTTTGCACTATTGCACTACAGGTTCTACTGAAATGAGTGTTATCTTTTTAATGTTTTCTGCGTCATATGTTTAATAAGAAGACCATGTTTGTTGCATAGTTGTTAAGTTTCTGGAACATTCTAGAAAGTGGGAGGGACTATGGATAGAGTGACTGGAGGATAAAGTGTTGCGCTGAGGGGTATTAATAAAGAGTTATGGGTAATTAATGCTAGCCTCTGTCTTGCCATAAAATCCAAGTCTCCCGTTGAAGAAGGGAGCGATGGGATACCACTGGAAGCAGCAGAGGCCGCACTTGAGGGAAGACCCGAGTGAGGCTGCTCTAGGGTCACTGGCAGGTAATTGTGCAGGACATGACATAGCCCCACTGAAGCCCACAGTGAGGCTTAGAGAGGAGCTGTGAACGGTCATGTCCGTGTCTACGAGTGAGTCCAGGGAAGGATTGTGGGGGCTCTGCCTGCATGAAGCCACACTGGCTCAATGGAAGATCCCTCTCAATGTATGAGGATTGTGAGAACTGAATGGGGTTTGACCTATTGAAGATGCTGTAGAATCCCCCGCGAAGCCTGAGCTCCACACAAACTGGTGCCATCCTGCTACTGAGTGAACGTAGGGAGTACTTAGGGGTTGAAGGAGGCGCTATACTGGTGCCATTGAGGAGACAGAGTTGCCTGAGTCTGTTCTAAGAGAAGTATCTGCTGTACTTGTTGGAATTTATTACCTGTACACTATTAACGTAATACAGTGATAAAAACATTCTTTGTTTTCACAATAAATGAGAGTTCTTCGGCTTCCAGTGTGGTCCTCTGTTTACTGGGAGGAGATGCTTGCAATGGTTGTGTCCATTGAGGTGCCACACCGCGCATGATAGAAGAACCCGGCCTTCTGGCCTCTTCTATGTACTAAGAGGAGAGCTCGAGCGGGTTCTCTTCTTTAACCAAAGGTATTCTCTCATTTACAGCAGCGCTTAATTTGAGCCGGTGGTTGCCTGTGGGGCCCACTGGCCCTCATTTTTGGGGATCATCAGATATTTTTCGTCATTAGATATTGACCGTGCGCAAGAAAGGGTAAAACACACAAAGTTAAAAGAGAGGAAGAGAAAGACAAAAAACGGACACAAAGTGAGAAAGCGGGGACCGCAAGATTAAGATAAATGAGTAGGGTGTGTCTGGCGGTGGAGTAAAAAGGTCTGAGGTAGATTCAAGACTGCAGCCTTGGTATTCAGCACAGCAATTTGTAACACCACCGTCGGAGCAGAACTTTAGGCACCGGCACTCATTCTTTTACAAATTAATCACTAGTTACCTGTATCCTCAAGCCATGAGATCACTGCTGCGAGAGACAACTGCCTGCTCCCTGCGAGTACTCCAACAATAATCCTAAGGGAGGCTCTGATGAGACAGTGGAGTTTGTACAATGAAGGACATTAGGGGATTTCCTGATTTAGGGCTCAGGAAGAGCCTCACGCGCTGCGCGGTTCATCTGTTCCATGCTGTGCCCATATTCAAGGCCACTGTAATTATGCAGCAGCAAAGAGCCAAAATTATGAGACAGGGTGGACTAAATTATGCGGCAAGAAAAGCCAAATTATGCGGCGTAATGCGACTCATTATCTGATAGTATTACTTCATTATTTTGTCATTTTTACACTTGTTAACACTGTCTGGGCCTAGGTTGCTCCTCAGTTTAAGACCCAAATATAGCAATAGAATAGTGATGGCAACCTTTGCCAAGGACGTGTGGCTAGGCAGCAACACGTGTCACTGTGGTTTTAGTAACTTTTGAACCGTTTGAGCTAGTAACAAATGTTGTTTTTGTTAAAATCTGCAAATTATGCAGTTGATGATAGATTATGTGGCAAATGCGGCAGATCCATAATTAGGGGGAAAACGCTGCGGCCGCATAATCGCATAATTCCAGTGGCCTTGCCCCTTCTCTCCCAATCGCTTGTCACTGCACACTACCACCCAATTGGAACCTACTACATTTTCTACCTGAACTACAACACATACTACTTAACGCTCAGGGTTAACTGCTGCCATTTCTCTCTGGACCACTGCAGAAGGAGGTGCTTTGCCTGAATCTGTTCATAGACGAGAAGATTCAGATCTGAAGAGATGTGCCCTAATCACAAAAACTAAAAAAGTGTAAGGCCAGCGATTTACATCTCCGTATGAACAGATGTTTCTTTTTTTTGCAATTAGCAAACCTTCTCAGAGGTCCACCTGGAAAGCTGCACCAGGCACAGGTTTCCTGGCGCACCTCTGCTAATATCATGGGATTCCTGTTTTCCCTGTATGGAGTTGTTCACAGCAGAGTTGACTGCACATTAGCACTTTTTATTTGAACTAATAAATGTGACTTCCTACATGAAGAGCTTTGCATTCTCTCCCTAAAATTGGCGACAAGCGTGCTGGTCTTCTCCTCACCACTACCTTTGGAAAGCATGCACAGTAGTACGAGTTGACCAGCCTACAATTTAAAGTGCCTTCTGGAACCTACAGAGCCTTCAGCAGTGTGCCTCTGCCTTCTCACCCATCCATGGATTGCTCCTGACGAGAAAACTCTGCTTGAAACAAGTATTGGGAATGCTGGCGGAGGGTAAAACATGCATGTAAGCTTGCAATGAGTACAGACAGCACAGACGTGCTGTGACATGACCATGTCGGATTCAGCTTTGCAGACAATTACAGCAATATCCATTTGTTACACTCTCACATCATGTAGTGGATATATGGACAAGGCATATGATGTACGCTGGGCATTGGTAATATGCATAACTAACACTGAATTCCTTGTGCATGTCGTAATCTATTTTGGCACTTTACTGGAACAAATTGACATTATTTTCTGTCAAATGCACACACATCCAGCAGGAGATTCTAAGTGATAGTTATAATCTGGGATATGCCCACACATATGATGTAGATATTGCCATTGGATACTGACATTTTATTGTACATACCTAACATCAACAGTTAATGCCTACTGTCATGCACTCGTTACAGATATAAGAACGTGGCTGTCAATAGCTGTGATACACACACGTATATGGAAGTATTTCATTATTCTATTCTGTGAATAATGAAATACTTGAATTTATAGTAATAAATGTTCAAACTGCATGCATGTCAACTTCTGTGATAAGGACACAAAACTAAGAACATGAAGTATTCTGGGACACTTGTTAAGGCTCATTCTCTGCAATTTTGTTTGTATTCACATTTTGTGAATATCTGCTGTTACACATATCTGCCATCATGCAATGTGTTCCTAAACCCACGTTTTTACAGCAAGAAGGGGAACACCAAGACCATGGAAAAATGGAAGGAGGAGTTTATGACATTTGTATGCAATAGAAGGTGACAAAATGACATTGGATGGACTCAAGAACATTCTTTTGCATTGCTTAGGGTCTGAGGGGCAGGAATTATTCAGGACTGTACTACTCTTTTTACCTAGCAAGGGTCAAGGTGAGATTAATACATTTTATGAGGCCATGACACATACGGAAACAAGATTCAACCTGACATCCAGTATTGATTTGGAAAGTTAACCATGTTACAACCGTGCTCAGAGAGAGTGAATCCTTTGATGAGTTTATGACAGGTTTAAGGAACTTGTCCCTGTCTTGTTATTTTGGAATAATATCATAAGATGATAAGATATCCGATTATAGTCACTGTAAGAAGCCGCAAAATCCAAGAACAGCTTTGGGTGCTTGATGATCCCTCACTTCAGGATGCAATTGCTACTGCAAAAGCCATTGAGCTGTCGGAATCCTGGACGAAGTCAGAGAATGGGGACAAAATGGAAAGAAAGTACAGTGAATTATTAAGTGTAACAAACCGTGTAGAGAAGAAGAATACCACATTTAAAAAAAATGGAAAAAAACAATGTATGCTATAAGTGAAGAAGTTTGTCAAACATGCACACATAAATTCTGACCTGGTATTGGAAAATATTGCAAAATTGTGGGAGGTATAGGCATTTTTCTAGGATGTGCAAAATGTTTAAAAGAATGACAGGGATAGCTTGTGTGAAAGCTATCCATGAGGACAGAGATCTTAATAGTGAGAAGAAGGAACGAGGTTTTGTTTTGGCTTTTATCTGATGGGGAAACTTTATCCAATTCTGATGATGCCGCGATCTAAAAACCCACCAAAATGTCAAGTGCAAATATTGGGAAAGAATAACACATTAATGACAGACTCTGGCTCTCCATGGACTATAGTTACCAAGGAAATATTTTAAATGCTTTCTGCAGTTGGTTAAATTTAAAAGAATTAGAAGAATCATACATAAGGCCTGAAGCATTCAAGGGCCAAACCATTGACATGGTGGGTATTTTGTATTGTGGGATGAATCTTCAAGGGCAGAGCTGCAGATATTAGGTTATATGCAGGAATAAAAGGAGTTAATTTCCTTGGATGTAGAGATCAATGGGAAAGCCATAGTTTTTAGTCCCTGATCTAAAGAACTAGTGCTGTGTGTTAAGAGATAATAATTACATCGAGTGGATTGAGAAATTCCAAATGTTTTCACAAACAGGCTAGGTCAGGTACAGTATTTTTCACATCACATTTAACTTAAACATGGGGTCATTTCCATTAAACAGAAGTTGAGAAGAGTTTCTATGAGTTTGAAAGACTGATGCATGAGGATATAATTGATGAGGTTGACTCAGAGTGGTTGTCTCTTATAGTTTTGGCAAATAAGCAGGACAACACCTTGAGACTGTGTGTCGACCTATGGGCTCTTAACGCTAATATTGTTATGGACTGCCACCCTCTTCCTAGAATTAATTAACTAAACACTAGCTTAGACGGAGCCAATATCTTTCCTACATTGGATTTAAGGTCTGCCTATTGCCAGATAGCACAGTACGCTGATTCTAGTTCTTTAACTGATTTTATCACACCTTTTGGCTTGTACCAGTTTAAGAGAATGTCGTTCCTCCTAGCCTCTGCAGCCTGAGGGGCATATTCACAAGAACGAGTGATAACTACCGCAAGTGTAGCTTAAAGCAACCCTTCACATCGCAGTCCATCGCGGGAAAACAACTCTGTGTTAACGTGGTATTCACAACACGGCGGCACCATGCGATAGAGACAAGATAACGCGTCAAATGAACGTGTTAAAACTAACGCGATGCAGAAAAAACGCGAAAATAGTAGCGATGAGGCCAATCGCGATACAAAAATCAGCGATAACCAGTGAGAGGCCTGCAATACCCACGCGTCATGCATGTAAATGCACAATAAAACCAGAGTAAAAAAACGGTGAGATGACAATGTACGAGCACAACCCCACATCCGTGACGTAGAACAAATGAGCATCGTCCCGCATCAAATAGGCATCTCCCCACAGTCACAATGTACATTGACATGCAGTCTGCATGTAAACTGCGCAAATGCTGAAACATGCATGTAACACACAGTGAAACCGCATCTCCCCCTCACATTGCAGAGGGACAAGCAACCCCTCCTGCACACAGACGTGTCATGACCAACAAATCACGAAAGCGTGGATGAATGTAGGGGCAGTGACTCCCGCTTACGTACATGTTGACCATGTCGTGGGACCTGAGTCACGGGGCATCCCTGCATCATGGTGGTACATATCTGACCCCAAAAGGAGCCCTGTTGTCACCTGCAGGACACAAATGGCAGCCAAAATGGAATGAATCTGGACACGTGAAACGCCGAAGAGTGGGATTCCCTACTAACTGCGACACACAGAACTGGCAGTTCGAACACGTGACACCCTAAACAGCCTCTCTGCACAGAGGTGACCCACACATGAACAAATCACAAAAATGTCAGCAATACATGTCACACACACTTGCCTGAGTGATGTGCCTGTACAGATGAGAGACATGCACTCAGGGATAGTGTTCTTTGAATGCCTTTATTTGCACATGCTTTGCCTGTGGTCATTATGTACTGTCCCAATACTGCCAAGGACTGCCACAATGTGACGTGCTCATGTGAAGAAATTGTCAATGATGGTGTTCCTACGGGCTATTCCTGCTGCGGCTGCAGTGGGCAGTGGTCCACCTGCCTCATCCCCATCATCATCGGCCGGTGCATCTGGCACATGTATCCATGGTGCCCTGCTGCGTACACATATGTTGTGCAACACACAACATGCAACGATCATCTTGCACACGAAGTCTGGGCTGTACAGGAGCCTTCCACCTGTGACGTCCAGGCACCTGAAACGTGACTTCAACACGCCAAATGTGCGTTCCACGATGCCCCTGGTGCGTTTGTGGGCCGCATTGTACTGCCTCTGGGCCTGTGTGTTTGGGGCTCAGAGGGGTGTCATCATCCAAGCGCAGAGTGCATATCCTTGGTCACCTGTGACAGTGCAGAGAGACATGAGTCAATAGTTGGTTCGGCATGATGTGTTGGCAGGCTCACTGGTTCATTGGTGTGTGATATGTGTGACTTTGTGATTCCTGCATGACATGTACTGCTTGTTGCAAATGAGCGGCATCAATGTGGATTACGTAGCCTCAATGCCGCTTCTCCCTCCCCCGAGCATATTCACCAGAGTGCGCAGCGCGGTTGCATCACTTGCACCCCTACGGCACACTATTGTCATGCCTGTCTGCGCATGTCCACAAGCCTGACGACGACACAGTGATGTCCTGCGCTGAAGGTGGATGGACACGTGTGTGTAGGGCAATGGTAAAGACAGGGCGGACACAGATGTAGAGTTCATGCCTGGCTGAACTCGCCATGCGGCCGAGGGTAGACCTTTGGCTTATGCTGCGGAAATAGTGACACACAACGGTTGGCATGTCTGACCCCCAGCGGGCCTGCGCACCCTCATCTACCCCTCGGCCGAGCCCGTACCCCGGGCGCATGCTACATGGCAACATTGAATTTTGCGTGACGTGTGGCGCCGACACTACACCGGAGACACACGCATTAGTTACTCCCCTGGCAAGGCCTAAACTTAACTACGCCCAGAGCCACCTGTGGAATGACCACACCCCTACGCCGTACTGCCGTACGCAGGTCCACTCCCTCACGCTCACAGGGGGGTCTGACACAGCCACATGTCCCAGGTCTACCCCACTGCCTGAGGTGACTAGGTTGCGCCTGCTGTACATGGCACAACGTAATGTGGTATGGCCCGGGGCCCACATGCATACATAATGACCACACGGACACACAGATTATCCGTGGAACTGGCTACGGGCACGTGCGCCCGGCACCTTTTATTGCCAGGGCCACACGTCCAGTGACGCCTGTGCTGGATGGGAGTTGGGTAGTGTACGCCACCCCTCAGGGGTTGGTTGGTGCTGGCAACAACTACAACAGTGATCAGACAATCAGAAGTTCAAAGTACAAACAGCAAGGTTCCAGGACTTGAGCTGCACAGAGTTGGTGGCCCCGGATGCACAGCGGCCGGCACAGGCACACCGCCACGGGACGGTGACTTGCGATGCACTGAGGTAGGGCCAGGTGAGCTGAGCGGGCGCACATTGATGTCCAAGGAGAGTGTCGCAGAGTGTTACGGGGGACAGTGGAAGGTGTCCATCCAGGGCATGATGCAGAGGGAAGAAGCAAGCAGAAACAGGCAATATGGAGGAGTTGAATGCTTCAGTCTCCTTTTCCCCACAATGTCAGTATCAGCTACATGATGATGAAGACAACCCCCAGGCCATAGACTCTGACGGCACCAGAGTTCCACCAGAGAGTGTCCATGACTCCCGTGGCACAGAGTCAGTGGCACCAGAGCCGGAAGGGGATGCAGTCTGCGATGAGGCCTCTACAATGACATGAAGTCTGCAATTGACAAATCAAGACCCTGTTCCAATTGTGTATCCTACTCGACCGCAGTGTGTGCCGGAGGAAGCGGTCAGCGCGGGGCAAGCGCTGTGCAGCCAGCTCCTCCTGGATTTCTAACACACGGCGTTGAAATGGCATGTGGAGAAGATTCCTGCTTGACGGAGGCGGAGGCACCAGAGCTGAGCGGGTGTCTAGCCAGCGACGATGCCGTGTCCTGCCTGTTACGGACTGTATTGGATTGGTGTGAGGCCTGCTGGACCGCAGTGTAGGCCGGAGGCAGCGGTCAGCAAGGGCCCACAGACACGTGTGGTCGGAATGCTATGCACAGAGTTGGTGGCACCACCGCGAAGGGAGTATACTGATTTAGACTCTGCATTAACATGTGTACTCTGCCATTGTGTAATCAAGACTCAGTTCCAAATGTGTGGCCTACTTGTCCGTTGTGTAGGCCGGTGGAGTACGTCAACGACAGAGGAGTCCTGCGAGCCTTGCCCGCGGAGGCCGTGGTGGTCTGAGGAGGCTGCCAAGCTCAAGGGCCTTTGGCTTGGTGTGAGCGCAGACACGTGGTGGGCCCTCTTGGGGACACGCCGGTGTCGGCAGGTGAGCAGTGAGGCCTGGATGCGCACGGCCGGGCGGGACTGGTTCAAGGTCCAGCGGCCCGGGCTGCGGCGGATGCACAGGATCGCAGCGACGGCCTCGTGGCGGGGTGGGAGGTGCCGCCCTGGCAGACACGTTGGGCATTCCGGAAGAGAACCACGCCCAGAGCTACGTGCTTTTTATTCACACCCCTACACTGGCCTGGCATACGCCGGGCCAGCCCACTCCGCACACGCTTGCAGGGGGGGACGTCACAGGCTACATTTCCGAGACCTTCCCCACTGGCTGGGGTGACATGGTTGCGTCCACTGTCCACAACACTACCACCACCAGCAGTATATGTCGACATGGATATGTCTGTGGTCTGCATACTGCAGTCTGTCCAGCACTTCCACGCCACACTTGGCATTGTGTGCATTCTCATTCATAGGTCACTTGCCTCCTTCGCACATGCCTGCTTCCCACCTCTCCCTGCATACTGCTATTGTGTGGCTGAGGTGCCATGCTGGTGATGGCTCATGTACATGGCTAGCCCAGGTTTCCGCAGTACGTTTTGCAGTCGTGTCTGGTGGGTGGGCATGTTGTATGTGTGTTTGTAACGTGTGCATTCCCAGGGTTGTGAGTTGCATGATTGTGGATTTGAGGTGTGTGGTGTGTTCATTTGGTACTTACCAACGAGCACTGAATTTCCGTAGGAAGCGCCGGTTGATGATGGACTGTCGGAAGATGTATGAATCATGCACACTGCCTGGGTAGTTTGCAACGACATTGGTGAAGAGTCCCCGGTGGTCGACTATTGCCTGCACATTGATGGAATGCGTGTGCTTTCTAATGCGGAAATTGTGTGCAGTGTCGGCAGGGGGCACAAGTAGGACTTGTGTGCAGTCAATTGCCCCCAACACGTGCGGGAAGCCTGCTATGGCGTAGAAGCCTTGCTTGGTCTCCAGTTGTTCCTGCGCAGTGTGGGGGAAGTATAGGTACTGGGGTGCCAAGCTGGTGATGGCATCCAGGACAAGTGTGAGGAACTTGGATAGGGCTGGCTGTGAGACTCCTCCGACTCTGGCATTTGTTAGTTGGAATGTCCCAGAGGCCAACAGGTGTAGCACGGCCAGCAGCTTTGTCTGAGGTGGGATGTTGGTTGTCCGCTGTGTTGGTACCGTCAGCCTGTGGGCAATGATGGTCAGGAGGCGGAGGTTGGTTGACCTTTTGAGTCTGTAGTGGGCAATGACATTCTCTGGTGTCAAGTCTGTGAGGCTGGTGCGTTTCCTGAAGGTCCACTGTCTTTGTCTGCGCTGCCTCCGTGGTGGTCCGGGGGGGCGGCGGTGGGTGTCCGGGGGGGGGTGGCGCTTGTAGCCCGCGGAGGTCAGACGAAGCGGGAGGTGAGCGAGAATCGGAGCGGACCCCTTGCGCCCACCCCACACCGGGATCAACAAGTGCGGTCGAGTAATGTGCCGCATATCCGCCCAACAAGAAGAGTAGCGGTATTGAAGAATTCCAGCTGCTGCCCCGGTAAATAAGATAAGCGGGAAGAGAAACCGGAGCGTCCAGAAAAGTGTAAAGGTCAGGTACGCCTGGAGTCAAGATGGCGGCCGCCCTTCACCTCACACAAGCTCCGTGATCAGCGAGTGCCACAACACTGGGTCAGTGGGGGCCCCAATAGCATCTCGACCCCGCCAGCTCCTAGCGAGGGACAGATAAAGTGTTTAAAGTAAGCCAGAGCGCCCAGGAACTGATAGAGGACAGGCACGCCTGGAGTCAAGATGGCGGCCGTCCTCAAAGTGAAATGATTCCAGAGCTCAACTGGTGCCTCAACATTGAGCGAGAGGGACCCCAATAGCAGCGCCTCGGCCCCCCTGGCTTTGAGTAAAGGCCAGACGAAGTGGGGGCGCGATGCGAGGGTGGGGCCCTCAAGAAGCAGGCATGCTGGCTTCCTCCCTCCACTCCCTCCTCCAGAGCGGAGAGGACGACAGTGCGCCGCATGGCGAGAAAACCGGCGTGATAACAAAACGGTCACGGAAAGGCTCACCCTGGTGAGTGGCACAGATTAATACTGGGGAGCGGAAGCGGCCTCCAAAGGGTCACAATACATGCCTTGAGGACAGGAGTGCAAGATAAGATGAAGTGAAGCCTGATTGTGCACAGCAAAGAACCCGTCGAGGAAGCGCCATTAGTCATAGATACCTGGCCTGGATGCCCCAGCAAGCAGTGGGGCCAGAGAACTCCTCCCATCTGCATTGCACAACAAACACCCCCCCCCCGAGCGAAAGACTAAAATGGGAACCGGCTGATTTTAACTCCAAGGTCAGAATCCCGTGCCTGACCTCAAGATGGCTGCCACAGTGGTCCCTACCTCGACCACGACAGTGGACATCAACCAGACCTCGAACACATCCCCCTTCCGGCCTACCCATCAGGATACTGAATCTGTGAACCTACCTCTGACCATGGAGACCTAGCTTTTTGGCCGATGCCCGGTGGAGCTACTTGATAGCTAAAGAGGAGATGGGCGGTGGACTACCCCCTCAGCCGTCACCTACCCAGCCGGACTTTGGGCAGACCTTACTGCGTCTCTCCGTTGTATTCTCCCTCCTACCCCTTTACGCTCCATTTATCCCTCCTCTTTACTCTTTAATTGTTTTCCCGTTGAGACGTAGCTGTTTGGCTGATGCCCGGTGGAGCTACCTGATAGCTGTAGAGGAGATGGGCTGTGGACTTCCCCCTCGGCCGTCACCTACCCAGCCGGACTTTGGGCAGACTCTCCTTCTTCTCTCCATCCTATCTACCTCCTACCCCTTTACCCTTCTAAACTCCATTTATTTCGTCTTCTACGCTCTTGAAACGTTTTCCTAGTAACTGATGTAACTTGTAACTGATGTAACTTTGTAATTTTGTGGAACCTTATGTAAAGCGCTCCGATACCTCCGGGTCTAGCCAGCGCTATATAAAACTCAAATAAATAAATAAAAAGTGGCGGACCTGGGTGTGGTGGCGGTGGGTGTTGTGGCCCTGTTGGGGCTCCGAGCTGCATGATGAGTAGCTCCATGGCATCTGTTGTTCTTCAGGTGTGGCTGTGGGCTGGGCTCCCTTTTCTGGTGCAGGTTGTCGTCCGACTTTGCACCAGGTCAGAGCAGGTGTTAATTTCCTGCTGCTAACGCGCCTTATCGAATGTTTTGTGATCTTATCGCGGATCTGGCTGGTCATTGAGAATGTTGCGTTGTGGTGTTGTCGCGGATTTTTGCACGGGAACGCCTACTCTGCATATCATTAACGTTAGTTGCCGGGGTCATCTGTGGCGATGTTTTTTGCGGCTGCTATCGCAGGTAAACTGGTGATATCGGCTCTTTGCACCAGCTTGTGAATGGGGCGTTGAATTTATCACGACTTTGGCTGAGATAAAGTGCCGTTAACTCGGCGATAGTTCCTTGAGAATATGCCCCTATGTGTTTCAAAGGACAACATATACCATGTTTAAAGACATGGACTGTTGCATGAGGTGTTTCCAAAATTATACTTTCATTGGATGCAAAAAATGAAGAACAGCACCAAGAACATATTAAATAGATGTGTAAAAGACTGAAAGGGAATGGTTTATCTCTTGAGAAAAAGAAATGTAAGCTAGTCTGTAAAGAAGTGGAGTATTGGGGTCACACCATTTCTGATGAAGGCATTGTACCACAGAAATCTTTTGCTGATGCAATACAAAATGCTCCTGCACCAGATACAAAAGAAAATCTGTTGCCTTTTGCAGATTTGCGCGAGTACTACAGCAAGTTTGTAGAAAATCTTGCAGAGTAAATGGAACCTTTTAGGTAATTGGTTAGAAAAGAAAGTGAATTTGTATGGGCAGAAGAATAACAATTAGGATTTGTCAAGATTAAGGATGACATATGCAAAACACCTAATCTTATACCGTTCTGTATGAGTAGGAAGTGTGTGATAACAGTGGATGCAAGTATGTACGCTCTAAGAGCCGTTCTGCCTTAATGGTGGAATGATGAGTGGAACATAGCTTTTGATTTGTGCATTTTGAATGCTACAGAGAGAAGGTATATTGTCGTAGAAAAGGAGTTGTTGGCATGTATTCAGAGGCAATAATATAGCTTAAGTCATAAACATTCTGTTATTGTTTTATATACTTTTTTTTTTTTATAAACTTTATTTATTCAAGTTTTCACACACATAACTGAGCGGTGCTACAATCAGAGTTACCCACGGTAATGCCTTTCAACTTTTTTCCATTATGTATCTGAGTCCTGTACACATTTCCCAAATATTTATACAAAAATGGCGTCGCAATATACATGTCAGTATACTGAGTTAGGAAGTTGCCCAATCACCAATTTTTTACGTGTCGCTGCTACTGTCAGATCCACTATCCCGCTCAGCTCCCGCCCCCATTGGACTCAACAAATCCCTGCATAACTCTCTCCAAATGACAACGTCTTCCTCTAGCTTCTCATCCTTACGACAAGCCTTCATATGCAGTTCTTCCGCCAGGGACCATTCACCCACATCCCTTATCCAGCTTTCAAATGTCGAGTCCGCTCACCCATCCAGCAAATGGCCACCCTCCGCTTCGCAAGTACCAATGCTAGTTGAGTTAGTTTGTTAGCCATTTTCCGCTTCTTGCGTTGCGGGGGCCAGTCCCAGGAGACACTGCATTGTTTTATATACTTTGCATCCTTCATAACTCAGTTCCTTTTTCCCCTCCTATTTATCTAATCATAAGTTATACTTTTATTACTTTATATATTAGGGGTCAATGGTTGGTTCTCTTACATTGCCATGATCAGTGTATGCGTTTTCTTCACTTTTTCAGACGTTTCTCTAAGAGACAGTAGTTCTTCCATCCATATCACGTCATAGTGACTGGGCCAGGGGTGGCCTATATTTTGGCGGCAATGAGCAACATATCTGTATAAAACAAAACGGCAAGCAAAATCAGTGGAATACAAGTCTGTATAGATTTTGCCAAATGATTGCTAGAATTTGATATGACAAAGAGGATATGTTAATTAGCAGTAACGCAGTGGATTGCAATAGGGAACAGAAGTAAATAAAAGGTTATAATAACTGAGGATTTGGGTGTATTATATGGTATAGACGTGTGACCTTGCCATGTAATACACTCGTAAAAACTGTCTTGGATCCAGTCAGGCTCGTTAATAAAACCTTTAGTTCAACCCTGGTTAGCTGTGGCTTCGAGCACCAAGGCTTAAACAAAGGAACTAGTGTAAAGCATTTAGAAGCACCAAACAACAAAATAAGAAAGTCACACATCACAAAAGGATTCTGACACCAATTTATAAAAATAGATTATACATTAATTTTTAGAGTACAAGATTAATAAAAACCAGCAGAGGATTCCGGAGATATAGATTTTCAAAGATTATGTAAATCTCAGTTCTTTCAGTCACAACCACAAACAAGCATTGGTAACTGTAAAGTTTGGAAACTTTTGAACAGTTTTTAAGAGATGTGTTTAGTTCCTTCGGCCCGACTCGGGAGACCAAATCCGGCAGGGAGAAGGTCAGGTTGGGCCACTAAGGAGTATTTGGACAGTTAATAACAAAGAAGACGTCCTCTGGGATTTGTTTAAAAACTTATGTGCACACCTAATCACACATAAGCAATCCAACTGCATACACCCCACAATTATTCATAAAGGACACCGCCAACCTGGTGGCTACAGTAAATTGGCACAGATATTCATACAAGGTCAATAGTGTTTGCAATTTACTAAGTTCATTTATTACAGTTAGTATTAAAAAACAGGAAAAAACTTAATTAAAAACATTTATATTAAACAATAATCATACACAGTTAATTCCAAATTTAAAGACAATTAATCACATAAATCACAGTTAAAATCATTAAACCCAAAAGAAAAAAACACGAGAGATAACCCAGACAGTTATCTTTGTCTTTAGTGGCCACACCCCAGAATTATAATCATGTGCACACGCCCTGATATCTTGAAACCATCAATATCTAGTTTGCTTGTTCGTACAGCTGGGTATATGGCAACAACAAAAGTGCGTTGACGCGTTTCGAAGGCTTTGTCTTATTCCACCTTCTTTATCAAGACAGAAAATGAAAACCTCTCGTTTCTTGTAAATCTATAAATTGAATGAATCCCCATCACCTATATCTAATACACAGGATTTTCGTATATGCTAACTTTAGATACTAATAACAATTAGCGGTAGTCTCCACGAGGTCCGTATATTGTACTGTTGTAAACCCCTACCTAAAAGGACACTGGTGCAACATGGCGGACTACAAGTATGTCACTAAAAAGAGTGTAGATTGTCATGTATCCTGGGATTCTATTACATCAGTGTAGATGAAATGCATTTCTTTTTGATACTGTCTACAGCTTTAGGACATAAGATACTAGACAATCACTCTGTATAAACTGTGGTCTGTTTTCGATATAGGTTTGCGAAACACTTGGTTTCTCTTTTTGATTATAAAAATAGTGTTTTGTGATATGGATTTAAGTATTTTTTAAGCAGCTATTTAATGATGATGTTAGATTTATCATTCGTGTTTTATTTATATATGTGTGTTTATATTTATAGATTTACAAGAAACAAGAGGTTTTAATTTTCTGTCTTGATAAAGAAGGTGGAATAAGACAAAGCCTTCGAAACGCGTCGACGCACTTTTGTTGTTGCCATATACCCAGCTGTACGGACAAGCACCCTAGATATTGATGGTTTCAAGATATCAGGGCGTGTGCACATGATTATAATTCTGGGGTGTGGCCACTAAAGACAAAGATAACTGTCTGGGTTATCTCTCGTGTTTTTTCTTTTTGGGTTTAATGATTTTAACTGTGATTTATGTGATTAATTGTCTTTAAATTTGGAATTAACTGTGTGTGATTATTGTTTAATATAAATGTTTTTAATTAAGTTTTTTCCTGTTTTTTAATACTAACTGTAATAAATGAACTGTTACAATTTAAATACAGCGAAAGAAGTCACAAATATAGCTGCAGATGGTGCATTTACTAAGCACCTGTACCCAGGATCCTTGTTTACAACATTGTGGCACTTTTAGAAGAGTTTTAGAAGTTATCCCTACAAGTACCTTTGGGAGCATGGTGGACAATTATATATTGTTACGGTCATACATTGTGTGATATAACTCCCTCTCCTCGGAGTGATTCGGAGTTATCCATGAAGGAGTACTGTGCAGATGTGTGTGTGTGCAGATGTGTGTGTGCAGATGAGTGTGTGCAGATGTGTGTGTGCAGATGTGTGTGTGTGCAGATGTGTGTGTGTCCAGATGTGTGCGCGCAGATGAGTGTGTGCAGATGTGTGTGCAGATGTGTGTGTGTGCAGATGAGTGTGTGCAGATGTGTGTGTGTGCAGATGAGTGTGTGTGCAGATGAGTGTGTGCAGATGTGTGTGTGTGCAGATGAGTGTGTGTGCAGATGAGTGTGTGCAGATGTGTGTGTGTAGATGAGTGTGTGCAGATGTGTGTGTGTGCAGATGTGTGTGTGCAGATGTTGTACTTCATAACTCATTGGGTCAGTAACATCTGCCACTAATTAGTGAATTGGGTGTTCTCCAATAAATCATTGCATCATTTTGTGGCTAATGGTCCCCAGTAAGTACTTTAGGTCAATCCCATTAATCAGAATGGGATTGAAAGATTCCTGAGGGTTTGGGAGACATCTTGAATACGGTGACGCAAATGATGTGTCGTTGCACATATTAACAAGATTGGTAAAAACTTGGTACATGCCAAGAACACTGCGAGGGGGTTCAGACGAAGATACGCAAAGGAGTTTCTGCTACGTTTAGAGACACGTTTTGTGTTTTTATAGCATGTTAGCCCAGTTCCATAGGAGAAAACATGGATTTAAGACCTGTTTACTGTGGGTCTTAAGGGCCCTCCACAATGGCACATTGTATATTTTATTTTGTGTTTAGTCCGTAGTGTTGGTCATTCATTGGTCAGATCGAAAGATCGGTGGTTCAGGCGATTTCTATTGATACGTAACGCGTATCATAGCACATCAGGCCAGCGGCAGTGGTTAACATTTAGTGGGACATGAAGGCCACTTTTCCTGGGACTAGGGTTTTCACAGTGGAACATGGAGACAACCTACGCAAGACGATGTTGTGCCCTTGAAGCACGAGGCGTCTCCAAATTACGCTGTTAGTGGTTTCCCCTTGAAAACTTTCAAATAAGTAACTAGTTCACTACACCTTCCTGAAGCTGACCACAGTGTTATGTTACACAGTGGCACAGCACAGCCTCAGCTAACACATTATCCAAGTCTTCAGGTTCCCTGTCAGTCACACTTTACACATATACGTGGTGGCATAGCCAATTACCTTTGTGTCCAAGTTAGCACACATTCCAGGCTGAGAGTGTCCCCAAATGAACACTTTGAGTATGACTATGTTTACAGTGATTCACACAATCATCACCTTTCACTTTCCAGGTCCTCATGATGCTCCAAGCCCCAGTGTCCTCAGCACCTTCCAGGCTTCCAGTAATGTCCGGTGATTCATTGCTGTTCCAGTTTGACACATTTTCCACTCAGTTAGCCTATATATCTTGTGCAAGCCTGCAAGCACAGGCAAAGGCCTTTTTTTTATCTGAGGGTGGTTGTGCAATGGGGCTTTGGCAGATCTGCCCCATCCACAACCCCCCCACTGCATTGGGTCACTGTATTGCTGCGGCGCTGACACACGCTTGCCACTTAGGTTTGCTTCATCTGCAGAATCCCTTAAAAGCAAAAAAACGCATCCATTGCTGCCAAAGGAGAACTGGAGAGCGGCCCTTTAAGGTAGTGCGAGCGACATGGTGCTTGCAAGCCAGGCATTAGGGAACAATGGATGGGGTGGCTAGGGACATTTGAAAGTGGTGGGGCGTAAAACGTTGGGCATGACGAGCGATGTGAACAAGTTCAATGGACAAACCTGGGGTCCAGGGTGAGTCCCTCTCCCGAGAAAGAAATGAAAAAAAGATTGGCAAATGGTGCATTTCAAAGCAAATGTATGTAGTGATAAAGCAAGGCTTATTAAGCAGTGGGGACATGTAGTCTTGAAATATTAAAACTGCCCCATAACTTCCTGAATTAATATGTTCAACAGTTACTGTAATCTGTAAATTGTACAGCATGACAACTTTAGCCCTTTAAAATGAATGCTTGCCCAGTGTCTTGCAGTGCATGCAGCATTAACTTTGGAAAAATATGCTCTAACCCGACTTCAAGACGCACCCACAGATGCTAAATGTAACCAGTCATATAGAAATACGTGCAGACAGGTCTTTAAGTGGGATGAAAAAAGTGGGTGCTTTCTATAAAGGAACATGCCAAATACATTTCTGTGATTCCCATAGTGTGCCACCCAACCGGTATTTTGGTTTCTCTCTGAGATGTAATTGTATCCACGATAAATGACACAACAACTGACATACGCCTAAAGACTGTCAGTATGATTGGCTTTGTCACTGGGTCTTAGCTGTTTAATATAAATGAGTAACAACAATGATTTCTTATCAATAATTATCATTGAAAATGTTTCAATTCTGAAATAGTGAGTCTGTGAATTAAATGGCATTGAGGCCTGTGGAAGGAGTTGTGGCCTTCAGTAATGTGTGCTTTAGATATGTATCCTCCTTTTCTCTGCATATCTTGTCCATCTGCACATCTTCAACCCCCTCTTTCCTCTTCAGCATCCTCTTTTCACTCTTCCCCGAATGCCCTTCCTCGCACCTCTGTCACTTCACCGCCCCCAACATGCACTGCACTCCCTCAAATGTAAGCACTTTAATTTCTCTTACTTTTGCCTTGCAAATATTTTGACATCAGTGTACCCCCTTCACACACATATCCAAAGGATTTCAGTTGCAAATGGAATACACAAACATTGTTCTGCGTGCTCTGCAGAGAGGCCAACCCACTGACACGCACTTTGTTTGGCTTTAGCCTTAGCGCCTGGGCGCTCGATCAAAGCCCCTCATAAACACCTGCCATGGCTCAAGCCTCAAAGTATGCACAGAAAAAAATACAGATAAACAACATTATAAAATAGCTAACTCGTGGGGAATGCAAGATTAAGTAAAGCATGTAAAATAAGAGGAACTAAACCGCTGAAATGCATTCCCTCGACGTTTTTAAGATTCATTGTTTGCAAGTCAACCCATGTTTTTGGCATCAGGGTTAACTTAGGGGCATGTACACAGGGCCAGTTTTAATGCCATACATCAGAGAACTGGACACTGTAAGCACATGTTCCACGGTAAGCAGATATCTCTCGCTTTGGGCCGGACTCGGATATTTGGACCAACTTCGCAAGGGAACAAGAGCGACCCCTGCTCCTTATTGTGATCCATTTCACAAGGGAGCTAGTGCCGCAGCTCCACTTCTAAAGGAGCGAGCAATGTGCAGCGAGGGCCTGGGGTGTCACAGTGGGGAAGGTCAGTGATGAGGGGTCTCGGCACAATATACAGAACACAGCATTAGCTTGCAAACACTTACCATTACCGAGAACAAGGCACCGGATCAGACGAGCTTGCATCCACTCTCACATATGACGAAAGGATGGGGTCTACCCCTTTGAATGACAGACGTCTGAAATCACGCAGGAATGAAGTCTCTGACGCCCGAAACCGTGACGCTTATTGCGTCACTGGCCTACAGTGTGCATACAACCAGAGACCCCAATGGCAATGAAGGGCTTTAAAACAGAAAGCCCTGCGTCCTGCATCACAGTTCCGAAAGTTGATTTACTGCCTGGCTTCCTGCTTCAGAGCGAGGCGGGGCAGGCAGCCTGAAACAGACAGCCCAGCCCAGACTTAAATACATCAATTTATTTAGAGATACTATCCTATCTCTAAATAAATCGATCTACTAATATACTTTTATTTAAATGTGTAGGAATTTCAGAGGGACGCAGCCCCTGAGCCCTAATGGAGAAACCGCCCCTGAATGGATGAGGCTATTCCAATCGATTCTTCCCTTTAGTCACAATTCAACTGAATTTATTTTAGAGCCCCATTTTAGTTCTTTAGGAAGAAATAGTTGTGTTAAATGATCTATTGGAAAACAATGTATTTTGCGGGACTCTGCCTGGCTCATCGGGCTATGTATGAAAAGGGTCCGAGGCTGATTCAAAGAACAGTAACTCTCTACGACCCCACAAGAACGTCGCGCCCCACCAGCCAGTGACTGTTCGCAGTACACAGGATAAAGAGAAGTAAGAGTGGAGGAAACTCCTTCGCATTCCTAGCTCCTAAACTCTGGAATGCGCTCCCATAGCAAATAAGGAAAACTAAGTCAGAACCTAAATTCAGAAAATTGTTAAATCCACTCTTTTCAGCTAATATGTAACGTAACCTGAATGCTGTCTTAGCGCTGAGAGGCCCTTCTGGGTAGCCATGCGCACTTGAAAACCTCAAGAATAGAAAAGCATAGAATTGAATACCTGTGACTTTTTCCCGTGTTAGCCACAGAGTGTCCCATATCTCCACATAATGTGAAACTGGACGAGTCGCTTTGCTTTATATAGTACTTCTGAAGCATCTTCGACTATTCTAGTTGTCATCCCTCTGGCCGTCGGCCGGACGTATGTGGCATTACAGGGCAGAGGGAGCCGTGACACACTGATCAAATCTTGAATTCCTACTTATCGAAGTCAACTGAATCTTTGTTGGTCAATAGTTACACCCTTGAAGTCACGCTTAATGAGGATAGTCCAGATTTATCAAGCCTTTGCGTTGTCCTTGTGTCCTGCAAGGTGACACAAGTACAACGCAAAGGCTTCTGTAATATTTACAAAGCCACCCACGGGGTGATTTGCGCCACCTTGAAATATAACGCAACGCAGTGGCTTGTAATGCATTACCTTACATTTAAAGCTGAGAGGCGTTCCATGGGTGGGGCATGGGCGTTTCCCATGCATCAACCTATGCTTTTTGGCTCTTTCCCAGATTTACTAAAGCTAGTAAACCTGGAAATGCGTCAAAATACTACGCCTTCCCCAGTGAGATGTAGCAAGGAGAGATATCTTTATTTCTCGTCTTTACATCCACTTTCCACATCACACATAGAAAGGAAAATGCCTCTAAGGGTTGTTTTTGTGCAGGAACCTGTCCCTTCCTGCACAAAAACAAGCCTGCCCGTAACGCAGGCACAATGAGGCAGACAGTGCACCAGCGCTATGCGAAAGCAGGGGAGCGCCATATCTTTGTTAATATGCAGCATTTCTTCTCTCTCCCTTCCACACAATGCAGTGTTAATATTGATGTTAATGTACGCAATGATAAGTGTGCATAAAAACAAAATTTAATCACTGTTGTTGAAATCACCCGAGAAGACCTCTCCCATCAACCAGAGTCAGAAATCCATGATCAGGCAGGCCCTGTGACCTATGACCCTACGGCTGATTGACAGATCACAGGTGGGGTGGCAGATAACCAGCAGAACAAACGCACGAACTGGAAAAACCCAGATTAGTCCCACAGATAGGCAGCAACACCACAATGGTCCAGGGAGATTGGCCCCAATAAAACGCACATGGCCGGAAGGGCGTGTGTTCCCAAAACATCATAAAGTTAGATGCCACATGAAGTTAGGAACACTCAGCCAATCAGGACACAGCACACACAGCACGTGCAGTGATCACGTGCTCCCTATGCTGGACATTTGGATACGTTATCCACTGGCCCTCGTGTCCACGCAAGGTCGAGACCCACCTGCATTTGTCATCAGGTGGGAGTAATTTATGGCTCCATGACTAGGCCCAGATTCCTCTCCCTGAACAGGATCTATGAACTTTTTTATGATGCTCCAAGAAATGTAAATAAAGGCGCTCGAAAAGATTGTACTTTGAGTCAGTCCTCAGACCCATTTCTGTATGTTGTACTCCCGGACGCAGCGTTTAATTAAACCAACTGTTCCTGTTTAGCCAAATGCCTTTTGTCTTTGTTTTTTCACAGTAAATTCATATTCGAGCAACAGCAGCACAGCAACTTTCCTAGCTGCCCTGCGCGAAAGATTAGTAAATAAGCCCCTATATTCTTTTGCTCTCTAAATAGATAGATAGGTAGATTCATTGAAAAAAAGCAACGGTTAAAGTGATGTTCTTGTTAGGTGTTGAAGTGAGATAATAACTTATGTCTAAAAATCGAAACACCACAGAAATGCCAGTTGTAGTTTGTGCACTAAATATACCTTGTACATTTACATGAGTCATGACGTTAAATGGCACCATTAATGACATCATCTGAGGTTCTGGAGAAGCGTCCTACTCCCCGCCAAGCGCTTCAATGCCTTGTCAGGGGTAGTAAGCGCTATATAAATACCCATTACAATTACAATCTCAAATGACATCATTGATGACACCCTTCCACATGAGGCCATCTGCATTACTGTGCACGGCCGAAGCAGGGCCTGCGCCCACCCAGGGCCTGGCTTCCTGCAAGCTACCCGGGAGTAGCGTGGTACTCATCCAGAAAAGCACTTCAGCTCCTCATCCTGAGTGGTGAGCGCTGTACAAATGCGAATACAATACCATCGGATAAGCCCTTTACCTCTGTTACCTTATTGTTTTTGTCTTCTCACGCTGCCCACGTCTGCTATGTCTCATATGCCGGCTGATTTCATACTCGCCTGTTGCTACGCTCAGGGTTACTTACACGTTTTGTTGTATTCTCACCTTTCCAGGTCACCTCCCTTCTTTGTTCTGTGCCGTTTTTACCAAATTATTTTTAACTCTATATCCCCCTGCTTTCTTATAAATAAGGGTCCTTGTTTTCCGTTTTTATTGATTTTTACAGTTGAATACAGACAGAAATTTTCCTATCTGTATTTATTTTTAAATGTGGATGAAAATTGAAATTGAGTTGTTTTTGAGTAATTCTAAATAGTCTACCATGGCTGCTAAGCGAATATCTGTGCGGATTGACTGCCAAGGGGTTAAAAAAATTAAGGAATTTTTGCAAAGAGGCTGAAACAGCAGTAGATATGCTCAAGGCTGATACTAAAATGTGTATGTTTTCATATAAGTGCATTGATTTATCATCTGTGGGTTTTTATATCATTGAAACCGCTCAGGCATTCAAGAATGAGTGCACATTTATCGGTTAAATAAATGTGAAATATACTAGTTTCAGATTCATTTCTTTCACAGAACCCAAAATAAATAAAGATAAAATTAGCAACAAAAAAAATATGGATAAATACAGACGGAAAAGTTAAACAAAATACCATAAAACCGAGATTCCTACTCATAAAGCGTTTTGATACCCAGTCTCACGGGGTTAATAGTGCTATAAAAATTAAATAGCCCCCCTGGATGCTTCCTCTGAGAGTCATGACCCCTCCCCACGATCACCACTGGTAATAAACAGTATATTACACTCTGCACATCTGTGTATGCACGTCACACGTGCCCCAGTCTGACTGCTTGCTGTCTCATAGTAGCTTCTAGGAGCTTTACAGAGTCTGGGAGTCATCAAAGGTGCCTAAATATATAGAAAGGAAGCCCTCGGTGCCAAGGTCCGCGGATCCGCCCTTGAACCGGGCCGGCCGCCGACTCTGAATATTTCTTTCCGAGTCCAGTCCATCACCGGACCCGCCATCCTTTAGTTTCCGTTTCTGACTCTTTGTCTCAAAGCCGGAAGAGGGCGTCTGCTCCGGGCATGTGCCGAGAGTTAGTGTCTCGGGTTCTGGGCGCTAGCAGCAGCAGCCCCGAGCCTGGCGTCTTTGAACACTGCTTCTGCGCAGGATCACACATACTCGCAGAGAAGCACAGCACAGGGAGCAGCATGTCCCAGAACGGCCCGGGAGCGGTGAGTGTGCTGGTTTGTGGGGGTTTATGGGGTCACCCCAGGGCCCGCCGCTCTTCTCTGCCCCTTCCTTCCCCTGGGGGGGGGGTCAGGGGTAGAGTTGGAATCAGTGCAGAGTTCCTGCTCACATTATCTCTTCACAGCTCGAGGAAGTCTTGCATTTATTGGGCACATTTTAAGGGTCACAGTATGGAAAATGAAAAGTCCACCCATATGTTGGTGTAGGTTGAACTTCCGGCGGCGAAGAAACTCCAAACCTGGTAACCTTTGGAAGAAGGCATTTTGCAAACAGTATCGTCTTTTTATTTTTAATTAAATATTTTCAGCCCACACGAGCGACAACATTAAACAATCGATGCCACCACGACAAAAAGAGGGCGCTGCCCCGAGAACAGGGAAGTTATCTGCCCCTCAGCCTAGTGTTGGGGCTGTAAGAGGAGGTCCTGCCTGCCCCCCCGCGGACCTGGGGTTTTCATAACAGGGGCAGCAGTCGTTACCTCTGGTCCTGAGGACAGAGCCCCGTGAGGGGCAAAGCTGGGGGGCAAAGGGCAATCTTTGAAGGAGACGCTGACCCCTCTTAAGGGGCAAAAGGGGCAGTCTGTGAAGGAGACTCTGACCCCTCTTAAGGGGCAGTCTGTGAACCCCTCTTAAGGGGCAAAAGGGGCAGTCTGTGAACCCCTCTTATGGGGCAAAAGGGGCAGTCTGTGAACCCCTCTTAAGGGGCAGTCTGTGAAGGAGGCGCTGGCCCCTCTTAAGGGGCACAAGGGCAGTCTGTGAAGGAGGCGCTGACCGCTCTTAAGGGGCAAAGGGCAGTCTGTGAAGGAGACGCTGACCCCTCTTAAGGGGCAAAGGGCAGTCTGTGAAGGAGACGCTGACCGCTCTTAAGGGGCAAAGGGCAGTCTGTGAAGGAGGCTCTGACCCCTCTTAAGGGGCAGTCTGTGAAGGAGACGCTGACCCCTCTTAAGAGGCACATGGAGTAGTCTGTGAAGGAGACGCTGACCCCTCTTAAGAGACATAGGGGCAGTCTGTGAACCCCTCTTAAGGGGCAAAGGGCAGTCTGTGAAGTAGACGCTGACCCCTCTTAAGGGGCAACGGGGCAGTCTGTGAAGGAGACGCTGACCCCTCTTAAGGGGCAACGGGGCAGTCTGTGAAGGAGACGCTGACCCCTCTTAAGAGACATAGGGGCAGTCTGTGAACCCCTCCTAAGGGGCAAAGGGCAGTCTGTGAAGGAGACGCTGACCCCTCTTAAGGGGCAACGGGGCAGTCTGTGAAGGAGATGCTGACCCCTCTTAAGGGGCACAAGGGGTAGTCTGTGAAGGAGACGCTGACCCCTCTTAAGAGACATAGGGACAGTCTGTGAACCCCTCCTAAGGGGCAAAGGGCAGTCTGTGAAGGAGACGCTGACCCCTCCTAAGGGGTAAAGGGCAGTCTGTGAAGGAGACACAGACTCTTCTTACCCTGGAACGGCTTCGACCATTTACATTTAACTTGCACCTAACAAAGACCCCAATGGCAATAAAACTAGATTTACAGTGAGCAAAGAGTCACTTGTGGCCTTGAGTGGGATTTTCTATGCCACGCCCATTGCATAGCTATGCGTGGTTTAGTAAATCTAAGGTAACGCAAGCTCTTAAGTGGGATTTACTAAGGCACGCCCCTTGCGTGGCTCTGCATGGTTTAGTAAATCTAAGGTAACGCAAGCCCTGAAGTGGGATTTACCCCTCCACGCCCCTTGCATAGCTATGCGTGGTGTAGTAAATCTAAGGTAACGCAAGGAAACACAAGCCCTTAAGTGTGATTTTCTAAGCCACGCCCCTTGCATGGCTCTGCGTGGTTTAGTAAATCTAAGGTAACGCAAGCTCTTAAGTGGGATTTCCAATGCCACGCCCCTTGCATAGCTATGCGTGGTTTAGTAAATCTAAGGTAACGCAAGCTCTTAAGTGGGATTTACTAAGGCACGCCCCTTGCGTGGCTCTGCATGGTTTAGTAAATCTAAGGTAACGCAAGCCCTGAAGTGGGATTTACCCCTCCACGCCCCTTGCATAGCTATGCGTGGTGTAGTAAATCTAAGGTAACGCAAGGAAACACAAGCCCTTAAGTGGGATTTTCTAAGCCACGCCCCTTGCATGGCTCTGCGTGGTTTAGTAAATCTAAGGTAACGCAAGCTCTTAAGTGGGATTTACTAAGGCACGTCCCTTGCGTGGCTCTGCATGGTTTAGTAAATCTAAGGTAACGCAAGCCCTGAAGTGGGATTTACCCCTCCACGCCCCTTGCATAGCTATGCGTGATGTAGTAAATCTAAGGTAACGCAAGGAAACACAAGCCCTTAAGTGGGATTTTCTAAGCCACGCCCCTTGCATGGCTCTGCGTGGTTTAGTAAATCTAAGGTAACGCAAGCTCTAAAGTGGGATTTACTAAGGCACGCCCCTTGCGTGGCTCTGCATGGTTTAGTAAATCTAAGGTAACGCAAGCTCTTAAGTGGGATTTACTAAGGTCGCCCCTTGCGTGGCTCTGCGTGGTTTAGTAAATCTAAGGTAACGCAAGCTCTTAAGTGGGATTTACTAAGGCACGCCCCGTGTGCGGCTCTGCGTGGTTTAGTAAATCTAAGGTAACGCAAGGAAACACAAGCCCTTAAGTGGGATTTACTAAGGCACGCCCCTTGCATAGCTATGCGTGGTTTAGTAAATCTAAGGTAACGCAAGCTCTTAAGTGGGATTTACTAAGCCACGCCCCTTGCATAGCTCTGCGTGGTTTAGTAAATCTAAGGTAACGCAAGCTCTTAAGTGGCATTTACTAAGGCACGCCCCTTGCATAGCTCTGCGTGGTTTAGTAAATCTAAGGTAACGCAAGCCCTTAAGTGGGATTTACCCCTCCACGCCCCTTGCGTGGCTCTGCGTGGTTTCGTAAATCTAAGGTAATGCAAGGAAACACAAGCCCTTAAGTGGGATTTCCTAAGGCACGCCCCTTGCGTGGCTCTGCGTGGTTTAATAAATCTAAGGTAACGCAAGGAAACACAAGCCCTTAAGTGGGATTTCCTAAGCCACGCCCCTTGCCTGGCTCTGCGTGGTTTAGTAAATCTAAGGTACTTCAAGGCAGTCCAGTGTTTCAGGAAACAGGAGCACAGGCGCTTGCAATGGTGGAAGTATTGTTTTTCAGTGTGAGCTCAGGTAGCGCTCCTTGCTTGGAGTCTCCTTCCCTTTAAGTCGATGAAACACGTCCTGCTCCTCCAGCAGCTTTTGGATGACGCTGGATCACCGCTTTGGACATACCTTGGTCTCATAAAAACTGGAAGGCACATACGTGTGCCTGGTGTTTCTGCTCGAGAGTCCTGCGAAGCGTTCATCTCTACCTGACTTCTGAAGGTTGTACTCTTTTGTCGGTGTTGCTCTACATTCACACCATACCTCTGTAGCCTCTTTCTTGTACTTACGGACTCGCACATCCCTGTTGAGCCAACGTCAGCACAATGTAAAAATACATTGCTTTCTCCATTGGTTCCAAAGTACATTTCAAATCCTAAAGTATTAGGGATATTACGTGGGATAATCCGTGGCACCCCCCCCCCCTTCTAATTTATACAAAACATTCCAAAGCACCTAATCTCATAGTAAGGCACTTGCCCCAAATATATTGGGACTTATGTTAAAACACCATTTTACTGATTTTGTTTTTGGTGAGAAGTTTGAATGGATTTATGATTTGTTAAAAAGGAGAAATAGGTTGATATTTGTATATAACATTCATTTTTATAGCGCTGACGTTTGTCCGTTCACATGGAACCCCATTAGTCAGGTAAAGCACACATGGGTGCTGCCTGAGTCCTGCCACTCGGCAGTGTATGGACTCTGTGACACAGATTAAGGCGCTAACTCTAGAAGGGCTCTTTATGCGAAAGAACTGAAATTAAACTGCAGCTGACACACCCAGCATTTGATGTTGCATCAAAACTATGAATATTTTGCCGCTATAGGGCTGTTTATATGACAAGAGCAGATAAGTTGGGAGATGTTGGAACTGAGCGGAGAAAGCTTCTTATTTAAATGAATGGTTATTGTTTTTAGGTCTCGCCTACGCAGCGCGCATGCGCTGCATAGGAAAAAGACCTCTTGTAATCGATTCCGTTTTGCAGTGAAAAACGTGCACGCGTTGCATTGCTTTTAATGGCAACGCGTGCACGTTTGGCTTTTCCCTTGCGGGAGCGAGCTTTAAAACCATCTGGTTTTAATTAACAGATGGCTCCTGCTCACTCCCGCAAGGGAAACGGGCGCAGGCCCCCTCCTCTCTCCCCCCCCCCCTGCTGCCTCCTCCTCTCCTCGTCAGCGCGAGGCGCGCGCGCGCTTGTTGCCTTTCTTAATGTAAGTGTTTTCCCCGCGGCTTTACAGAGAGCTTCTCAGTGAATTTACGATCTAGGGAGCTGGAGGCGAAATTCCATTTTTTTCCGTATCCAGGAGACACGTAAACTTTGTCTGAATGCAATTACTCCTTTGTTTTAAAGACTCGTTTTAAAAAGTGTGTCTCGACAAACATTTAAAAATAAGAATTATTTGAAAAACTTGGGGCATGGGAGGCTGTGAATTGAAAAGGGTTGTAAGTGTAAAATGAAAAGAGAGCTGGTTGAGAAAGGTTGAGGGGGAAGTCTTGCTAACATGCCCGTGGACACCTCTGTATCGCATGGTTGGGGTGTGACAAAGTGTGCCCGGGAGGGAGTGTGTCCTCTCTTGACCGACCTGCTGTTTTTTTTTTGGTTTTTTTACCTTTTTTTGTGGAGGAATGGAAACAATTCGGGTGCTGGGAAATTCTCAACATTTCCAGAAAGGAAGTCCCAAGACAGACTTTGCCTTCGTTTTTTTTGTCACCCCCGCTCTTGCCCGCTGTTGCACCTTCAGCAGAGGGCTGCTCTGGGGTTCGCGGTTCTCCGAGACATCGCGACACTCGGTTTCAGGTGCTGCCTGCACTTGTCTGTGCAGGCTTCCGCAAAGACTCACAATAAGTATATTGCTTACCAAAAATATTACCTGGCTCCAACAATGAAGGGAAACGCGCCATGTGACAGCGTGCTTTTATAAAATAAAAATGTTTTCTTCAGTTACAGAGATAGACAGTTGAAAATGCTTACGTTACGGGCGTTTACACACACATATGAATAAAAGTGTGTTTATGTAGATATATCATATGTAAATGTGTGTGGATGTATACATAGAGGTAAGTATGTGCATATATACACACGTATGTATGTATGTGCAATGATGTGTTTTTGCACACATATATCTTAACGTGTGTGTGTGTATAAACGTGTGTATGTGTGTGATTAGCATACCACTCATCGCAAGAAAGGTGGCGCATTCGAAGAATGAGTGACTCACAGGTCACTCACCACGTCCCGTCGGACTCCACCATCGCTTCCTTTTATCTAGCAGTATTTTTTTCAATTTGTTATGCGCTTTGGAGTAACCGAAAAGCGCTACTTAGTACTACATAATAAAACGAATATATGTGTATCGGTACCGGTATATGTAAGTTTGTGTGCCTGAATATATGTTTATGGCCGTATGTATTCTGTATGTATATGTGAATGTCTATATATACACACACACACACAGACGTATAAATAATTCTACTGTGTATAACACGCATGTGTGTATCCAGATATTTATTTGTATATTCGAATGTGGGTATGTATGAAAACCACCATGCAATAATACATGTAAACATACATACCATAAGTGAATATATTCGTGTGTTTATATATGCGTGGTTTTGCATATGAGTTAAGGACTGCATCACCCAGTGTACAGTGTACAGTAATTATATAGCTCTTCAATTCATGGCGGCACAGCGCCAAGGATAATGTGCTGCATGGCTAAATACTTATAAGGTCCCAAAGGCGAGACCTATTGGCTATGCCAATGCTTGTTTCCTTTATTTCCTTGACGGGAGTTGCTAGGTAAGTGAAGTCCCTTTTTCTCTTTCAGGTTTCCTTTCATGATGTTTCCACCTACTTCTCCGAAGAGGAGTGGAAGCATCTAAAGCAATGGCAGAAGACACTTTACAGGAACGTGATGAAGGAAATTCACCAGGCCCTGATCTCACTAGGTAAAATTACACATTCAATGTGCGGTCACAGTTTTTGGATGTTTACTTTATACTTCAGGATTCTCATAATGTGTCTGATTTGTCTGCCTTTGATTGACCTTAAAATATTGAAAGTTCTTCTAATATTCATTCTTCCAGCTCTGTTGACATGGGCGAGTAAACTGGACAGCCCACCACATCACCTAAAGCCTTTGGCCTCACTGCATGGAATGACCACATATATTCGAGTACCTCCCACAAACTGGGAATGAAAGGATGGGGAATCTAAGAGTGATATTAAAGTACAGGATAATTGGGTTCTAGAAAGTATTAATTAAGAACCCATTTTTAGGTCTTGTCTATGTAGCGCATGCGTTGTCTCTTCGAGACATGCTGTATCTACTCTGTGGGCTTACAGCCCGCCCATCGCATTTAATTTGTTGCTTTGCGTGTCCTTCGCAAAGGCTTGTTTCTGTGTGGTTAGTGTTGGTTATATGTCCCTCCTTTTTGTGTGTTGGCCCCTCCCAAGGAGCATGCCTCTGTTATTTGTAGGCTTGCCCTTGTCTGACTGTAGGTATGTTGAAGAGCACAATTTATTTATTTTGTTTTTGCCTGTGGGTTTGAAATGTCAGCTTTTCTTCCTGTACGCGTTCATCCATCCTGATTGTTGTGTGTTTGAAATGTCGGCTTTTACCCCTTTACTTGTTCACCCATCTCGATTGCCGTAGAGCTAATAAACGTACAGATCGGCATTTCTCATTTTCATCCCGTTCCGTATGTAGTTCACAAACAACATTTTGTTGTCTTTTGGCATTGTTTTATTTACATTTGCAGATCAGCACGTCTCTGCATTTTTGTTTTTTTGTAGGCATGGTTAACAGCCGACGGCAAGACTTGAACCCAGTTCCCCAGTTTCAAAGTCAGCAACTTTGGATGTTATGCCACATCCTCTCTCTAAAACAATCCACATTTTTTGGTGTGTTTGTCTCAGTTTCCCTCACTACCCTCCCACCATGCACCCACCCTTAACCCCTTCCTCCCTTTTGTTTCCCTGAGCCCTCTCACCGTGTACTCAATATCCTGGGGTATCTGCTTAGGTATGATTACGAACAGCACTAGCCCCTTCATAGATGAACAAAAAACCCCAGCTTTATGCCTTTCCCCCCAACCTAAAACTACAGCATACGCACAGTGGAAGGTGGGGTCTGCTGCAGGAGCGCTACGGAATATGCTTGCGACTGACCTTTAATTTGTGGGAGCTACAAACACCGTTGGAGGAATACAGTTGGGGCAATGCTACTGCCACCGGACGCAAGGAAAGGAAGTCGGGGTTATGGAGGTGGGTGCTCCTCAGACTTAAGTTCGATGGGGCTAGATCGCCTGCTGGGCCCCTAGTGTGCTGGCCACCGTCCTCTCCCTGCTGTACTGCGTGAGCCTGGTCAAAGAAATACCTATGTATGTGCGGGCCATGCCAGCAGCGTGGCTTGTTCGGCATGAGGTCAGCAGGGCGCTACACATGGAGGACCCTTCTGTCAGAGCATGTGGTCGTGCAATGGAGCTGTGTGTTGGAGGGAACTCTTCCTCTTCAGTTGAGGGGTTTAGCAGGTCGCGAAGGCCTTTCGGTGGCTGTCAGCGAATGCTTTACATATGATACAAGTGGGGGACGGGCACTGTCCTGCCGGTTAGTTTCACTGTTCGCCCCCACGAGAGGGCCCACGTGGCTTTTGTTACTTTCCTTTTCTGGGGTCCAAAACTGAACGCGTTTTGGTTCACAGCATCTCTACTTAATATGGGTAAAGTAATAGGTTCTGTCCTGCAAACCCCACAAGCTTACGAACTTCCCAAACACATTGCTTTGCTGTAGAAAGTCCAAATGTGTCTTTGTTTACTGTAAACAACAACAAAAACTCTTGCAAAGGCACGACCTATTGGCTATGCCAATGCTTGTTTAAGGAGGTGGCAGTGGGGAAATATACACTTCTTACCAGCGCTTAGTTAAAAAAAAACTATATTGAACACCGTCGAGTACAAAGAACACAAGTTCAATTTAAATTACAGAATCAAGTTGGAAATATAGGAAAGTGGAGAACTCTTATTGCCACATATATTTATACTTGTTTGTGGCCTGTCTGTGGACCGCTTGTCTTTTCCATCAATCCCCCTTCTCTTTCGGGCATCGTTGTTTCTTTTACTCTTTCTACTAATGACTCTGCCTTTTATCTTTCTCCCCTCTCACTTCTGCTTGTCATGATTTTATTTCCTCTTGTCTCTCTCCAACCAACTCATATTATTGTTATGTTCTCAGACACAGTAGCTTCACCCATAATAACCCCCACTTTTTCTTTGTTCTTGCATCTTCCTCCCATTTTTCTCACCCTTTTTTGGTCTATTTCCCCCATATTATCTTTCTCCTTCTCCGCCTTCTTGGATGTTGGGGTTATCTTCGTCTTCAGTCCTTCCTTTTATCTCCGCCGTCTCTCACACTTGCTGCTTTCAGCTCTATAACCCCTGATGGTTTGTCCACTCCTGATATTCTAGGCCACTAAAACTCTTACCCTTACTCTCATTCTGTCCTGACTCAACCATTGCTTTACCCCATTCATTGCAGTTTCTGCTCATTCACTTACCCCCTTTAATCTGCTTTTAACATCTCTCTTCTTTAGACCCCCTCACTGCTCGGCTGTTCCCTTTCATTTTGTATGTATTTTTTATTGAGTTTTTAAGTTTTACACTTTCATTTCCGACAGTTGAGACCTAATGCTACAACATGTAGCGACAATTTCTATAACGTTTTTAACCTTAACAATGTACTTCACATATGTTTCTGCAGCGGGTATGATGATATGTCAGATCGTGCATCTTACATTTGTCTGGCCACGTCATATACGACCCATTACATTATACGTCCTTTACAGATTTGTTACATAGCGAGTATCGCGTCAAATCTAGCTCGGCTGAGGTTCATCTGACATATTGTACATTTGATAAGAGAAGGGGGGAAATAAAACAAGGGAGACGGGTACAAAACTTGGAAGAGAGCTGAAACAACCCCGCATGGCTGCTTGTATTTGTGTACGTGCATGTCGCTTTATGTGCCCCTGGTTATTGCCTTGGTGATTGGTGTCTGGCGCGCGTGCGCTCCAGCTTGCCATCGCACGGCGTAAGGACAACGAGTCTAATGTCTATGAATGGTTTAAGGATGTTGGACGCATGTGCGGAGTTACTCCACCCAGTCAGGTGTTTGCAAGGGCTGATCTGGCTGATCCGCACATTGTTGTAGCGCCGCCAGAATCGCTTCCCAACTTGTGGATATAGGTATTTTCCTGAGGCCCGTGGTTTTCTCACGTCGAATCGCTATACCTTCGGCTCTGGCCCACGCAAGAGTAGAACGCCTCCATGCTGGTATATGCGGGGGATCAGGTGCCTTCCATCTTTTTGTGATTAGCCTCTTGGCTGCCACCATGCCCAGGTCCAGGAACCTGTAGGTGACTTTAGTGTTTCGTGTCCTACGGAATATGTGTAGTAAGTATGTTGGCCAGTCGAAAGGTATCTCTCTCTCGGTGCAGGTGTGGAGCGTGGTCGCTACACCCTCCCAGTACGCGCTCAGACTGGTGCAGCCCCAGAGCATGTGCACCAAGTCTGCATCTACAGTAGCACACCTGGGGCAGGCTGAGTCAGCACAGTGAAAGTATCTGCTGATGTTGGCTGGTGCGACGTACGCCCTCTGCATTATGTAGTATTGGATTTGTCTAAATCTAGCGTTCCTGGGGATCTGAACTGGACTGGCCAGCGCCCGCTCCCATTCTTTATCTGTGAATTGTCGGCCCAGATCGTGTTCCCATTTGTGTCGAAGGGGGTCTAGATTTACCGCTGCATGCTGTCGCAACGAGGCCGCGAACCACCGCATCAGGTGCCTACCACGTCCCATGACATGTATATATTGTACAGTGCGATGTGTTTGTGGTTCAGTTGCAAGGTCTCCCCATTTCACTGAGAGCGTAGCCATCAATGATCGGTGCAGGAGGAATTGCCCTGCAGGGAGTCCTTTGTCGGCCACTAGTGTCGTGTAGGGAATAAGTGAGCCTTCGCGATAGAGATCACCTAGGGTTTGTACACCCGCCTCGTGCCAGTGCTGTAGTTCGGCGGCTGTGTTGCCCGGCCCGTAGGAGCACCCTCCAGGGGGAGCACGGGGGCGTAGGGCGTTGTGTCCCGGGTTAGGTAGAGGATTCTGCGGTAGCACCTGTACGCTACGTTCAGGAATCGGGGCTCAGGAGGCCGCACCCGCGTGTGGGGGTGGTAGAGCGCAAGGATCTGGGGGAGCATGTACGAAGGGCGTGTGGTCGCTGTGTCGTCGCGCTGACGGTCTGCCATCCATCTGGCGATCCATTGAAGTTGGGCTGCCAGGTAGTAATGCTCGAAGCAAGGCGCTGCCAGGCCTCCCTGGGCAACAGGCAGATATAGTTTTCTAATCGCCACCCTGTGCCAATTGGGACCCCAGATAAAGTCTCTGGCCATCTTTTCCAGTGCGGCAAAAAAGAGGTGGGGACATAGATGGGCAGATTGGCGAAGTAGTACAGGAATCTCGGCAGAGCCACCATTTTGATCAGCGCCACTCTACCGACCACAGCGAGAGGGAGCGTACTCCAGAATTGCATCTGGGATCTCACAGCCGTCAGTGCTCTGCCTAGGTTACAGTCGAAAAGGTCCAGTGGCTGGCGATACACGCGTATGCCCAGGTAACGGAATGTGTCAGCGCTCCACTGTACTCTCACGTCATTGAGTATAAGGCCTGGGTGTCAGCAATCCTCTTTAAAGGCATATAGTTTAGATTTAGCGACATTTACTTTTAACCCTGATACAACTGCAAATTCCCAGAGGATTTGGGCTAGTCGTTCTGGTACCTGAGTGATGTCTCTTAAGTAGATCAATCAATCAATCAGTTGTTTATAGAGCGCGCTACTCACCCGTGAGGGTCTCAAGGCGCTGGGGGGGGGGGGAAGCAGGTCCGGGTCAGTCGAAGAGCCAGGTCTTGAGGTCCTTCCTGAACGTGTGAAGGGTTGGGGAGCATCTGATGTTGACCGGGAGCTCGTTCCAGGTCTTGGCTGCGATGTAGGAGAAGGCTCTCCCACCGGTTCTGTTTCTACGGATGCGGGGGACCTCTGCCAGGGCGAGGCTGGCGGAGCGGAGATTCCTCTTGGGTACATGGAAACATACTCGGTCGTTGAGGTATTTGGGTCCGATGTTGCCGTAGTCTATTCTGCTGGTTATTAGTGCTTGGGTGACGGTCTTTCTGCAGTCGGGGTGGATCCATTTGAAGGTCTTACAGAGGATGCGGAGGCAGTTGAAACTGGTGGATGCGACAGCATTGATCTGGCGGTTCATGGAGAGGGAGGAGTCTAGGATTATGCCGAGGTTCCGAGCGTGGTCTGTCGGGGTGGGTGGGCTCCCGAGGGCGGGGGGCCACCAGGTGCTGTCCCAGGCTGAGGTGCAGGGTCCGAGGATGAGGACCTCGGTCTTCTCAGAGTTGAGTTTTAGGCAGCTATCCTTCATCCAGGCTGCTACGTTTCTCATTCCTTCCTGGAAGCAGAGTCTGGTGTCTTCTGGGTTCTTGGTGAGGGAGAGGATGAGCTGGGTGTCGTCGGCGTAGGATACGATGCTAAGCCCGTGCTGTCTGACGATGGCGGCGATGGGGGCCATGTAGATGTTGAAGAGCGTCGGGCTTAGTGATGATCCTTTGGGTACTCCGCAGATGATGTCAGTGGGGTCGGAAGTAGATCAACAGATCGTCAGCGTACAGTGACACCACGTGTGTGCCATCGCCCAATGGTATGCCATCATGTAACTGTGTTCTTAGTGACTCCGCTAGTGGCTCCATCGCGAGCGCGAAAAGGAGAGGGGACAACGGGCAGCCCTGTCTCGTCCCCCGCCGCACCGGGATGACAGCAGAAACGTATGGTCCCAACTTCACTCTCACCACAGGGTTTGTATAGAGTAGGCGGGTTAGCTGCAACAAAACGGGGCATAATTTGTGTTTTTCGAGAGTTGCAAACATGTAATTCCATTCGAGAGAATCAAATGCTTTCTCGAAATCAAGTACGAGGCAGCCTGCTCTCGCCCATTCGCATATGGAGTAGGCTGCGACTCGAAAAAAGCGACGCAAATTGAGCGAGGTGTTTCGGGATGGCACGAAGCCGGTTTGGTCCGCGTGCACCAAGGCGGAAACTGCCTGTGCTAACCTGTCCGCTAGGATTTTCGCTAAGATTTTATAATCAGTGTTGAGCAGGGCGAGGGGTCGATATGAACCCATGTCTGTTGGGTCTCTATCGGGCTTGGGCAGTGAAATCAGATGTGCTTCACATAGCGTGGGAGGGAGCCGTCCTTCATCCACAGCGGCTGCGTAAAGGACGCATAGCCGTGGTACCAATGACACTTGATATGCCTTGTAATATTCTGCCGGGAGTCCGTCTGGTCCTGGGGTCTTTCCCGTGGCCAGGGACATAATTGCTTCTCTAATCTCCTCTGCTGAAATCTGCGCGTCCAGTATCTCATTGTGCGTCCGCGTCGCCTCAGGCAGTTGCACCTGCTCTAGGAAGGTCGAGAGGGCGTGCGGTACAGAGTGACTTTGGGAGTGGTACAGCCGGTGATAGTGCTGCGTCAGGGCCTCGTGGATGTCCCGCTGCGTGTGCACTAGAATCCCTGTGCCATCGCGCAGCGCAACTATCGGTGTGCAGGCGTGTTCTTGGTGGATCAGCCAGGCTGGGAGTCGACCTGCACGATCAGCAGCGGCATGAGCGCGGTCATGTGCGTGGTGTAATTATGACAGCGGAGGCGTTCCATCAACTCCGCATGTTGTGTGCTCAGTGTCTCCAGACGATGACTATCTCTACCCTCACCCTCCCCTTCTGTCTCGTATCGCAGTAGTTCTAGTTCTATTTTGCTCAGACTGGAGGTGAGAGCTTTGCGTATGTTCCATGTTGCACCCACGCAGTGTCCCCTTATCGTGGCTTTGAAAGCTTCCCATTCTATTAGTGCATCCCCTGTTGTGTCCTCATTAAGCTCAAAATATTCGAGGATCGCCGTGCCCAGGGAGGAGCGAAAAGGTGGATCTTCGAGTGCGACTGTTTGGAGTCTCCACGTAGAGGCAGGGGGGCGCTCGGGTTCCCAGGCAAGTTTCAGTAGTTGGGGATTGTGGTCAGAGTGTGTCCGGCCTAGATATTCTATATGGTGGACCAAAGGTAGCAGCGCGGGGGATCCCACTATTCTGTCTAGACGTACATGCAGGCGGTGTACCCCGGAGTAGTGTGAGTAGATCCGAGCCTCCGGATTAATGGCGCGCCATATGTCTAATAACGCCCAGTGTGCCAGCCAGTCTGTGAGAACCTGCGCGTTGGACGTTGCTGCAGTCTTGGACAAGGGCAGGAACGATCTGTCCAGGTCTACATTGAGCACAGAATTAAAGTCTCCCCCTAGGAGCCAGGGGACTCCGCTCCACCCTGCTAGAATTTTTGTGAGGCCTTCTAAAAATGTGGGTTGACTGACATTCGGGGTATAGATGGACCCCATGAGGATCGGTTGGTCATTGAGCCTTCCGCTCACGAGCGGATATCTGCCTTCGGGGTCGATTAGCGCCTCTTCACTTGTAAACGGGACCCCTGCTCTCACCCAGATGAGGGCGCCTCGCGCGTGTGCTGAGTAGCTGGTGCCATGTATTTGGCCCCTCCATCTGTGTCGGAGGCGCCCCAGTTCCACGTGGGACATGTGTGTTTCTTGGAGCAGCGCTATGTCAGTGGCTCTGCGCCGTAGATAGGCACAGATCGAATATCTACGTGACGGCGTGTGTATACCGCACACATTCCATGTGACTACGTTGACCTGTACCATGTTTCCTTTTTACGTTTACCAGGTCGGCGTTGGGGGGGGGGAGGGGGGGGAAATGCTGCAGTTCCTGGCCTGCGGGGGTGTGCTCCAGCTCAGTGCTTCTAAAAACATGGTACATGCGTGAACTAAACTATGCATACCCATGAGGGCGAGTTCCGAGTGGAAGTTCATCCAAACTGTATTGCCCAACCTAGGGCTAAAAACTTTTGCGAAACTGATGTGTGGCGTGGGTTTGTGTGGTGTGCCGGCGGCAGAGAATGGTTTGCCCCTTAATGTTGTGCTGCGGTTGTGTATCCCCCGGCCTGTCCGCAGCGCGAGGGAAGGGGGTGCTGGTCGCGCATGTCCCCCAACATGGTGCTAGGTATGTGTTGGGCATTGCAGTGTGTGAGGCAGCGCCACACTGTGAAAAAAACAGTGACATATTCAACATATTATATAACACAACATTTTGCCGGCACAGCAGGTACTTGCGTGGGTTATGTTCAACAGTTCACAGGAAGCCTTGGGAAGAGTCATATAATGTAATCGGCTGTTTGTGGTGTAACGTCTGGCAGTGGGAACTCTTCAGGGTCCTCGAGTCTGGATGGCGTGGAGTCCCCAGTGGCCGAGGACCTGGATGGGCTCAAGTGGCAGTCTGAGTGTTGCATTGCATTTCCCAGCGTCGCTGCCACTTGTAGTGCCTCTTGCCTTTCCGCCCTCCTCTGTGCTAGGTCAGGGGCCATGGAAGTTGCAGTGGTTCCCGATCGGTGTCCACTGTGTGTGCTCCGACAATTTATTTTCCTGTTGAGTTTTCTAGGTTCTTCTTCCACAGGCGGTGTGGGTCCCGTCAATGTTCCCGATTCTTCTAGCCAGTCCCAAACCTCGGCCGGTGAATCGAAGAAGCGCACCGATCCTTTTGTAACAATGCGAAGCCGATCAGGAAATAGCAATGAGTAATTTAGACCAAGGTCGCGGAGCTGTCTTTTCACGGCTGTATATGCACTTCTGCGGCGTTGGACTTGCGCCGTGTAATCTGGAAAGACCATGATTTGGCTGCTTCCGATCTTTATGTCTGCCAGTTTGCGGGTTTCGCGGAGGATCGAGTCTCTGTCTCTATAGTTGAGGACTTTAAACAGGAATGGGCATTGGCGGGCTCCCAGCGGTGGCTTTTGTGCCGGGCTCCGGTGCGCTCTTTCGACCACAAAGTGAGGAGACAGGGTGCCAGCGGGGAGCAAGTCTCTGATCCAACACTCGGCATAGTCCTCCGGCTGTCGTCCCTCTTCACCCTCCGGAAGTCCCACAACACGAATATTGTTGCGGCGCGAACGCCCCTCTGCATCTTCTACTTTGTCTTCAAGGTCGTGCACAGGGTCTATTAAGTCTTGGAGGGCTGCGGTGTGATTATGTGTGACTGGTTTGAGTTCCGCGAGTGTTTGTTCCTGGAGGCGCACTTTGTCCCCGAGTTTGTGGTGGTCAGCTTTCAGAAGGGTGAAATCCGAGGTAACCTTGTCGATTTTAGACTCCAACGAGGAGCGGGTCTGTTCCAGCGCCGATCCTATCTTCTTCACTGCTGCCAGAACAAAGTCCAGCTTGGCAGCGAGCGTTGCGCGTGGCATTTCTGCGTTTGTTTCGCCCTCCGCCACTGTCGATTCCGAGGCGCTGGTCTGTGCATTTAGTTGCTGGGTGCTTGTGCGTAGGCGGCCCATTACGAATTGCTGCGCTGTCGGCATTCGTCACCAATCAGTGTAGGCGCTATCAGGGCAGGGTAGTGACCTGACTGGTAAAGTAGGCCCAGTCGCGTGGAGGAGCTGTCTATGCGCCGTATGAGGCTGACAATTACCGGGATGTGCGCGTGCGACTTACACACTCATGTTTTGTCGTCTGGTTACTGCCTCTACCTTATGTGGACGTAGTTGGGCCTGATCAAGTCTGCTTTTTAGGTCTCGCGCCTAGCGTTGCACTGCGCAGAAGTGCTCGCACAGCGCAAGACATTTAGTAGGTGAAAAACGGGGATTCAGCACTGACCTAGGAATCGCACACGCTCCTGCGTGTGCGATTACTTTTGTGCTACCCCATTGGCCTTTTCGTGCGTCTTTTTATAAAAGACTGCACGCAATTGGCCAAAGGCGGGCGCATTGCTCCGCCCATGGCCTATTGGTGTCTATTACGCGCTTGGTGCGCGTAATAGACACCAATAGGCCATGTGGTTTCAATTATCGTGCCCAGACACGGGCGTGATAATTGAAATCACATGCTTAGCTGTGGCGCGCGTGCGCGCACCACTTGTCTGAAGTTATTTCGAGTCTTTCCTTTATTCAACATGCTGACAGCCAAACAGAAAGCAGTAAGAACCGGATTTTTAGCATCAGCTGTGTACAAGTGGGAGGTAAGGACTACTTCCTTCACTATTCTGAAAGTAAGCGTGGTTGAGGCATGTGTCGGAAGTGTCCCAGAGTCCAGGAAAGGGGAAGATGGTAGATTCGAGGACACAAGAGGGACCAAGTGCAAAGGGCTGGAGGCATAATACATTTACCCCGTGTTCGAGGACACTTTTATTCCACATTTTAAGCAGTTGTCACCCCCTTTTTATGGCCTCATGTGTACTCCAGGTATCGATCGGTACTTGAAGTGATCTAGGGAGACAAGTTACAACATTAACCCATTATTAAAATTCACCAACCAACTTGTTGACTCACAGCTATGAGGCAGGAGTCCTATCAGAAAAGATAGGTAATGAGCTTAGGAGAGACAGTGTCAGGAAGTGAGAGAGCCAGGCTGCTGGCAAGCCTTAAGTGTCCTTATGTGATATGTTTGTAGTGTGTTTATGAATGTTTGTCTCACGTATAACACTTCACCGCAAGCACTGACCGGGAACACTGGTGTTGTGTTGAGATCGAATCCTGCTCCTGTTCATATTTTGCATTCATATAGATGTGAGTCGATGTTTTGTATGTAAAGTAGCTAAACTGTAAATACCATTTTATTTATGTTTGCAATTTTATATAGCATGGACATGCACTGAAGGCATCAGAGCGCTTTACAATAAGCAGGAGATATGGGTTACAGCGGGTTACATTAATAGTAATTAAACTCAGACAATTACTTTGGTGAGTGTGTGCAGGAGTAATCACAAGAATAGTTACAGCACTTGGGCAGAGGAAATACACAGTTAAAGCATCAATTTAGTTGGTGGGTGTCTTATAGCGAGGGTAGGTCAGATCGCAATCGGAGAGAGTGCTTAAGTCTGGTCGATGGTGACATAACCAAGATGTCTGTCAAAAAGGAGGAGCTTCAGTTCAGTTCAGCTATGCCAATGCTTGTTGAAGGTTACTAGACAGATCGTTAGACGGAGAGAGATTCCAGATTCTAGTGGCACTTCCAGAGAAAGATTACTTAATATATCGTTCTTGACTGAAGGTGGGGGGTTCCAGTAGCAGGGATTGAGCGTTTCTGGAACCCCTATGTGCTCCGGATATTTTTAGTATCTCGTTTAGATAGGAGGCTGAGGAGGAGTACAGCGCTCTGTGGTTAATACAAGTGATTTTGAATTGGGCCTGTGCTTCAATGGGGAGCCAGTGGAGGTTTAGGAGAGCCGGGGAAATGTGATAATATTTCTTGAGACCTAGAACGAAGCGTGCTGCAGCATGTAGTGTTGCTCTCGGAGGTCCTAGATGTACTTTCGGAATGCCTGAGAGAAGGGAAATTCCATGATCTAGTCTAGAGAGCACAAGTAACTGCACCACTAATTTGAGGTCTTGTCCCGAAATCAATTGTCTGATGCCCCAAAGCTGCCTAAGTTAGAGTTGTGCGCTGTTGGCCATGGCTGTGATGTCTGTGAAGATTGAGATGATTATGAAGGGTGATGCAGAGTGATCTGGCATTCTGTACAATGCGGGGCAGCCCTCCAGGGCAGGAAGGTTAGCCATCCATTCTTGTACTGGCGTTTTTGCTTTCAAAGGTGAGATCAAAAGAAATTCTTTTTTTAGTTTGGTTGAGTTTTGAATGGTGTTTGGGCATCCAGTTTTTGAATCTTTAAGAGCGTATTTGAAAGCAGTGCAACGTCTTCCGTGGAAGACATTTTCAAGTATTTTTGAGTGTCGTTGGCTTAGAGGTGGAAGAGAATCCCAGAGTTTCAGAGTATCGCACAGAGAGGTTCCAGGAAGAGTTTAAAGAGGGTTGGGGAGAGGATTGAACCTTGAGGGACCCCTTGGTGAACGCTGACTGGTCTCGAGAGTGAGTTGCCCATTTTCACAATTTTGGAACGGTTGGATAGGTATGAGGTGAACCAGTTGAGGACAGTGCCTCCACATCCCATGCAAAGTTCAAGAGTACTAAGGAGGTCCAGATAGTTGACCGTGTCAAATGCAGCGGATAAATCCAAGAGGCAGGAGTTGCTGGATTTGAGGATTCTGAGGAAGTCATCGACTAGTTGGAGGTTCGCAGTATCTGAGCTGTGACCCTGTCGGAAACCTGATTTGAGAGTGTTTAGGAGGCTGTTTGCTCGAATGTGTGAGGCTTGTTGAGACACTACTCTTCTTTTGATGACTTTACCTAAAAATGGAAGTGAGGAGACTGGGTGGTAGAATGATACCTGTGGCATCCAAGGAGGAATCTCTGTCTAGAATGTACACTGGTATTCCAGTAAAGGCAGTTGACCCAGTATTTTTTTTCATTTGAGGAAGTCATTTCAGTTGTAGATATAATACACTTCCTCACCTGAACCCAGACGTCTTCTGGTGATTATTTGGTGGTACAGACATCACACAATCGTAGATGTATGACTAGATGACCTTCTTTAGCTGTCTAAGTGCAAAAAAGGATGGGAATAATGGAATTGGGTGCAAAGCAGTGGGGGCGAGAATGGTAATGACCCTGGGGTCAGGGTCATCGTGCACAATGTGGATAGTAAGAACCATGAGCCTTGCTAAGTAAAATCAAACATCAGCAAGCCAGTATGGCTCGCCTTTGCGAACTATTGGCTTTGCCGATAGTTTCAGCCATGCGTTACAGCAACCCCAATATTGTGCAGCATGGTTTAAAATAAGAAATAAAGTTCAGGATGTGGCCGGCAGCGTCATTTTGGAGGCATGGGCATGAAGCATGCCTACAGTTGGATAAGTAATCATAAAGGAAACAAGCATTTGCAATGCAATAGGTCTCGCATTTACGCGAGTTTGAGCTATTGACATTGCAAATAACAATGCCTTTTATTTTTGTTTTTGTTTTTGAAACATAAATAAAAGGCATTGTCATTTACAATGCCAATAGCTTAAACTTGCGTAAATGCGAGACCTGTTGCATTGCAAATGCTTGTTGTAAAAGGGGAAGGTAGGTCTTCCCTGGTGCCCGACTTCCCCGTGTCCTAGCGGCGGGTCTGCTGGCCTGTGGGCGTACACTTATGTGTCTCTGGGTACTATCTGGCAGCTTATGGTTCAGTGCAGGGAGAGGGCGGTCTTGCTGTGCACGCTTCTTCTGTGTCTTCGTCACTTTGGCGCGGTGCGGACCAGCGCATTGTAGGCACGCAGCGCCACCTCGCACTCGTGCTTGAACTCTGCGGGGCCAGTGCGCCTCTCACCTTCTTAAGCAGATAGCCTAGGCGCGATCTGACCTCAGGGCAAGTCTGCGTCTTGGCAGGTTCTGCGCTGTTTTCCACTTTGTCTGCGCAGACGAGGCCCAGGTCAGCCTCGCGGCCCAGCTCAGGCAGTGTCTGTCTGCTTCTTCACTGTCGCGCGCAGTCGCCCCAGCGCGGCTCAAGATGTATTAGCGAGTTAGGCACACTCGTGTAGCACCAGTCCAGGCGGGGGAAAGGGAGGAGTCAGGGGTAGGCCACTCGCTTTAAAACTCGTGCAACAACCTCTCTATGGCTCCACAGCACAGATCCAGCGTGTTTGTTGCGTTTCTCAGGGGTCGCTGAGCCACCTGAATTGCTTCCCCTTCTCACTGCCACAGTGGCACTCGGGCGGTCTAGGCGCACAGCAGTAGCGGGCATTCACTTTCCCCTTACAATAACATGGGGGACACTTCAGCTTCTGAGCCGGAGGGGTACGGTGATACAGCAGCGCTTCGCTCCCGGCTCAGCGATTTAGGGGGCGCAGGCCCGCACCACATGGGCCGCATCTGTAGGCCTCAGTTTTTCCTCAGTGTTGCGTGCGTCCCCGCTGGGCCCCTGTAGGATTCATACGCCTGACATTGCACCGCCTCGCCTAGCGGTCTCAGTATGACTTAGGGCATGGTAGCAGTCTTCCCCAGCAACTCGTTTATGGCAGCTGTCTTGGTGAGTGGGGAGAAAGCCAGGGGGGCAGGCCGCTTACCTCCGTGCACTCGCAGCAAGTTCTTCCAACGGCTCCGCCACCCAGCTACGCCGCACTCGTTGCCCTCCACGGGGGTCGCCGAGCCGCCTCAATGGCTTTCTTCCTCCGTCTGTACAGCGGCGCACGGACATCGCAGGCACGCGCCTACGGCAGGCGCCCACTATCTCTCTTCAGTAGAGGGGCACTTGAACTCCCAGGACGGAGGGGCCCGGCAGCTCGCCGTCTCCTCTCAGATACTCCGACGGCCCTGTGTGTGCAGGCCCGCGCCTTGTGGGCCGTGACTATAGGCCGCAGTATTTCGCCGCTCGTGCGTGCCTCACCGCTGGGCCTCTGCAGGGCTTGTGGCCGTCTCAGCGGTCCGTGGGCTTCGTTGGGGGGGCCGCTCAGGCGGCAGACATCCGCAGTCTTCCCCAGCAATGACCACTGCAACGCACTCGCCGACCGGGGGAAGTTGAGCTCCTTGCGGCTGCCGGTCGCGCTCCTGAAGGTGCTCGGTGGCGCGCCCCTCGGCGCCGGGCCTTACAGGATCGCAGTCGCGCCTTTCCTCGCCTCCTCCGCCTTCATCCGATCTTGATCTTGGGCTGCCACTGCTCATGCGCTTTTGTGTCAGCTGGGTGCGCCCGGATGGCGGGGGATACTAGGATTGAACAGGATAATTAGGGGTGGAAGGACGGAGCTCTAGTAACTCGCGTCCGCCATGTTTGACTGGCTGGCCACGCCCTCGGCTATTCCCTTTCATCTTGTAAACTGCCTAAACTAGAAACAGTCCCACTCACAACTACGAAAACAGATGATCAACCTGCTAAGATGTAGGATATGTTTTTAGTTAGAACATTGGAATGTAGCCAATGTAGAGATTCTGGCCATTACTGGCTGGTGAAGACCTGATCCTGACTCCAGTTCTCCCATCAGTGGGTCCGAGTTTCAGGACTGTGACTCGGGGGTGGCCCTTAAACGACTCTTTTAGCCATCGGGCAGCGGCTAAAAGGCTGCAATGAAAATGGTGTGAGACTCACAGCTGATTTTTGATAGTAATAAATACTGTCTCTACTAAACATGCACTGGAAGATATTTTCAAATGTCATTAATGGTAGAATGGCAATTGTATCACATTCTATGTATAAAGGTTTGAAAGATTCTTACTGTATATCGTTCTTTCAACGGGCAAAAACGATATGAAAGCACATCCATTTATTTTGCTATATATTAAACTTTTACACTCTAATATTCTATTCATAAAACTAAAAACATAAAATAACAATTTTGTTTATAGACTTCGAGCCTGGTTAGTTTACCAGACAGGATACCCTGCCACAAACTCAGCGGTGAGCCCTGTCCACCGAACCGACGGTCTGTCCCCTCTATCTGGAGTTGGTCGACCACCATGGTTCCACAGCAGTGCCCCCTGTGCACCGAACGGACGGTCTGTCCCCTCTATCTGGAGTTAGGCGACCACCATGGTTTCACAGCGGTGAGCCCTGTCCGCCAAACCAGCGGTCTGTCCCCTCTGTCTAGAATTGGGCGACCACCATGGTTCCACAGCGTGAACCCTGTTCACCAAATCAACGCTCTGTCCCCTCTATCGAGAGTTGGGCCGACCACCATGGTTCCACAGCAGTGAACCCTGTGCTCCGAACCGACGCTCTGTCCCCTCTATCTAGAGTTGGGCCGACCACCATGGTTCCACAGCGTGAACCCTGTCCACCGAACCGACGCTCTGTCCTCTCTATCGAGAGTTGGGCCGACCACCATGGTTCCACAGCAGTGAACCCTGTGCACCGAACCGACGCTCTGTCCCCTCTATCTAGAGTTGGGCGACCACTATGGTTCCACAGCGGTGAACCCTGTGCATCGAACCAACACTGTGTCCCCTCTATCTGGAATTGGGCGACCACCATGGTTCCACAGCGGGAACCCTGTCCACCGAACCGACGCTCTGTCCCCTCTATCGAGAGTTGGGCCAACCACCATTGTTCCCACAGCAGTGAACCCTGTCCACCGAACCAACGCTCTGTCCCCTCTTTCTAGAGTTGGGCGACCACCATGGTTCCACAGCAGTGAACCCTGTCCATCGAACCGACGCTCTGTCCCCTCTATCTAGAGTTGGGTGACCACCATGGTTCCACAGCAGTGAACCCTGTGCACCGAACCAACGCTCTGTCCCCTCTATCTGGAATTGGGCGACCACCATGGTTCCACAGCAGTGAACCCTGTGCACCGAACCGACGCTCTGTCCCCTCTATCTAGAGTTGGGCGACCACCATGGTTCCACAGCAGTGAACCCTGTGCACCGAACTAATGCTCTGTCCCCTCTATCTGGAATTGGGCGACCACCATGGTTCCACAGCGTGAACCCTGTCCACCGAACCGACGCTCTGTCCCCTCTATCGAGAGTTGGGCCGACCACCATGGTTCCACAGCAATGAACCCTGTCCACCGAACCGACGCTCTGTCCCCTCTATCGAGAGTTGGGCCGACCACCATGGTTCCACAGCGTGAACCCTGTCCACCGAACCGACGCTCTGTCCCCTCTATCGAGATTTGGGCCGACCACCATGGTTCCACAGCGTGAACCCTGTCCACCGAACCGACGCTCTGTCCCCTCTATCGAGAGTTGGGCCGACCACCATGGTTCCACAGCGTGAACCCTGTGCACCGAACTAACGCTCTGTCCCCTCTATCTGGAATTGGGCGACCACCATGGTTCCACAGCGTGAACCCTGTCCACCGAACCGACGCTCTGTCCCCTCTATCGAGAGTTGGGCCGACCACCATGGTTCCACAGCGTGAACCCTGTCCACCGAACCGACGTACTGTTCCCTCTATCGAGAGTTGGGCCGACCACCATGATTCCCACAGCGGTGCCCCCGTTGCTCCTGCTGGTGGAGACCCTACACCGGGCCCTCTTTGTAAGTACGTCACACCGCCTGCCCTATTTAGGGCTGATGGACTTTTTTTCTGTTGAGGACTGTCAGGGAAACACCAGAAAAAAATACCCCCTTAGTGTCATTAGTATTTTGTTTTTCAAAAGCAAAGAGAAGCAAAAAAGTTTGTTGAGCTCCACGTGAGACATGGCATTTGCTCAGCAAACTTTCAGTGCCTTCCGAGGAGCCGCGGCGACTCTGAAGACATAGAACTCTCCTCAGAGCCAGCGGAGGTCTCTACATATGGTGGGCAGCAGTCCGGCCAGTGTGGCGGAGACAGTGGCCTCCAGCACCATGATGGACGGCGGTGCCACATGCCAAGGTCTGAATAAGGCCTAAGGATTGGAAATGGCATTAGGTCCTCCATAGTGTTAGTCTGTCCTTGGCTGGTACGACTCATAGTCGTATTCGGTTATATCTTTCAAAAAGTCATCTGCTTATATATTATATACTGATTTCTACATTTCTTTCCTCAGGTTGACATATGTATGCCGCTTTTGTAGCTACATCTCTGAACCTCATCTGCAGTATTCCTTCTGTTTGAAGTTACCACTTCACTGCATTCCTTGTTTCATCTTCGATCTTGTGTTTGATAGGTTTTGTTTTTGGGGGTCACTGCTTTCTCTTGTCTGGATTGATTTGATTGACAGCCCTTTTGCGAGTGTTTCATACCCCAGGACAGTCTTTGCACCACTATATAGTTTGCTATTTCTGGTTAACACTCTGTGTGCCCATGCATTCTAGACAATGACATTCCAAGGTTATTTAACCCAGTGTGTTGTTGCAGAGTTCATGTCTGCCATTTTACACGTTCTACATAATTTTCTAACGTTAGGATAGTTGTCTCCCTTCTTTTTTGATTCCGTTTATAGCGACAAGAACCCGTTGCTAGCTGCTAAGCATCATAAAATTAAAATGATCATCAGCCTGTGCTACAGGGTCAATGTGATTCTCAGCTGTTACATTGGGACCATTCAAAAAACTATAAGTAAATGTTTTCTTTTCTTTTTATTAACAGGTCCTCTTATTGAAAACGCAGTCATTTCACTGAGTGGTAAAGAAAAGGTGTACTACCAGGACGATGAGGAGTTCAATAGTACAAAAGGTAAACCTTCTTCCCAAGTTGGAATTGGATCGGGGCACCTGGCAGGGTCATTTAGGCATATCCTTCAAGAGAACGTACAAGAACAACACAAACACATGCACACAGGTCTTACTTTGTGTTGACCTCAGTCTGAGATCTGCAGCGATGAGACTGAGGGCCTGAATTAGATCTCGGTGGATGTGTTACTCCGTCACAACGGTGACGGATCTCCCGTCCGCCGAAATATAAATCCCATGGGATATAATTGGATTCATATTTTGACAGACGGGATACCCGTCATAGGTGTGACATTGTAACCCGTCCACCAAGATCTAAATCAAGCCCTTAGTGTTCACCAGGATGAGGACGTGAAGCAGGGCCATCAGAGAAGTCCATATCTTGCGCTCGAAGACCGCAACGTTTCCTCTAATTATTGGGAAGCCTAGATACCTGTGGGGAAGGTTTGGGCCTGATTTACAGGTCAGCGGACGGGTTTGTGACGGATATCCAGTCTGCCGCATTACAAGTGCTACTGGATATCATGCACTTGTAATACAGCGGACGGGATATCCGTCATGTTTGTGAAGGCGTAACCCGCCCGTCCAGCTCTTAATCAGGCCCTTTGTCTGTTGCTTGTTGACCGCGGACACACTGTTACGGTCACCTATATTTGCTTGCAGATCCTCCATACCTACATGATATCATATTACCTGAGATTACAATGCTTGGGTCATCTTTTGCGTACACTATTCTTGAAATACATTTCAGTTTGTATAATTCATACTTTTATCGTTCCTCAAACACAATACAATAATTGACTTTTTCTGCAGGATTTTCCCTCCCCACAGCTGACACATGGGTGAAGAAAGATACAATATTAATTTCCAATAATCATCTAGGTACGGAATTTGGAAACTGCAGCAAAGACCACAGTCTAAGTGAGTATTTCATTTTCTAAATTGTAGCAAAGCTGGTTTCCATGGTGAGATGAGGTATGTGGCCCCCGGCTTGGTTCATTGCCTCTGTTACTTAGTAAGTGTACCACTTCCAGCGTCTTTTCCCAGCTGTTCAGGAATTGTTCCCTTTCTTTGAAGTCAGGTCTGGTGGCGTAGTGGACCAATACGTCCACTGTAGGGGCCTGTGTTTGACCTCATAGTCACAGGTTGAAATCCCAGCGGGTCCACTCAGCCCTTCATCCTTCTGAGGTCGATAAAATGAATACCATTGAGTTGCGTAAAAATAAACATCTGTTATTCAGTGCCCAGATGCCCATGGGTGAACGTACGCTTTACAAAAACACTTTGTTATCTCTCATTAGCTCCGATAGTTTACATATGCGCTCTGGTATTCTGGTATTTAATCTGGATTGATGACCTATTGGGTGATGCAAGCTGCGTAACGCAGCCTCCTTCGTTTTACATCCCCGTCGGCTGGCCTTTTTCCCCCATAATGTTCTGAACGGTTTTGAACCCACTGTTGGTGCTGTTGTGGAACGATAGGTTTAACTGTAGTAACTGGTGTTTCCTTCTCCCTCCCCTAAGATGCGGGGAGATTGATGGTTCATTGTAGCATAAATGCATACTGGGGCGCGTGTCTGTTTACCTCCACCTGTGGGGGGCTACAGGGAGAACGATGGTTGGTGGTAGTTATATGCATGCAGGTGCGCATGTTTGTTTACGTCCACCTATAGGAAGCTACGGGGAGAATGATGGTTATTGGTCGTTATATGCATGAAGGGGTGCGCGTCTGTTTACCTCCACCTATAGGACTCTACAGGGCGAATCATGGTTGGTAGTAGTTATAAGCATGCAGGGGCGCGCGTCTGTTTACCTCCACCTATAGGAAGCTACGGGGAGAATGATGGTTATTGGTCGTTATATGCATGAAGGGGTGCGCGTCTGTTTACCTCCACCTATAGGACTCTACAGGGCGAATCATGGTTGGTTGTAGTTATATGCATGCAGGGGCGCATTTTTGTTTACCTCCACCTTAAGGGGTGCTACAGGGAGAATGATGGTTGGTGGTAGTTATATGCATGCAGGGGCGCATGTTTGTTTACCTCCACCTTAAGGGGTGCTACAGGGAGAATGATGGTTGGTGGTAGTTATATGCATGCAGGGGCGCATGTTTGTTTACCTCCACCTATAGGAAGCTACGGGGAGAATGATGGTTATTGGTAGTTATAAGCATGCAGGGGCGCATGTCTGTTAACCTACACCTAAGAGGTGCTATGGGGAGAATGATGGTTGGTGGTAGTTATATGCATGCAGGGTCGCGTGTCTGTTTACTTCCACCTAAGGGGTGCTACGGGGAGAATGATGGTTGGTGGTAGTTATATGCATGCAGGGTCGCGTGTCTGTTTACCTCCACCTATGGGAAGCTACAGAGAGATTGATGGTTGGTGGTAGTTATATGCATGCAGGGGCGCATGTCTGTTTACCTCCACCTAAGGGGTGCTACGGGGAGAATGATGGTTGGTGGTAGTTATATGCATGCAGGGCGCATGTCTGTTTACCTCCACCTAAGGGGTGCTACGGGGAGAATGATGGTTGGTGGTAGTTATATGCATGCAGGGGCGCATGTCTGTTTACCTCCACCTATGGGAAGCTACAGAGAGATTGATGGTTGGTGGTAGTTATATGCATGCAGGGCGTGTGTCTGTTTACCTCCACCTAAGGGGTGCTACAGGGAGAATGATGGTTGGTGGTAGTTATATGCATGCAGGGGTGCATGTCTGTGTGCCTGCACCTATGGGACGCTACTGGGAGAATGATGGTTGGTGGTAGTCATATGCATGCAGGGGTGCATGTCTGTTTTCCTCCACCTAAGGGGTGCTACAGGGAGACTGATGGTTGGTGGTAGTTATATGCATGCAGGCGCATGTCTATTTACCTCCACCTAAGGGACGCTACAGGGAGAATGATGGTTGGGTGTAGTTATATGCATGCAGGGCCGCATGTCTGTTTACCTCCACCTGTAGGAAACTACAGGGCGAATGATGGTTGGTGGTAGTTATATGCATGCAGGGGCGCGTGTCTGTTAACCTCGTTCTAAGAGGTGCTATGGGGAGAATGATGGTTATTGGTAGTTATAAGCATGCAGGGGTGCATGTCTGTTAACCTCCACCTAAGAGGTGCTATGGGGAGAATGATGGTTGGTGGTAGTTATATGCATGCAGGGCGCATGTCTGTGTACCTCCACCTGTGGGACGCTACCGGGAGAATGATGGTTGTTGGTAGTTATATGCATGCAGGGTCGCGTGTCTGTTTACCTCCACCTATGGGAAGCTACAGAGAGATTGATGGTTGGTGGTAGTTTTATGCATGCAGGGCGCATGTCTGTTTACCTCCACCTAAGGGGTGCTACGGGGAGAATGATGGTTGGTGGTAGTTATATGCATGCAGGGGCGCATGTCTGTTTACCTCCACCTAAGGGGTGCTACGGGGAGAATGATGGTTGGTGGTAGTTATATGCATGCAGGGGCGCATGTCTGTTTACCTCCACCTATGGGAAGCTACAGAGAGATTGATGGTTGGTGGTAGTTATATGCATGCAGGGGCGTGTGTCTGTTTACCTCCACCTAAGGGGTGCTACAGGGAGAATGATGGTTGGTGGTAGTTATATGCATGCAGGGGTGCATGTCTGTGTGCCTGCACCTATGGGACGCTACTGGGAGAATGATGGTTGGTGGTAGTCATATGCATGCAGGGGTGCATGTCTGTTTTCCTCCACCTAAGGGGTGCTACAGGGAGACTGATGGTTGGTGGTAGTTATATGCATGCAGGGCGCATGTCTATTTACCTCCACCTAAGGGACGCTACAGGGAGAATGATGGTTGGGTGTAGTTATATGCATGCAGGGCCGCATGTCTGTTTACCTCCACCTGTAGGAAACTACAGGGCGAATGATGGTTGGTGGTAGTTATATGCATGCAGGGGCGCGTGTCTGTTAACCTCGTTCTAAGAGGTGCTATGGGGAGAATGATGGTTATTGGTAGTTATAAGCATGCAGGGGTGCATGTCTGTTAACCTCCACCTAAGAGGTGCTATGGGGAGAATGATGGTTGGTGGTAGTTATATGCATGCAGGGGCGCATGTCTGTGTACCTCCACCTGTGGGACGCTACCGGGAGAATGATGGTTGTTGGTAGTTATATGCATGCAGGGTCGCGTGTCTGTTTACCTCCACCTATGGGAAGCTACAGAGAGATTGATGGTTGGTGGTAGTTATATGCATGCAGGGGCGCATGTCTGTTTACCTCCACCTAAGGGGTGCTACGGGGAGAATGATGGTTGGTGGTAGTTATATGCATGCAGGGGCGTGTGTCTGTTTACCTCCACCTATGTGAAGCTACAGAGAGATTGATGGTAGTTATATGCATGCAGGGGTGCATGTCTGTTTACCTCCACCTAAGGGGTGCTACAGGGAGAATGATGGTTGGTGGTAGTTATATGCATGCAGGGGTGCATGTCTGTGTGCCTGCACCTATGGGACGCTACTGGGAGAATGATGGTTGGTGGTAGTCATATGCATGCAGGGGTGCATGTCTGTTTTCCTCCACCTAAGGGGTGCTACAGGGAGACTGATGGTTGGTGGTAGTTATATGCATGCAGGGGCGCATGTCTATTTACCTCCACCTAAGGGACGCTACAGGGAGAATGATGGTTGGGTGTAGTTATATGCATGCAGGGCCGCATGTCTGTTTACCTCCACCTGTAGGAAACTACAGGGCGAATGATGGTTGGTGGTAGTTAAATGCATGCAGGGTCGCTTGTCTGTTTGCTTCCACCAATGGCGCGCTACCGGGAGAATGATGGTTAGGGGTAGTTATATGCATGCAGGGGTGCATGTCTGTTTACCTCCACCTGTGGGATGCTATGAGGAGAATGATGGTTGGTAGTAGTTATAAGCAGGCAGAGGCGCACGCCTGTTTACCTCCACCTATGTGAAGCTACAGACAGAATGATGGTTGGTGGTAGTTATATGCATGCAGGGGAGCGTGTCTGTTTACCTCCACCTGTAGGAAACTACAGGGCGAATGGTGGTTGGTGGTAGTTATATGCATGCAGGGGCGCATGTCTGTTTACCTCCACCTATGTGTAGCTACAGACAGAATGATGGTTGGTGGTAGTTATATACATGCAGGGGCGCATGTCTGTTTACCTCCACCTGTGGGAGGCTACAGGGAGAATGATGGTTGGGTGTAGTTATATGCATGCAGGGCGCATGTCTGTTTACCTCCACCTGTAGGAAACTACAGGGCGAATGATGGTTGGTGGTAGTTATATGCATGCAGGGGTGCATGTCTGTTTACCTCCACCAATGGGACGCTACTAGGAGAATGATGGTTGGTGGTAGTTATATGCATGCAGGGCGCGTGTCTGTTAACCTCCACCTGTAGGAAACTACAGGGCGAATGATTGTTGGTGGTAGTTATATGCATGCAGGGGCGCATGTCTGTTTACCTACACCTAAGAGGTGCTATGGGGAGAATGATGGTTGGTGGTAGTTATATGCATGCAGGGGCGCATGTCTGTGTACCTCCACCTGTGGGACGCTACCGGGAGAATGATGGTTGTTGGTAGTTATATGCATGCAGGGTCGCGTGTCTGTTTACCTCCACCTATGGGCAGCTACAGAGAGATTGATGGTTGGTGGTAGTTATATGCATGCAGGGGCACATGTCTGTTTACCTCCACCTAAGGGGTGCTACGGGGAGAATGATGGTTGGTGGTAGTTATATGCATGCAGGGGCGCATGTGTTTACCTCCACCTAAGGGGTGCTACGGGGAGAATGATGGTTGGTGGTAGTTATATGCATGCAGGGGCGTGTGTCTGTTTACCTCCACCTAAGGGGTGCTACAGGGAGAATGATGGTTGGTGGTAGTTATATGCATGCAGGGGTGCATGTCTGTGTGCCTGCACCTATGGGACGCTACTGGGAGAATGATGGTTGGTGGTAGTCATATGCATGCAGGGGTGCATGTCTGTTTTCCTCCACCTAAGGGGTGCTACAGGGAGACTGATGGTTGGTGGTAGTTATATGCATGCAGGGGCGCATGTCTATTTACCTCCACCTAAGGGACGCTACAGGGAGAATGATGGTTGGGTGTAGTTATATGCATGCAGGGCCGCATGTCTGTTTACCTCCACCTGTAGGAAACTACAGGGCGAATGATGGTTGGTGGTAGTTATATGCATGCAGGGGCGCGTGTCTGTTAACCTCGTTCTAAGAGGTGCTATGGGGAGAATAATGGTTATTGGTAGTTATAAGCATGCAGGGGTGCATGTCTGTTAACCTCCACCTAAGAGGTGCTATGGGGAGAATGATGGTTGGTGGTAGTTATATGCATGCAGGGGCGCATGTCTGTGTACCTCCACCTGTGGGACGCTACCGGGAGAATGATGGTTGTTGGTAGTTATATGCATGCAGGGTCGCGTGTCTGTGTGCCTGCACCTATGGGACGCTACTGGGAGAATGATGGTTGGTGGTAGTCATATGCATGCAGGGGTGCATGTCTGTTTTCCTCCACCTAAGGGGTGCTACAGGGAGACTGATGGTTGGTGGTAGTTATATGCATGCAGGGGCGCATGTCTATTTACCTCCACCTAAGGGACGCTACAGGGAGAATGATGGTTGGGTGTAGTTATATGCATGCAGTGCCGCATGTCTGTTTACCTCCACCTGTAGGAAACTACAGGGCGAATGATGGTTGGTGGTAGTTATATGCATGCAGGGGCGCGTGTCTGTTAACCTCGTTCTAAGAGGTGCTATGGGGAGAATGATGGTTGGTGGTAGTTATATGCATGCAGGGGCGCATGTCTGTTTACCTCCACCTAAGGGGTGCTACAGGGAGAATGATGGTTGGGTGTAGTTCTATGCATGCAGGGGCGCATGTCTGTGTACCTCCACCTGTGGGAGGCTACAGGGAGAATGATGGTTGTTGGTAGTTAAATGCATGCAGGGTCGCTTGTCTGTTTGCTTCCACCAATGGCGCTACCTGGAGAATGATGGTTAGGGGTAGTTATATGCATGCAGGGGTGCATGTATGTTTACCTCCACCTGTGGGATGCTATGAGGAGAATGATGGTTGGTAGTAGTTATAAGCAGGCAGGGCGCACGCCTGTTTACCTCCACCTATGTGAAGCTACAGACAGAATGATGGTTGGTGGTAGTTATATGCATGCAGGGGAGCGTGTCTGTTTACCTCCACCTGTAGGAAACTACAGGGCGAATGGTGGTTGGTGGTAGTTATATGCATGCAGGGGTGCATGTCTGTTTACCTCCACCTATGTGTAGCTACAGACAGAATGATGGTTGGTGGTAGTTATATACATGCAGGGGCGCATGTCTGTTTACCTCCACCTGTGGGAGGCTACAGGGAGAATGATGGTTGGGTGTAGTTATATGCATGCAGGGGAGCGTGTCTGTTTACCTCCACCTGTAGGAAACTACAGGGCGAATGGTGGTTGGTGGTAGTTATATGCATGCAGGGGCGCATGTCTGTTTACCTCCACCTATGTGTAGCTACAGACAGAATGATGGTTGGTGGTAGTTATATACATGCAGGGGCGCATGTCTGTTTACCTCCACCTGTGGGAGGCTACAGGGAGAATGATGGTTGGGTGTAGTTATATGCATGCAGGCGCATGTCTGTTTACCTCCACCTGTAGGAAACTACAGGGCGAATGATGGTTGGTGGTAGTTATATGCATGCAGGGGTGCATGTCTGTTTACCTCCACCAATGGGACGCTACTAGGAGAATGATGGTTGGTGGTAGTTATATGCATGCAGGGGCGCGTGTCTGTTAACCTCCACCTGTAGGAAACTACAGGGCGAATGATTGTTGTTGGTAGTTATATGCATGCAGGGGCGCGTGTCTGTTAACCTCGTTCTAAGAGGTGCTATGGGGAGAATAATGGTTATTGGTAGTTATAAGCATGCAGGGGTGCATGTCTGTTAACCTCCACCTAAGAGGTGCTATGGGGAGAATGATGGTTGGTGGTAGTTATATGCATGCAGGGGCGCATGTCTGTGTACCTCCACCTGTGGGACGCTACCGGGAGAATGATGGTTGTTGGTAGTTATATGCATGCAGGGTCGCGTGTCTGTGTGCCTGCACCTATGGGGCGCTACTGGGAGAATGATGGTTGGTGGTAGTCATATGCATGCAGGGGTGCATGTCTGTTTTCCTCCACCTAAGGGGTGCTACAGGGAGACTGATGGTTGGTGGTAGTTATATGCATGCAGGGCGCATGTCTATTTACCTCCACCTAAGGGGCGCTACAGGGAGAATGATGGTTGGGTGTAGTTATATGCATGCAGGGCCGCATGTCTGTTTACCTCCACCTGTAGGAAACTACAGGGCGAATGATGGTTGGTGGTAGTTATATGCATGCAGGGGCGCGTGTCTGTTAACCTCGTTCTAAGAGGTGCTATGGGGAGAATGATGGTTGGTGGTAGTTATATGCATGCAGGGGCGCATGTCTGTTTACCTCCACCTAAGGGGTGCCACAGGGAGAATGATGGTTGGGTGTAGTTCTATGCATGCAGGCGCATGTCTGTGTACCTCCACCTGTGGGAGGCTACAGGGAGAATGATGGTTGTTGGTAGTTAAATGCATGCAGGGTCGCTTGTCTGTTTGCTTCCACCAATGGCGCGCTACCTGGAGAATGATGGTTAGGGGTAGTTATATGCATGCAGGGGTGCATGTATGTTTACCTCCACCTGTGGGATGCTATGAGGAGAATGATGGTTGGTAGTAGTTATAAGCAGGCAGAGGCGCACGCCTGTTTACCTCCACCTATGTGAAGCTACAGACAGAATGATGGTTGGTGGTAGTTATATGCATGCAGGGGAGCGTGTCTGTTTACCTCCACCTGTAGGAAACTACAGGGCGAATGGTGGTTGGTGGTAGTTATATGCATGCAGGGCGCATGTCTGTTTACCTCCACCTATGTGTAGCTACAGACAGAATGATGGTTGGTGGTAGTTATATACATGCAGGGGCGCATGTCTGTTTACCTCCACCTGTGGGAGGCTACAGGGAGAATGATGGTTGGGTGTAGTTATATGCATGCAGGGGCGCATGTCTGTTTACCTCCACCTGTAGGAAACTACAGGGCGAATGATGGTTGGTGGTAGTTATATGCATGCAGGGGTGCATGTCTGTTTACCTCCACCAATGGGACGCTACTAGGAGAATGATGGTTGGTGGTAGTTATATGCATGCAGGGGCGCGTGTCTGTTAACCTCCACCTGTAGGAAACTACAGGGCGAATGATTGTTGGTGGTAGTTATATGCATGCAGGGGCGCATGTCTGTTTACCTACAACTAAGGGGTGCTACGAGGAGAATGATGGTTGGTGGTAGTTATATGCATGCAGGGGCGCGCGTCTGTTTACTTCCACCTACGGGGTGCTACGGGGAGAATGATGGTTGGTGGTAGTTATATGGATGCAGGGGTGCGTGTATGTTTACTGTCAGGGTCTGTCCGGGACTATGTGGGGAACACAGTCAGGGACTTGGGCAAGGACTGGGAACAGGGTAGAAAACAAAGACAGAGAGGAGTACAGCGCTGCCCAGGAGCACACAGGAAGTCAGAGGAGAAAAGGGATCCAAAGGGGAAGCCTGTAGAGGTGAACAAGAAGGGTGAGACTCGGAAAGGAAGGGCACTCATGAGGCGGCTCAGCATTCAGAATCACTTAAACCCAGGACGGATGTGCAATACACTTAAACATGAAACAACGTTAACAATAAAGGGGATGTGGGGTAAAGCACTCAGGAGCTCCACACGGTAAGACTGAAGCTCAGTAAGTTCATCACCCACAATTGCTGTTACAGATACTGACTGGAAATACCCACATATAGGATATGTATGTAAAGGCAGGGTCTGTGGAGCTTATACCTATGGTGATGTTATAACAGTAACTCAAAGACAATACTCACAGTGAACAAGAAACACCACCTAGGTTGTCAGCTGTGCCCACGGATCCTGGCGATCAAATAGGAACACGCAAGGCAGTAACAGCAAAGGGGTAGAACTAAACACAAGCACAATAGACAAGGAGCTAGCAAGGAGGAGTGCTTAACAGGAAAGGAAGGAAATCACAGGGCACACTTGGCAGAAAGCAGGTAACAAACATACAAGGCAACAGAAGCAAGACAGCAGAATAGAAAGATAGCAAACTAGAACTGGAACCAAGGAAATGAGATGAAAGGCAGGGACTGGAAAAGGTTATACAGAAAGGGAGGCTACAAGGGTATACTAGAATAGTGCAGGGTCAGGAAACAAGAAAATAAAGTAGCATAGGATGCAGAGCTGGGGCAGGAATTGAGCAAAGGCTCAGGAGTCAAAGTAGCACTACAGGTCAGGAACAAGGAAATGTTAAGGCTCAGGAATCAAGGAAGCACTGCAAGCAGTGCTGGTTCAGAAAGCAGGAAATAGCAAAAGCTCAGGAACAAGGACTGGTCTCACCGGATAACAGCTTACAATGACCAACACTGGGCTGAAGGGGCTGGGGCTTAAAGAGCTCACTGTAATCATATGCAGCAGGTGTGAGCAGGCTAGCAGCAGCCAGCCACAGGTGAGCTGAATTCCTCCACCCATCCTTGGCCTGCAGGGGTGGAGACTAAGCAGTGAGCGGGGGATTATAGGTAATGGAGTTTCCAGCATGAGCAGACTGGCTTCCACAAAATCCGGCATGGAGTGGGAATGGATGTCCGTTCCCAATAAGTGTCCAAATGGCTGGAAGTCAGGATTTGCATGCAGGGGAGGGTCTGGAAGTTTATTAGAGGACTGGAAAGTCCCCCAGTTCAGCCCCCTGGTGGTGGACACGGGAATGCAGGGAGCAAGTCGTGACATTTACCTCCACGTATGGGGTGCTACAGGGAGAATGATGGTTGGTGGTAGTTATATGCATGCAGGGGCACATGTCTGTGTGCCTCCACCTATGGGACGCTACAGGAGAATGATGGTTGGTGGTAGTTATGTGGATACAGGGGTGCATGTCTGTTTACCTCTACCTAAGGGATGCTACAGGACGAATGATAGTTGGTGATAGTTATATGCATGCAGGGGCGCATGTCTGTTTACCTCCACCTAAGGGATGCTACAGGGCGAATGATGGTTGGTGGTAGTTACATGCTTGCAGGGGTGCATGTCTGTTTACCTCCACCTAAGGGATGCTACAGGGAGAATGATGGTTGGTGGTAGTTACATGCTTGCAGGGGTGCATGTCTGTTTACCTCCACCTATGAGAGCCTTTAGGGAGAATGATGGTTGGTTGTAGTTATGTGGATGCAGGGGCGCATGTCTGTTTACCTCCACCTAAGGGGTGCTTCGAGGAGACTGATGGTTGGTTGTAGTTATAAGCATGCAGGGGCGAATGTCTGTTTACCTCCACCTATGGTACCCTACAGGGAGAATGATGGTTGGTGGTAGTTATATGCATGCAGGGGCGCATGTCTGTTTACCTCCACCTAAGGGATGCTACAGGGCGAATGATGGTTGGTGGTAGTTACATGCTTGCAGGGGTGCATGTCTGTTTACCTCCACCTAAGGGATGCTACAGGGAGAATGATGGTTGGTGGTAGTTACATGCTTGCAGGGGTGCATGTCTGTTTACCTCCACCTATGAGAGCCTTTAGGGAGAATGATGGTTGGTTGTAGTTATGTGGATGCAGGGGCGCATGTCTGTTTACCTCCACCTAAGGGGTGCTTCGAGGAGACTGATGGTTGGTTGTAGTTATAAGCATGCAGGGGCGAATGTCTGTTTACCTCCACCTATGGTACCCTACAGGGAGAATGATGGTTGGTGGTAGTTATATGCATGCAGGGGCGCATGTCTGTTTACCTCCACCTATGAGAGCCTTTAGGGAGAATGATGGTTGGTTGTAGTTATGTGGATGCAGGGGCGCATGTCTGTTTACCACCAGCTGTGGGAAGCTACAGGGAGAATGATGGTTGGTTGTAGTTATAAGCATGCAGGGGTGCATGTCTGTGTGCCTGCACCTATGGGACGCTACAGGGAGAATGATGGTTGGGGGTAGTTATATGCATGCAAGGGCGCATGTCTGTTTACCACCAGCTGTGGGAAGCTACAGGGAGAATGATGGTTGGTTGTAGTTATAAGCATACAGGGGTGCATATCTGTTTACCTCCACCTATGGGACGCTACAGGGAGAATGATGGTTGGTGGTAGTTATATGCATGCTGGGGCGTGTGTCTGTTTACCTCCACCTATGGTACCCTACAGGGAGAATGATGGTTGGGTGTAGTTATATGCATGCAGGGGCGCATGTTTGTTTACCTCCGCCAATGGGACGCTACCGGGAGAATGATGGTATGGGGTAGTTATATGCATGCCGGGGCACATGTCTGTTTACCTCCACCTGTAGAAAACTACAGGGCGAATGATGGTTGGTGGTAGTTATATGCATGCAGGGGTGCATGTCTGTTTACCTCCACCAATGGTACGCTACTAGGAGAATGATGGTTGGTGGTAGTTATATGCATGCAGGGGCGTGTCTGTTTACCTCCACCTATGGTACCCTACAGGGAGAATGATGGTTGGTAGTAGTTATATGCATACAGGGGCGCGCGTCTGTTTACCTCCACCTATGGGGTGCTATGGGGAGAATGATGGTTGGTGGTAGTTATATGCATGCAGGGGCGTATGTCTGTTTACCTACAACTAAGGGGTGCTACGAGGAGAATGATGGTTGGTGGTAGTTATATGCATGCAGGGGCGCGCGTCTGTTTACTTCCACCTAAGGGGTGCTACGGGGAGAATGATGGTTGGTGGTAGTTATATGGATGCAGGGGTGCGTGTATGTTTACCTCCACGTATGGGGTGCTACAGGGAGAATGATGGTTGGTGGTAGTTATATGCATGCAGGGGCACATGTCTGTGTGCCTCCACCTATGGGACGCTACAGGAGAATGATGGTTGGTGGTAGTTATGTGGATACAGGGGTGCATGTCTGTTTACCTCTACCTAAGGGATGCTACAGGACGAATGATAGTTGGTGGTAGTTATATGCATGCAGGGGCGCATGTCTGTTTACCTCCACCTATGGGACACTACAGGGAGAATGATGGTTGGTGGTAGCTATATGCATGCAGGGGCGCATGTCTGTTTACCTCCACCTAAGGGATGCTACAGGGCGAATGATGGTTGGTGGTAGTTACATGCTTGCAGGGGTGCATGTCTGTTTACCTCCACCTAGGGGATGCTACAGGGAGAATGATGGTTGGTGGTAGTTACATGCTTGCAGGGGTGCATGTCTGTTTACCTCCACCTATGGGACGCTACAGAGAGAATGATGGTTGGTTGTAGTTATAAGCATGTAGGGGTGCATGTCTGTTTACCTCCACCTAAGGGGTGCTTCGAGGAGACTGATGGTTGGTTGTAGTTATAAGCATGCAGGGGCGCATGTCTGTTTACCTCCACCTATGAGAGCCTTTAGGGAGAATGATGGTTGGTTGTAGTTATGTGGATGCAGGGGCGCATGTCTGTTTACCACCAGCTGTGGGAAGCTACAGGGAGAATGATGGTTGGTTGTAGTTATAAGCATGCAGGGGCGCATGTCTGTTAACCTCCACCTAAGGGGTGCTTCGAGGAGAATGATGGTTGGTGGTAGTTATATGCATGCAGGGGCGCATGTCTGTTTACCACCAGCTGTGGGAAGCTACAGGGAGAATGATGGTTGGTTGTAGTTATAAGCATGCAGGGGCGCATGTCTGTTAACCTCCACCTAAGGGGTGCTTCGAGGAGAATGATGGTTGGTGGTAGTTAAAAGCATGCAGGGGCGCATGTCTGTTTACCTCCACCTATGGTACCCTACAGGGAGAATGATTGTTGGTGGTAGTTCTATGCATGCAGGGGCGCTTGTATGTTTACCTCCTCCTATGAGAGCCTACAGGGAGAATGATGGTTGGGGGCAGTTATATGCATGCAGGGGTGCGAATCTGTTTACCTCCACCTTTGGGACGCTACAGGGAAAATGATGGTTGGTATTAGTTATATGCATGCAGGGTTGCGCGTCTGTTTACCTCCACCTAAGGGGTGCTATGGGGAGAATGATGGTTGGTGGTAGTTATATGCATGCAGGGTCGAGTGTCTGTTTACCTCCACCTAAGGGGTGCTACAGGGAGACTGATGGTTGGTGGTAGTTATATGCATGCAGGAGTGCATATCTGTTTACCTCCAACTGTGAAAAGCTACAGGGAGAATGATGGTTGGTGGTAGTTATATGCATGCTGGGGCGTGTGTCTGTTTACCTCCACCTATGGGAAGCTACAGAGAGATTGATGGTTGGTGATAGTTATATGCATGCAGGGGCGCGTGTCTGTTAACCTCCACCTAAGAGGTGCTATGGGGAGAATGATGGTTGGTGGTAGTTATATGCATGCAGGGGCGCTTGTCTGTTAACCTCCACCTAAGGGGTGCTACAGGGAGACTGATGGTTGGTTGTAGTTATAAGCATGCAGGGGTGCATATCTGTGTGCCTGCACCTATGGGACGCTACAGGGAGAATGATGGTTGGTGGTAGTCATATGCATGCAGGGGTGCATGTCTGTTTACCTCCACCTGTGAAAAGCTACAGGGAGAATGATGGATGGTGGTAGTTATATGCATGCAGGGGTGCATGTCTGTTTACCTCCACCTGTGAAAAGCTACAGGGAGAATGATGGATTGTGGTAGTTATATGCATGCAGGGCGTGTGTCTGTTTACCTCCACCTGTGAAAAGCTACAGGGAGAATGATGGATGGTGGTAGTTATATGCATGCAGGGGTGCATGTCTGTTTACCTCCACCTGTGAAAAGCTACAGGGAGAATGATGGATTGTGGTAGTTATATGCATGCAGGGGCGTGTGTCTGTTTACCTCCACCTATGGGAAGCTACAGAGAGATTGATGGTGGTGGTAGTTATATGCATGCAGGGGTGCATGTCTGTTTACCTCCACCTAAGGGGTGCTACAGGGAGAATGATGGTTGGTGGTAGTTATATGCATGCAGGGGTGCATGTCTGTGTGCCTACACCTATGGGACACTACTGGGAGAATGATGGTTGGTGGTAGTCATATGCATGCAGGGGTGCATGCCTGTTTTCCCCCACCTAAGGGGTGCTAAAGGGAGAATGATGGTTGGTGGTAGTTATATGCATGAAGGGGTGCATGTCTGTTTACCTCCACCTAAGGGGTGCTAAAGGGAGAATGATGGTTGGTGGTAGTTATATGCATGCAGGGGCTCATGTCTGTTTACCTCCACCTAAGGGGTGCTAAAGGGAGAATGATGGTTGGGTGTAGTTATATGCATGCAGGGGCGTGTGTCTGTTTACCTCCACCTATGGGAAGCTACAGAGAGATTGATGGTTGGTGGTAGTCATATGCATGCAGGGGTGCATGTCTGTTTACCTCCACCTAAGGGGTGCTAAAGGGAGAATGATGGTTGGTGGTAGTTATATGCATGCAGGGGCGCATGTCTGTTTACCTCCACCTATGGTACCCTACAGGGAGAATGATGGTTGGTAGTAGTTATATGCATGCAGGGGCGCATATCTGTTTAACTCCACAAATGAGATGCTACAGGGAGAATGATGGTTGGTGGTAGTTATATGCATGCAGGGGCGCGTGTCTGTTTACCTCCACCTAAGGGGTGCTACAGGGAGAATGATGGTTGGTGGTAGTTATATGCATGAAGGGGTGCATGTCTGTTTACCTCCACCTATAGGACGCTACAGGGTGAATCATGGTTGGTGGTAGTTATATGCATGCAGGGGCGCATGTCTGTTATGTCTCCTAGCTTGTTGAAATCAGTTCAGTCCCCTGTCATGGGGGGTCCTCCATCTGCCCCTAGCTGTGTGGTGATGTTACATGTGACTAGTATAGGGATACAGTTCGCTGTATAACTAGTTCTCTTTGAAGGTTACACCGCATGTACCATAAGCGAGCCGTTCCTTGCATTAGACCTAAGGCTATTTGGGCAGCTCGGCACCGGGGGTCTGCACCTTCAGTACCCTAGAGTGGGTTCATTCATGCCTGGTTTCTGGTCTATGATCCACATACATCCATGAGATCCTTTCAGGAACACAACCTGGACTGAACTGGTTTGACGGTCCTAAGAAGTGGGACTTTTCCCGTCAACAGATAACCTGCCCTGGATGTCTGGTACGCGGCCTCCCAATGTATGTCTAACTGACCATCTCCTGCTCTCCCCTTCCTGTAGCCTCAGAGTGGGAAGTTTGAATATGAAGACTGCACACCATCTGATGGGGTCCTGGCTTCCCACGAGTGCCCACACGATTGCCTTAATTTCTGCCCCTCTGAAGGCAGAAACATACACAAACATTGACTTCAGAGGGAAGCTGTGCACTCAGAGAATGACCTGCCAGGAACAGGACACCATGACTGGGTGCTCCTCAATGCATGCATGACTGAGCTTAGGATCAGAAGGGGTACTGCCAGTGCTTGAACATAAAGTGCTAGACTGCGCAGTGTGCACAGGAGCTGCTGTGACCAAGACAAGACACATCCAAGGCCCTGCTCACTGAGCACTCCATACTGCAAGAGAAGGGACTGCCCCGGAGCCACACGATTCTGGGCCCAGCTGACCTCTACCAAACCTGATGCCCATCTGCACCCCTTGGTTGTCGAGGAAGTGCTAGGGACTCTTTAGGACTGCACATGCCAGTGAGGCTGCATGACCACACTGGCCTGACCCACCTGTTCACTGGCTCTAAAGCCCAATGGTGAGCACCTGGGTCTGTGATCCAGCGTTAGACAGGGACTGTGGCCTTGAGGGCTTGCAAAAATCCCATGTGACTTTAGAGGTACTGGTATCATCTTGAGGGGTTACAACAACCCCTTGTGACTTTAGAGGTACTGGTTTCATCTTGAGGTGTTACAACAAACCCTTGTGACTTTAGATGTACTGGTATCTCCCATTTGCGAACTTATTGCACCCCCTCTTTTATCCAAGATTACTGGGGTGTTCTTTGGTGTACATGACCATGTGCACTAAATGTGGGGCTGTTGAAGCTGATATATACTCTTGAGGTTCATGAGTCATTGCAGGTTAAAGGTTTTGTTTTCACCTAATCCTAAGTGGGTGAGCTCATAGGGTGTCCCACAGACAACAAAAACCCCAGTGATTGCTCTATTACTGACATAAAGTATGCAAAAGTTTCTCAAACCTTTTAGTGCCTACTGTGAGGTGCCGTTTTATCACTCAGCACCACTTGGCATTTTTTAGCTTGGACTAGAGCAAACCTGAATGTTCACTGGGCCCGATGAGCTTTGTTCGCGAACCGTCCATACAGACACCAGAGTCCTGGGACAACAGACACTTGATTAATGGAGACCTGGTCCTGTTTCTTCCCTCTGGCTCAGACATAAAACCTTCTGCCGGACCTTATTTGTTCATAATATGGCCCTTTTTCTTGACTTTTACATGGTGATTGACTGGTCACGACATGCAAGTTTGTAACAGAGGCCCTTCGGTAGACTTGTACATGGTGATTGATTGGTCACGACCTGTAAGTTTATAACACAGCCCTTCGGTAGACTTGTACATGGTGATTGACAGGTCACGAACTGTAAGTTTCTAACACAGCCCTTTGGTAGACTTGTACATGGTGATTGACTGGTCACGACCTGTAAGTTTATAACACAGCCCTTCGGTAGACTTGTAAATGGTGATTGACTGGTCACGAACTGTAAGTTTATAACACAGCCCTTCGGTAGACTTGTACATGGTGATCGAGTGGTCACGACATGCAAGTTTGTAACAGAGGCCCTTCGGTAGACTTGTAAATGGTGATTGACTGGTCACGAACTGTAAGTTTATAACACAGCCCTTCGGTAGACTTGTACATTGTGATGGACTGGTCACAATGTGTAAGTTTCTAACACAGCCCTTCGGTAGACTTGTACTTGGTGATTGACTGGTCACGAACTGTAAGTTTCTAACACAGCCCTTCGGTAGACTTGTACATGGTGATTGACTGGTCACGAACTGTAAGTTTATAACACAGCCCTTCGGTAGACTTGTACATGGTGATGGACTGGTCATGACATGCAAGTTTGTAACGGAGGCCCTTCGGTAGACTTGTACATGGTGATGGACTGGTCACGACCTGTAAGTTTATAACACAGCCCTTCGGTAGACTTGTACATGGTGATCAACTGGTCATGACATGCAAGTTGTAACAGAGGCCCTTCGGTAGACTTGTATATGGTGATTGACTGGTCACGAACTGTAAGTTTATAACACAGCCCTTCGGTAGACTTGTACATGGTGATCGAGTGGTCACGACATGCAAGTTTATAACACAGGCCTTTGGTAGACTTGTACATGGTGATGGACTGGTCACGACCTGTAAGTTTATAATACTGCCCTTCGATAGACTTGTACATGGTGATTGACTGGTCACAACCTGTAAGTTTATAACACAGCCATTCGGTAGACTTGTACATGGTGATCGAGTGGTCACGACATGCAAGTTTGTAACAGAGGCCCTTCGGTAGACTTGTACATGGTGATTGACTGGTCACGACCTGTAAGTTAGTAACACAGCCCTTCGGTAGACTTGTACATGGTGATCAACTGGTCATGACATGCAAGTTGTAACAGAGGCCCTTCGGTAGACTTGTACATGGTGATTTACTGGTCACGACCTGTAAGTTAGTAACACAGCCCTTCGGTAGACTTGTACATGGTGATCAACTGGTCATGACATGCAAGTTGTAACAGAGGCCCTTCGGTAGACTTGTACATGGTGATTGACTGGTCACGACCTGTAAGTTTATAGCACAGGCCTTTGGTAGACTTGTACATGGTGATGGACTGGTCACGATCTGTAAGTTTATAACACTGCTCTTCGATAGACTTGTACATGGTGATTGACTGGTCACGACATGCAAGTTGTAACAAAGCCCTTCGGTAGACTTGTACATGGTGATTGACTGGTCACGACCTGTAAGTTTATAGCACAGGCCTTCGGTAGACTTGTACATGGTGATTGACTGGTCACGACATGCAAGTTGTAACAAAGCCCTTCGGTAGACTTGTACATGGTGATTGACTGGTCACGACCTGTAAGTTTATAGCACAGGCCTTTGGTAGACTTGTACATGGTGATGGACTGGTCACGATCTGTAAGTTTATAACACTGCTCTTCGATAGACTTGTACATGGTGATTGACTGGTCACGACATGCAAGTTGTAACAAAGCCCTTCGGTAGACTTGTACATGGTGATTGACTGGTCACGACCTGTAAGTTTATAGCACAGGCCTTTGGTAGACTTGTACATGGTGATGGACTGGTCACGATCTGTAAGTTTATAACACTGCCCTTCGGTAGACTTGTACATGGTGATTGACTGGTCACGACATGCAAGTTGTAACAAAGCCCTTCGGTAGACTTGTACATGGTGATTGACTGGTCACGACCTGTAAGTTTATAGCACAGGCCTTTGGTAGACTTGTACATGGTGATGGACTGGTCACGATCTGTAAGTTTATAACACTGCTCTTCGATAGACTTGTACATGGTGATTGACTGGTCACAACCTGTAAGTTTATAACACAGCCCTTCGGTAGACTTGTACATGGTGATTGACTGGTCACGACATGCAAGTTGTAACAAAGCCCTTCGGTAGACTTGTACATGGTGATTGACTGGTCACGACCTGTAAGTTTATAGCACAGGCCTTTGGTAGACTTGTACATGGTGATGGACTGGTCACGATCTGTAAGTTTATAACACTGCTCTTCGATAGACTTGTACATGGTGATTGACTGGTCACAACCTGTAAGTTTATAACACAGCCCTTCGGTAGACTTGTACATGGTGATCGAGTGGTCACGACATGCAAGTTTGTAACAGAGGCCCTTCGGTAGACTTGTACATGGTGATTTACTGGTCACGACCTGTAAGTTAGTAACACAGTCCTTCGGTAGACTTGTACATGGTGATCAACTGGTCATGACATGCAAGTTGTAAGAGAGGCCCTTCGGTAGACTTGTACATGGTGATTGACTGGTCACGACCTGTAAGTTTATAACACAGCCCTTCGGTAGACTTGTACATGGTGATTTACTGGTCACGACCTGTAAGTTAGTAACACAGTGTAGAAATGAGTCCAATATTCTTAGTTTTGAAGTAGGTTTATTTTCAGTTTCAGCACAGCAATGTAGGTCCATCCATTAACAGCTCCAGATGCAACTGGGCAACAGACAAGATATCAGTATGAAACAAACCATGTGGAATCTGGAATGTCAATGGAAAGTAAACATAGCGCATGCCAGGGCTGGCAAGGAACCAGGTGATGTAACAAAGGAGGAAGGATAGAGAGGGAGGGAAAGAAGGAGGAAGAAAGATGTAACACATCCCCTAATTAATAATAACAAAATATCAATGTGACACTAAATAAAATCATTAAATCTTTTTGGCATTTGTCTCATTCGATCAGATAATTTGACTCTTGAGGCCACCGTCTCATTGTTTACTCCATTACCTGTCTTGGTATCCAACTGATTGTTTGTCCTATAGTTGTTGTGCTGGATAATGTCATTGCTAGGACACTTAGCTATTTTTCTTACATTCCAGACCTTACCGTCTTGAGTAATTACACTATTACTGAAAACCTTTTTGATCTGAATAGGTTTCCCAAATTTATTTGTACTCTTATTCATTATACCAGGTTTAAGAATTCTAACCCAATCTCCAACTTGGAAACCGTGTACTCTGGTTTTCCACTTATCATTGTACCATCTCACAGTTCTGTCTTGTTTTATTTCCACTCTTTTTGCAGTATCATGCACACATTCCTTATCATTAAACTTAGTTTGGCATTTGTTCCTGAACCACCATGGACAAACACGTGATGCAGGATCTCTTCCTTTGAAGTAACTTGAGCGGGCTGACTTCTGTCGTAGAATGAGGTGTGATACGATAAACCCATAATTTTTCTCTCAAGGAGTTCATCCAATTACCGCCCAATTTTAATGAATCAACAACAAAAGTTTTCAGAACCCTATTAAAGCGTTCCACTTGCCCATTTTCATGTGGTTCATACAATGATGTACATTTATGTTCAATACCACATTCTTTAAGAAAACCTTCCATTTCTCCAGATGTTAACTGCACCCCATTATCTGTGACTAAAATGGAGGGGCATCCTTCGACGTGCAAAAATTTCTTTAAAAAAAACAATTACTGCATTAGTTGTGGCTTTGGAAACAAATTTCACTTCTGGCCATTTGGAATGATAGTCAACCATGACCAAAGCAAAACGAGAATACTCCGGTAAATCATTAAAAGGACCTGATATATCAAAAGCCACTTTTTGCCATGGTACTTCAGGCCACTTAACCACCTTCAATGGTGGTACGTGCAATTATAGCATTTTTTCACTGGATACACATTCATGACATTCCCTGACAACACGATCTATAAACCTATCCATTCCTGGCCACGAAAAAAAACTTCTAACTAAACGCTTCATGGATGATATACCAGGATGGGTTTTGTGGGCTAAATTAAGTATGATGTCTTGCATGCCTCTTGGCGGTACACATTTTCCTGATTTAAATAGTAACTTACCCTCAAAGTCTAATTCTCCAGATACATTAAAAAATGGTACAAGATCTGATCTCACCATATTTTTTTTTGGCCATCCGCTTAAAACATATTTTTAAGTTCACTCCACCTATCATCATGTTTGTTCACAATAATCCCACTTGTCTTCCGTGATTTCCTGAAAATGATTTGAAACAATATCACCAATGCAACAACGAAATCACATTCTTTGATGGTATTAGCCTTATCTTGGTCACAGGGTAAGCGAGAGAGGAAGTCTGCAGTGACATTTTTCTTACCAGGAACATACTCTGTATTAAAATTATATTCTTGCAATTTAGACGTTAACCTTGCAATCCTGGCTGTGGAGTTCCAGCCCCCACCTGTAGATAAAATGTTGACTAACGGTTTATGGTCCGTTCTAAGGGTAAACTTGCTGCCCCACACATACAACCTGTAATGTTCAACTGCCCATACGCATGCAAGAAGTTCTCTTTCAATTACAGCATATTTCCGCTCACATTCATTTAAAGTGCGCGAGGCAAAAGCGACATTCCATTCATCCTTCCCTTCCTTTTGTGAAAGCACTCCGCCTAAACCATACAGACTTGCATCAACTGTAATAATGCATTCTTTCTTCATGCGAAAGGGTTTTAATGTGGGTGCATTCACAATATCTTTTTTTATACTATCAAAAGCTCCTTGTTGTTCTTTTGTCCAATAAAATTTTACATTCTGCCTTAACAAAACTCTTAGAGGTTCCATTTTGGTTGCAAATCCTTCTACAAATTTACTATAGTATTCGCACATTCCTGCGAATGACAAGAGTTGTTCCTTGTTTGCTGGTGATGGAGCTTTAACTATGGCATCAACATTAGTTTTTTGGGAATTACTCCGTCCCCGGACAACGTATGTCCCAAATACTCAACCGATCGTTTAAACAACTTGCATTTGTGTGCCTTTAGAGTGAGCCCATGATTCTCTAATCTCTTACAAACCTCATTTAAATGCATTAAATGCTCAGGTTCATCTCTTGAAAAGATTAAAATATCGTCCTGGAAGCATTTCACATATTCATCTATGTCCCTGAAAATGTGAAACATTACCCTCTGAAAAACTGACGCTGCTGACGCCAACCCAAAGGGCATTCTTGTGTATTGATATAAACCAAACGGTGTGATAAAAGCTGTATATTTTTTTGACTCTTCCATTAATTCTATCTGATAAGCTGAACGTAAATCGAGTGTGGAAAAAATTTGTGCCCCTTCAAACATAGAAACTACCTCGTTGATATTCGGAAGAGGGTGACAATCCACCACAATGTTTGAATTAAGGGCTCTCAAGTCCACACAGACTCTCAATTTTTGGTCAGGTTTGCGGACCAGAACAATGGGTGAAACCCATTCGGAAGATTCAATAGCTTCAATAATGCCTTCATCAGATAGTTCCTTCAACATTTCCCTGAGTTCTTCCCTGATGTTAATCGGTACTCCTCTAATTTTCTGTTTAATTGGCACAACATTCTCTTTCAATATAATTTTATGAGTAAAATTCTTCAATTTCCCTAATTCATTGCAAAATACTTTGTTGTATTTGCTAACTAGGTTTCCTTCCCTACATTTCGATTCAAGTTCTGTGTTGACAACTGCAATATTGTTAAATAATCTATCATCACATAATGACACTGGTTCGTTAGACCTTGGGTTTAATGTTAAACCTAATTTATATTGATCGCGCCATACTAATACATTAACACATTTTGTTGTAATATATAAATTCACCACTGCACATCTACCTTTGAAATATAACTCTACCTGAAAAAAACCTTCAATTTCAATTTTTGTGCCATCAAAACTCTCCGCTATTATATCAGATGGTTGTAAACTGTCATACTGTATCACATGACCTAATAGTTCATGAAAGTATTCACGTGTGATGATTGTCCACGGAGAACCCGAATCAACCATAAGTATGAGTTTTTCCCCTAAAATTTGGAATTCACAATTAGGAGATTTCATTATATTATCTGGAACACCATCAATAATAGACACAACAAATCCCTTGTTCATTTCTGATATATGATCACAAGGTTGTGTAACATCCTTACTATCTACAACATAGGATACTGCACCACGTGCCTGTGTAATGTTGCGTTTGTGATCCCTTCATACACTACTGAAATGTCCTGTTCTGCCACAGTTTTTGCATTCTCTACCTATTGCAGGACATCCTGGAAAAGAAGCAATGTGAGACTTGCTGCCACACCTATAGCATACACTATGATTAAAGGCCATGTCATTTCTTTTGTGAAATTGTGTGTAATTTGATTTGTTTCCATTGAATCTCATGTTAGGTATGTAACGTGTTTGGTGCTGTTCACTTTTGGGTTTAATGGCACATATCTCTTCTTCCTTAGTTCTTATATTAGCTTTTTGTTTAACAACTTCCATCCACTTTTCAGATTGTTCTAATGCTTTAGCTTCAGCTATGGCTTGAGTCAAACTGGGATCTCCCATGACCCATAATTTTTCTTGAATTTTCTTATTCTTTACATGTACGATTATTTGATCTCTTATCATTTCATCAGTGATAAGGCCAAAATTACAATGTAAGGACAAAGCTCTTAAAGCTGTCAAAAAATCATCGAACGATTCTTCATCTTTTTGTGTTCTGGTATAAAATTTAAATCTGTTTAAGGCAATGCTTGTAACAGGTTTAAATCTTTTCTCCATTCTCATTAAGGCCTCAGTGTAAACATTGAAATTATCTCCACTTTCGTTGTCAGGTGCAGCCATAGGTGGTAAAGTTCTAAAAATTACCTGTCCCTCAGAGCCTAGACAATGTAAAAATATACTTTTTTCCTTTCTGCACCCATTCGTTCCCCATCTATGGCCTTCATATATGTACTGAATTCTTCCCTCCACCTTGACCATGGTATAGGTGGGTCCCCTTTAATTGTAAAAACTTAGCTGGTGGGTCGAACTGCATTTTGAATTGTATAATTATAATAAACTGATTTATAGTACAGTAAGTAATAAGATGATAGTACTTCTAGCGTGTGACATTTAGAATATAATACATACCAAGTGTATGTATTGGTCTTTAACACTTATTAATACCTTAAGCATGTGTATTTTCCCAATCAACATAAAAAAAAAATACTTTATAGAGTATGACAGTCATAAATATTTTGCTTTGCTTTCTTTGCTTTTTTTTTAATATTGTTCAGCCATAGGGATAATGAGTTAAAGCAATCTTGACACCATACAGTGAGAATTCCCCGACAAGTTTTGAACCGGACTCACTTTGTGTGAATTCGTATTAAATATCCTTAAATAAGCTTCGTTGCGAAACAGCGGTCCCGATATGCGTCTTGAAAAGAGTTTCTGGTTACCGCGGTAACCAAGATGGTCGCTGATGACGTTGCACGTTTTGGACGTGAGCGTAGATTGTAGAGACAGCCGGGATTGAAGTCGGAGTGCACGTACTGCAGTGACGTGTCTGGAAATGGAGCGTGCGTGGGGAATTCAAAGGATGCCAAACAGAAAAAATAAAACTGACCGAGCAGGCCTTCAATGAAGTACGGTATGGCTGAGATCGTTAATAAAATTTGTCGATTATATAAACGCTGTAATAGTAAGCCGGCTGCAGTGGCGCTCGCTAAGCAGGTTGCAGGGGCGCTCGCTGATAAAATAAAATCGCAGGCTGCAACAGAAATGGCTTGGTGAAGAAATGCGGTGCAGAGCTGTCACAAACACAGTTATAGAAATAATCTCTGCCGCGGGTGCAATCGGAGCACAACACAGTTATTAAAGCAGCCGCCGGTGCAGTCACATCACTAAAATACACGTACAGATGATACCGCTATCACCAAACTCTCCCGCTGGTGCAATCAAGACACAAATAGTGATAAAGTACAGCCGCAGGTGCTATCAGATCACTGGCATAGGGGTTTAAAGTTGAGCAGTGATGAGACTAGTAGGAGATATACTGGTGTGCTTTTAAGTTCCAAACAAGTAGATTAATAAGGTGAATTTCCAATAAAGTATGGTGGGACTAGTACAATATTTTTAAATTTTCTCCATGGGTTCAAGAAACACTCTGTACCTGTGCTGATGTATATGACAAGAGTGGTTCTTCAGCTCGTCGCCAAATGTAGAAATGAGTCCAATATTCTTAGTTTTGAAGTAGGTTTATTTTCAGTTTCAGCACAGCAATGTAGGTCCATCCATTAACAGCTCCAGATGCAACTGGGCAACAGACAAGATATCAGTATGAAACAAACCATGTGGAATCTGGAATGTCAATGGAAAGTAAACATAGCGCATGCCAGGGCTGGCAAGGAACCAGGTGATGTAACAAAGGAGGAAGGATAGAGAGGGAGGGAAAGAAGGAGGAAGAAAGATGTAACACACAGCCCTTCGGTAGACTTGTACATGGTGATTGACTGGTCACGACCTGTAAGTTAGTAACACAGCCCTTCGGTAGACTTGTACATGGTGATCAACTGGTCATGACATGCAAGTTGTAACAGAGGCCCTTCGGTAGACTTGTACATGGTGATTGACTGGTCACGACCTGTAAGTTTATAACACAGGCCTTCGGTAGACTTGTACATGGTGATGGACTGGTCACGACCTGTAAGTTTATAACACAGCCCTTCGATAGACTTGTACATGGTGATTGACTGGTCACAACCTGGAAGTTTATAACACAGCCCTTCGGTAGACTTGTACATGGTGATCGAGTGGTCACGACATGCAAGTTGTAACAGAGGCCCTTCGGTAGACTTGTACATGGTGATTGACTAGTCACGACCTGTAAGTTTATAACACAGCCCTTCGGTAGACTTGTACATGGTGATTGACTGGTCACGACCTGTAAGTTTATAACACAGCCCTTCGGTAGACTTGTACATGGTGATCAACTGGTCATGACATGCAAGTTGTAACAGAGGCCCTTCGGTAGACTTGTACATGGTGATTGACTGGTCATGACCTGTAAGTTTATAACACAGCCCTTCGGTAGACTTGTACATGGTGATTGACTGGTCACGAACTGTAAGTTTCTAACACAGCCCTTCGGTAGACTTGTACATGGTGATTGACAGGTCACGACCTGTAAGTTAGTAACACAGCCCTTCGGTAGACTTGTACATGGTGATCAACTGGTCATGACATGCAAGTTGTAACAGAGGCCCTTCGGTAGACTTGTACATGGTGATTGACTGGTCACAACCTGTAAGTTTATAACACAGCCCTTCGGTAGACTTGTACATGGTGATTGACTGGTCATGTCCTGTAAGTTTATAACACAGCCCTTCGGTAGACTTGTACATGGTGATCGAGTGGTCATGACATGGAAGTTGTAACAGAGGCCCTTCGGTAGACTTGTACATGGTGATTGGCTGGTCACGACCTGTAAGTTAGTAACACAGCCCTTCGGTAGACTTGTACATGGTGATCAACTGGTCATGACATGCAAGTTGTAACAGAGGCCCTTCGGTAGACTTGTACATGGTGATTGACTGGTCACGAACTGTAAGGTTCTAACACAGCCCTTCAGTAGACTTGTACATGGTGATTGACTGGTCACGACCTGTAAGTTTATAACAGAGCCCTTCGGTAGACTTGCACATGGTGATTGACTGGTCACGACCTGTAAGTTTATAACACAGCCCTTCGACAGACTTGTACATGGTGATCGACTGGTCACAATATGTAAGTTTATAACACAGGCAATCGGTAGACTTGCACTTGTCTCCAGATCTCCCCTCTGATCCTGGCTATCGAAGATCAACTCTTTGGTAGGAGCTTAAAGGGTAATGGCAGCTCATCTCACGTATAGCTAACACTGATGTGTAATATATAATCCTATATGTTCTGATATTACACCTGTATTTGTTTTTCTTTGCAAAAGGCGATGATCTTATCTCATTTGGCATTAAGGAGGAGGAAGAGTTTGATTGTTCGGAACATCAGAGCCACCAAAGACTGAAAGGTGCTGACGAAGTCGAAGGTGAGTTAAAAGTGCTTGGAATCAGAGTTACTTGGTGAATAGAACCTACTTCACACCTGGATTAGCAGAGGAATTATGTATGGCCTTTCTGTCATTTTTGTCTTGCCTTCTGCTCTTAAAAGTGTTGTCTTTGTATTCTCTGATAAACCCATTTGTGCTTGAACAAGCATCTTCATGTGTGCAGGGCGGGGTCATGGGTCTGACACCGCTTCCTGGATGCTCACAGTGGTCCAGATGAGCTCAAGCCACTGCATAAAAGTAACTTGGTGTTCTCTCTATAATATTTGAAGATGGTAACATGACTCATATTTTTTACTTGGATGCTTTCACTCCGCATCTGGTACCAGTTTGATACCACTGCTGTCAACCCTTAAGGATGGTGTTGTTTGAACAGTTATGAGGACTAGAAATATTAATAAGTCATGCCCTCTTAGCTCAAAGGTCACTAGCTGCCATTAGAGGCCCCTGGCAAATTCAGAGCAGAGTAGTGAAGTGTGTGGATTACTTACAAGACTGGTTGGTTTTCTCTCCCACCTCCCCTTTTTGTGCTTCAATGAGCTATTGGTGACGCCAAGCACAAATCGTGATTTAAAGTAAAGGAAACATCTGTAGCTTGTGGGAAAATGGGGCTACGCTTACTGTGGTAAAAGGTTCCCTGGAGGAGAATCAATGTAATAAACAGACAAATAAATAAGGACTATGTATATGGAGGAACGTTAATTACTCAAAGCCTCTGGTCACTAATTACTGCCATTGTTCAACATTTATAAATTGGTACCCAAGAGGTCAATAAATGTTGGCATTGGCTCAAGCCTTACGTTGAGCATATCTGCCTTTAGAGTTGAGATCTTTGTCCTGCGGCGACATTCTGACCTACCAGGGGTTGTCAACACCATGTGAGGGCACCATGTGAAGACAGTGACGTTAACACCATATGGGGGCACTGCCCATAAATTATGGAGATCCTAATCTCAACACCATACGGTGGTACTAACTTCAGCACCACAAGGAAGCACCAACATCAACACCACAAGGGGCGCTAGTGTCAGCGCCATATGGATGTAGTAATGTCAACGCCATGAGGAAGCACTAAGATCAACACCACAAGGGGCGCCAGTGTCAGCGCCATATGGATGTAGTAATGTCAACGCCATGAGGAAGCGCCAACATCAACATCACAAGGGGCACTAGTGTCAGCACCATATGGGTGTGCTAATGTCAACGCCATGAGGAAGCACCAATATCAACACTACAAGGGGCCCTACTGTCTGCGCCATTTGGATGTAGTAATGTCAACGCCATGAGGAAGCACTAACATCAGCACCACAAGGGGCGCTAGTGTCGGCGCCATATGGATGTAGTAATGTGAACGCCATTAGGAAGCACTAACATCAACACCACAAGGGGCGCTAGTGTCAGCGCCATATGGATGTACGAATGTCCACGCCATGAGGAAGCGCCAACATCAACACCACAAGGGGCACTAGTGTCAGCACCATATGGATGTACTAATGTCAACGCCATGAGGAAGCACTAAGATCAACACCACAAGGGGCGCTAGTGTCAGCACCATATGGATGTACTAATGTCAACGCCATGAGGAAGCACTAACATCAGCACCACAAGGGGCGCTAGTGTCAGCGTCATATGGATGTACTAATGTCCACGCCATGAGGAAGCATTAACATCAACACCGTACCGAGGAACTAATGTTGATACGATAGGGAGATAGTAATGGTAATGTCATATGGAGGAACTATGTCAATATCATAGGGGTCACTAATAGCAACACCACATAGAGACAGAGTGGACATCCTTCGGAGGCAATAATATCGACACCACACAGATGAACAAATGTTGATGCCATACAGAGGCACAAAAGTCAACACCATATGAAAGCACTAAAGTCAACACCATATAGATGTCCTAATGTCAGCATCATACGGAGGAACTAATGTCGATACCATATGGAGGCGCTAACGTTTACACCATACGGAGGAACCTATGTTGATACCACATGGAGGCATTAAAAGCAACATCCTCCAAAGCTACTAAAGTCAATGCCATACAGAGGCACAAATGCCGTGGCAGATGGGCAGAGCTCCTTCGACTGCATGTTGGCGCTGTAACCACATAGAGGGCACCTTTCTACATGTTACATAGGACAGTCCTGTCATTGCTTTTTTTGTACACAATGCACACACCTGGAGAGGGTACTGGGGCACAACTTTCTAATGGACCCTAGGGCACTTTGCTGGAGACCATGGTTGCTTGGGAGGGCAGCCGGAGTGCGCGTTTACTGGATACACTTCAATATTTAATTGGCAAATGGGACATAGCTAAGAAATGCCAGAACAATGCTCCTCTGACCTTTGGTGAATGGAAAGGAGGCACGGTGAGAGAGCATAGCATAAGGCCAAAGGTCGCGCATGGTGAGATGTGCACTTGCAGAGAGAGCATTGCATAAGGCCAGAGGTCGCACATGGTCAAATGTGCACTCGCGGAGAGAGCATTGCATAGGGCGAGAGAGAGCATTGCATAAGGCCAGAGTTCGTGCATGGTGAAATGTGCACTTGCGGAGAAAGCATTGCTTAAGGCCCGAGGTCGCGCATGGTGAGATGTGCACTCACGGAGAGAGCATTGCATAAGGCCAGAGGTTGCACATGGTGAGACATGCACTTGCGGAGAAAGCATTGCATAAGGCATAAGACAAAGAGTTGATTTTCGATAGCCAGGACCAGAGAGGAGATCTGGAGACAAGTGCAAGTCTACCGAAGGCCTCTGTTATAAACTTGCACATCGTGACCCGACGATCACCATATACAAGTCTATCAAGGCCTGTGCTATAAACTTTCAGTTCGTGACCTGTCAATCACCATGTACAAGTCTACCGAAGGGCCTTTGTTACAAACTTGCATGTCATGACCAGTCAATCACCATGTACAAGTCTACCGAAGGGCTGTGTTAGAAACTTACAGGTCGTGACCAGTCAATCACCATGTACAAGTCTACCGAAGGGCTGTGTTAGAAACTTACAGTTCATGACCTGTCAATCACCATGTACATGTCTACCGAAGGGCTGTGTTATAAACTTACAGGTTGTGACCAGTCATTCACCATGTACAAGTCTACCGAAGGGCTGTGTTATAAACTTACAGGTCGTGACCAGTCAATCACCATGTACAAGTCTACCAAAGGGCTGTGTTATAAACTTACAGGTTGTGACCAGTCAATCACCATGTACAAGTCTACCGAATGGCCTCTGTTACAACTTGCATGTCGTGACCAGTCGATCACTATGAACAAGTCTACCGAAGGGCTGTGTTATAAACGTACAGGTCATGACCAGTCAATCACCATGTACAAGTCTACCGAAGGGCTGTGTTAGAAACTTACAGTTCGTGACCTGTCAATCACCATGTACAAGTCTACCGAAGGGCTGTGTTAGAAACTTACAGTTCGTGACCAGTCAATCACCATGTACAAGTCTACCGAAGGGCCTCTGTTACAAACTTGCATGTCGTGACCAGTCAATCACCATGTACAAGTCTACCGAAGGGCTGTGTTAGAAACAGTTCGTGACCTGTCAATCACCATGTACAAGTCTACCGAAGGGCTGTGTTATAAACTTACAGGTCGTGACCAGTCAATCACCATGTACAAGTCTACCGAAGGGCCTCTGTTACAACTTGCATGTCGTGACCAGTTGATCACCATGTACAAGTCTACCAAAGGGCTGTGTTAGAAACTTACAGTTCGTGACCTGTCAATCACCATGTACAAGTCTACCGAAGGGCTGTGTTAGAAACTTACAGTTCGTGACCAGTCAATCACCATGTACAGGTCTACCGAAGGGCTGTGTTAGAAACTTACAGTTCGTGACCAGTCAATCACCATGTACAAGTCTACCGAAGGGCTGTGTTATAAACTTACAGGTCGTGACCAGTCAATCACCATGTACAAGTCTACCGAAGGGCTGTGTTAGAAACTTACAGTTCGTGACCAGAGTATCACCATGTACAAGTCTACCGAAGGGCCTCTGTTACAAACTTGCATGTCGAGACCAGTCGATCACCATGTACAAGTCTACCGAAAGGCTGTGTTAGAAACTTACAGTTCGTGACCTGTCAATCACCATGTACAAGTCAAGAAAAAGGGCCATATTATGAACAAATAAGGTCCGGCAGAAGGTTTTATGTCTGAGCCAGAGGGAAGAAACAGGACCAGGTCTCCAGTAATCAAGTGTCTGTTGTTCCAGGACTCTGGTGTCTGTATGGATGGTTCGCAAACAAAGCTCATCGGGCCCAGTGAACATTCAGGTTTGCTCTAGTCCAAGCAAAAAAATGCCAAGTGGTGCTGAGTGATAGGACAGCACCACACCTCACAGAGAGAGCATTACATAAGGCCAGTGGTCACGCATGGTGAGATGTGGACTCGCGGAGAGAGCATTAAGGCCAGAGGTAAAGCATGGTGAGATGTGGACTCGCGGAGAGAGCATTGCATAAGGCCAGAGGTGGTGATCGAGATAGCTCGTCAGATCGCAGTGTGTGCATGCTGTTAAATGGGACTATAGTAGGGTACAGGTACACCTATTGTTTACATGATTTGGCGATTTACTGTTCTATACGTGGTCCATCGAGCCTTGTGCAACACAGGGCTGGGGCCGCCATAATATAAACTCCCTTGTAGATCCACAAGGACATTGGGTTCCTGCTCCTCTCCTCCCTGCTGTGCTATGTTCCTCTCTTCACCTGTGTCTGAACTGGAAGAAGCATATTTTGAGTCCCTGCCCTGAAAATGTGGGGAGACCTCCCTCGCGAGCTTTGGAGGATCACTTCTGTGTAAGAGATCTTTCCTAGTGCCAAGGTGTGCTTTAGAAATAACAAATAAATGAATTGAGGAATGACTTCCAACTGGGCTCAGGCTCTGACTTCTTAAATAATATTTTCATGGGCTTCGAGGCACTAATGATCCGGTTTACCAAACAGAGGCCTAAGAGAGTGTGGCGCAGCGGCCAGGGCAGCTGACTCTGGAGCGCGGGGCTTACGGTTCGATCCCCTGCGCTGGTGTCAGCTCAGCATCATGTGACTCTGGGCAATAGCTCACTTAAACTCCCCGACGGCCCCCAGTGCCTTGAGACCCTTACGGGTGATTAATTCGCCCTTTACAAATACCTGGTTAGAGAGTGTTGGATGAAGCGAGCGTGTGGCAGAGCGTACGTGAGAGACAAGAATGCTTGACAGACACAGTAGCGGCTGCTACCGGATGGGAGTGGTGAGGTGGGGAGAGGAATATAATAAAAAATGGACTTACCTTTAACGGCCAGCCGCTGACGCCTCTCCTCTGTCCTCTTCATCTTCCTGTCCCGGCCGGCAGCAGGAAGCTCCCGGTCAGACAGGCTTCCCTGAGCCAATCACAATGCTGCAATGCAACGTTGTGATTGGTCTGAGCACCGTGGATTGACGCTCAGATGGAACAGGCTGTGTAATGCAGCCTGGTGGGAACATGCAAAGTGCGCATGAAGTGTTTGGTCGGCCCAAGAAGGCTGGCCAAACAGTTCATGCACACTTGGGGAATGCACACTACTACTCCCCTGCTCTGGCCAGCCCCGCCCGCCCCGCCACTGACTGCAATAGGGAAAATAAAATGATAATATCTATATGTTATTATCATTTTATTTTTCCTTTTGAGTAGTGGGGCGATGCTTCTCCACCTTAGCGACGAGCTGCCACTGGACAGGCAGAGTTTGGCGGAATGAGATAGAGCTGTACAATTTTGAAAAATACTGACTTTTGGCAGTGTCTGCCAGAATCCAGCTTGCATACACAGCAAATGCTGAGACCGCTCAATAAACTGCAACGTTCTCCCTTTAAACGTAAATACAGTTTTTGTGCTTTGCTTTGAGGGGTGATTTTATAAACACGAATGTAAAAGTTAGGAAAACACTAGAAAACACCACCAGAATCCATGAAAAATAAACACTGAAAACCGGATACCCTTGTAATAATCCCTGAGGGTCCTCTTATAAGAAGGCGCACTTCTGCGCTTACTATGATAACTGTCTGGCCAGAGCGGGCATCTCTACAAGACTGTCATACCTGGATATGTCTCCACTGGTGCCTCATTGGTCCACTGCTTAACCAATAGGAGCTTGCATTTTGTTTCAAAGATTACTGCTGGGAAGCTGTTCTGCTTTGGTTGTGTTGCTGTTCTGCTTTGATTGTGTTGCTGTTCTGCTCTGATTGTGTTGCTGTTCTGCTCTGATTGTGTTGCTGTTCTGCTCTGATTGTGTTGCTGTTCTGCTCTGATTGTGTTGCTGTTCTGATTTGATTGTGTTGCTGTTCTGCTTTGATTGTGTTGCGGTTCTGCTCTGGTTGTGTTGCTGTTCTGCTCTGGTTGTGTTGCTGTTCTGCTATGGTTGGTTGTGTTGCTGTTCTGCTATGGTTGGTTGTGTTGCTGTTCTGCTATGGTTGGTTGTGTTGCTGTTCTGCTTTTGGTTGTGTTGCTGTTCTGCTCTGGTTGTGTTGCTGTTCTGCTCTGGTTGTGTTGCTGTTCTGCTCTGGTTCTGATGCTGTTCTGCTCTGGTTATGTTGCTGTTCTGCTCTGGTTGTGTTGCTGTTCTGCTCTGGTTGTGTTGCTGTTCTGCTCTGGTTGTGTTGCTGTTCTGCTTTGGTTGTGTTGCTGTTCTGCTTTGGTTGTGTTGCTGTTCTGCTCTGGTTGTGTTGCTGTTCTGCTCTGGTTGTGTTGCTGTTCTGCTCTGGTTGTGTTGCTGTTCTGCTCTGGTTGTGTTGCTGTTCTGCTCTGGTTGTGTTGCTGTTCTGCTCTGGTTGTGTTGCTGTTCTGCTCTGGTTGTGTTGCTGTTCTGCTCTGGTTGTGTTGCTGTTCTGCTCTGGTTGTGTTGCTGTTCTGCTCTGGTTGTGTTGCTGTACAATCATTCTATCAAGAGTCATTGTGACACATAATCATACGTTTTGTATCTTCTCTTTTCAGGGGAGCCCATTGCTTCCCCCATGCTGTCACAGGCCTTAAAACAAGAGGCAGACATGTATGCATCGCAGAGAGAAGACGAGGGGAGCATCTCAGGTGAGGAATATAACAAGGTGTCACGCTGACTACAGGTGGCCTATGTCGAAGGCACTTAGTGGTTGGTTAACTTCCTTTTACTTGTAGGATGCATAAACTATTAGTTGCTTCCAGGAGATGGATGAAAGGGGGTGTGCTCTGCATCCAACCATAAGAGTCAACAAGCCTTTGGGGTGGGAGAAAAGTTCAAACAGAGCTGCCTGTTTGTGAAAATAAACAGGTGCAAACAGAGCTGCCTGTTTGTGATAAGAAACCGGTGCAAACAGAGCTGCCTGTTTGTGATAAGAAACAGGTGCAAACAGAGCTGCCTGTTTGTGATAACAAGCAGGTGCAAACAGAGCTGCCTGTTTGTGATAAGAAACAGGTGCAAACAGAGCTGCCTGTTTGTGATAACAAAGAGGTGCAAACAGAGCCGCCTGTTTGTGATAACAAGCAGGTGCAAACAGAGCTGCCTGTTTGTGATAACAAGCAGGTGCAAACAGAGCTGCCTGTGATAACAAAGAGGTGCAAACAGAGCTGCCTGTTTGTGATAACAAGCAGGTGCAAACAGAGCTGCCTGTGATAACAAAGAGGTGCAAACAGAGCTGCCTGTTTGAGATAACAAAGAGGTGCAAACAGAGCTGCCTGTTTGTGATAAGAAACAGGTGCAAACAGAGCTGCCTGTTTGTGATAAGAAACAGGTGCAAACAGAGCTGCCTGTTTGTGATAAGAAACAGGTGCAAACAGAGCTGCCTGTTTGTGATAAGAAACAGGTGCAAACAGAGCTGCCTGTTTGTGATAACAAAGAGGTGCAAACAGAGCTGCCTGTTTGTGATAACAGTGTAAACAGAAACAACGGTTCCTGTGGAATAATATAGTAAATAATGATACTACTTTTATGCGCAATCGCAATAAACGGGGTTAGGTCGGTATCCAAAGGAGAAGAAACCATACACACCTTAGTTTCTGGTAATAACAATCGTTATTTATGTGTATAATAATACAGATTATTTACAAAAAAGTAATCAACAGAGCAATAGTGCGTAGTGTCCCCAGTGAGCATGGAACCTAAAACATTAGTGACATATTTGTGACATATACACTTGGTTTCCAATATTTTGTAAAGTCGACCATCATAAATGATAGGAAATGAGAACAGCCTCTTTATACAATAATAAGCGCTGATAAATGGTTCGCTTTAGTTTTTGTCAACGGCGTTTCAACCCCTTATGTAATGAGGGGTCTCATCAGATCCTAGTAATATAGGGACATCTGAGGCAAAGGTAGTCTGTCAGAGTGAAAGAAATATACGGATCCCAGTGCCATTGCGCACCACCACTTTTGAGACATACGCTGTTATCCTGCCCTAATCTTCCCACTGTCAGCCTCCCTCCCCTCACACTGGGTGCCCGGCCGGGTCCCATGTGAGTAACCTTTTACACTTTCACTTCCTTGGGGTGCACGTCCTTCACTCTGACAGACTACCTTTGCCTCAGATGTCCCTATATTACTAGGTCCTGATGAGACCCCTCATTACATAAGGGGTTGAAACGCCGTCGACAAAAACTAAAGCGAACCATTTATCAGCGCTTATTATTGTATAAAGACGCTGTTCTCATTTCCTATCATTTATGATGGTCGACTTTACAAAATATTGGAAACCAAGTGTATATGTCACAAATATGTCACTAATGTTTTAGGTTCCATGCTCACTGGGGACACTACGCACTATTGCTCTGTTAATTACTTTTTTGTAAATAATCTGTATTATTATATACATAAATAACGATTGTAATTACCAGAAACTAAGGTGTGTATGGTTTCTTCTCCTTTGGATACCGACCTAACCATGTTTATTGCGATTGCGCATAAAAGTAGTATCATTATTTACTATATTATTCCACAAGAACCGTTGTTTCTGTTTACACTTATACTTCCCTGGTTCCATGTGAGTAGGGTCTCCCTTGTCTCTTGTTCTCGTGTTTGTGATAACAAGCAGGTGCAAACAGAGCTGCCTGTGATAACAAAGAGGTGCAAACAGAGCTGCCTGTTTGTGATAACCAAGAGGTGCAAACAGAGCTGCCTGTTTGTGATAACAAGCAGGTGCAAACAGAGCTGCCTGTTTGTGATAACAAGCAGGTGCAAACAGAGCTGCCTGTTTGTGATAACAAAGAGGTGCAAACAGAGCTGCCTGTTAGTGATAAGAAACAGGTGCAAACAGAGCTGCCTGTTTGTGATAACAAAGAGGTGCAAACAGAGCTGCCTGTTTGTGATAACAAGCAGGTGCAAACAGAGCGGTGCAAACAGAGCTGCCTGTTTGTGATAACAAGCAGGTGCAAACAGAGCTGCCTGTTTGTGATAACAAGCAGGTGCAAACAGAGCTGCCTGTGATAACAAAGAGGTGCAAACAGAGCTGCCTGTTTGTGATAACAAAGAGGTGCAAACAGAGCTGCCTGTTTGTGATAACAAGCAGGTGCAAACAGAGCTGCCTGTTTGTGATAACAAGCAGGTGCAAATAGAGCAGCCTGTGATAACAAAGAGGTGCAAAGAGAGCTGCCTGTGATAGCAAAGAGGTGCAAACAGAGCTGCCTGTTTGTGATAACAAAGAGGTGCAAACAGAGCTGCCTGTCTGTAAACAAGCAGGTACCATCAGTGCTCCCGAAGGACATGCGGGCCACGGCCCTAGTACCCTGCCATAAAGCTCGCGTACATTACCCTCCGCAGTATCCTCAGCGCAAACCTATGGTAGTGTCCTATGTGTATGTACTGTGCCCAGCCTGGGACCACGCGCCGTGCCTAGTACCGACAGGGCGTACTCTTCTTCTGTTCCTTGCTGCTGAGAGGCAGCACCCTGCTCTGAGTGTCCGCTGTGGTCCAGCAGCTAGGACTGTTGCATGCTGAGGTCTGACAAAAGTGGGGACCCTCCACACGGCGAAGGTTAGGGTGTAACCCGGACCCCGGCTCCTGTGGGCACAAACATTGTGTCCACTGTGCTTGCGGCCTCCCCTTCCATGCCATGGGCCTTGGCTCACCGCGAGTCCACAATACCGTCGGGCTGTCCACACTGACTCCATTGCTGCCTCCAATGCTTGATTGTGACAGCCAAGCAGGCTGACTGGCGTGGGGTGGCTCATCTCTAGCTGGTCTTAATTTCATGTTTCTATTTAGTTTCATTTTTCTATAGCTCACATTGAAAACTCAACCGCAGTAATACAGTAGTGAGAAGTTTCATGTGCGTACTGTTAGTAAAGCGCACATTTACCCTGAGGTGTTTCTTGGCTCTATATAAAAGATTTTTACTTTTACCCAACTCAAGAGTACTCATGACGCATGAAGCAGCAGCAAAGGATAAAAGCATTTATGAGTAGGGGAAGTAGAACTACACAAACACCTTCTTACACCCTGTTCTCTATTAGTAATTGTGAAAAGAAGGCGCAGTCCTTTCTACTTGCATTAACTGTATATGAAGAGTCCCTGAACATTTCCGTTTTCGATATAGTACAGGAGTGCGACTTTACGTACTTTAAAAGGCCCTTTAGATAGCTAGCTGTAGGTGTCTTGTAGAGGAAAAGGGGGAGTGTGCGTGTAGCGGCTACAGAGGCCTGGAGGGAAGGTGTATTGTCAAGTCCTTCTTCAAGTACATCCAGGTTGTGGCATTACAGTGGAGGGGGGGACTTCTGTTGACACCTGACCACCAAAGATGCTTTGGTCTGTCTGTCTCATGCATTTACCTTCATGGATGGTGAGGCCCACCGCGTTGTGGTGTTGGTGCCGTACAGTTATATCTTCTTCTGCAGGGATTTGGGTTCAGGGTCCATAGCAGATTTGTACGTCAGCGAGGAGACGATGAACTGTATTTTTGCTTTGTACCAGGGCCAACCGCATATGCCCAGGAATGTGAAGACAGATGAGATGGGCGGCATGTTTTGCCCTATTTGTAGCCTGTTTATTTGGAGAATAGAGAGGGTTGCACAAAGGTCATTGTGGAGGTCCTGGTGAAAGGCCATATTGGAGCTTTTCTTTTTGTAGGTTCAGCTGGTGAGATGGACTGACCGGTTTTGCACTAATTACAGCCTGTTGATTTGGTTGGCGGAGAGGACCGCACACAGCTCATTATGGTGGTCCCCGGAGGGTATTTGCGTCTGGTGTTTGAGCTGGTCATGGGCTGCCTTGACCACAGCTGTCATTGGGGAGTTGAGGCTGAATTCTGAGTCCCAAAGAACAACTACCACTGGGTGTTTGGCTGTTCTTTCTTAATAATAAAGTGTGTGGGGAGGAAGCTTAATGCCTCTGTTCTGTTCGGGAGATGTTTGTGGCTATGGACCAGGTTTCTGTCTTGGATTTATTTACTTTGAGGCTTTTATATGCTATCCACCCTTAGAAATTATTTAGGGCCTGATTACGAGTTTGGTAGATGGGATACTGCGTCACAAACGTGACGGATATCACGCCCACCGTTTTACAGTTCGATCATATCTTATGGAGCTTGTAATATGGCGGACGGGATATCTGCCACGTTTGTGATGGAGTATCCCGTCCGGAAAACTCGTCATCAGGCTCTTAGTCATTTCTGACATTATCCAACAGTGCCCTATTCTAGCAGATAGAGAGTAGGGGGTCTTTTAGAACACTGCAGATGCCTCAGATGGGTGAGGGGATGGATGTTCCTAATTTTCAGCTCTTTATCTCTTTTCAGGGAATGAATTGGGTTAATTGTGCTGAGTTGCTGTATCACTATGTTGTCTTCAATGCGCTGAATGCAGCTGAGAGGCTAAGTAAAGTTGGCTTATGGTACAGACTGAGACGAGTGCGGTCTGGAGGCCACATTGAAGATGGAAGCCTGTTCTGGACTCTCCACGATTAAGTGATATGATGTAGACTTGTAGTTGCAGAGCTCTGTTGGATAGAGAGATACTTTTACGAGGGTGGTGAGCACAAAGGTTCCTGAAATTGGGTACTGTCCCTTCTAAAGTTTGCTACTGGTGACGTTGATTGTGGGGTGATGAACATGTCTGTTTGTGCACTGGGTATGGCTTTGGGGTATGGAGTCACAGAGTTCATGTATAGCATAAAGCCAGCCTCTACAGTCACCTGGTCTCGCATCTTATCAGGCCCTGCGTCCATCCATAACTATTTGCCATGTTTTTAATTTATTTTTAAATTGTGACTATTTTCTCAAACTTTCAAATTCAGGCTTGAACATTTTTGTTGAGCGTTTGCAAGCTTGCTGTCTACAAAACTGTGTTTTTATATCTTCATTCAGTTATTGTTCTGCGCCTTTCTTCAGGCACCTACATTCCCTCCTTCTTATAAACCGGAGTACAGTGGTACCTTTTATAAGTATTAATTTTGTGCTCTGGCCCCGTAACATTTACAGGCAAAATGCACCCATTTTCCAAATACACATTGTCAGCCATGTGCTTGTATTTTTTTCTAAGTGTATAAATTTACCATAAACTAAATGCATTTCTTACTATTTCTCGTACAGTTTTTCCACACCAGTTCTCATATCTACCACATGATGCTTAGAAGCAGTCATTATGTTTCTCTTGCTCTGTGTTATTTTCCACAGTGTAAAAAGTGTGGATTTGGCCTAGTTCCAAAATTAAGAAACTTTTTGGTGTGATTTGAACATTCAGCTGACAAGATATACAAAAGCATTACCCTGTTCATGCACTCCTGTCACCTTTTACAAACTAAAATATCTCTAAAAGTACTAAACTGAATTTCAGAAAACCACAAAAAGAACGCTCAAAGATTGAAGTTCTACCTCCATACCAAGTTTGGTTAAATCTGTTCAGTGTTTTCTACTGGAATGGAGAGCAACATTTCTTATGGTAGCTAAAATAGGAAACACTTTTTTAATTCCCCCTCTTTAACTTTTGTTCCGGTGGAGGGATTTGTACTAAACTTGGTATGCTGACACTTATAGGCCAATGCTAAGCGATTGCCACATTTCATGCTGACTGGTCAACTGGCTCCACAATTGTAGTAAAAACCCAAAATGCCTTTTAATCTGTGTTATGGTTCTTTACTAGGTTATCATAATGTTATAGGGCCATCTTTATAGACCATTTGTGAAACCTACATGGCACTTTCCATAAAGTAACATTATTTCCTTCTCCTGTAATTTTGTAAACTATGGGGTTAATTCAGCTAAGTTTGCACACATTAGGTTTATCAATACAATTATATGCATTCAAATGGAAAATGCAATGATAATAACATTTCTTTGCTGTTAAATGTGTTTGCTTTTTACCAACAGGTTGTCCGCTTCAAAGCACGAAAACCACGATGCCAACAGAATTGGAAACACAAGACAACTTACAATTATGCAGAGACAATCCATTTTTTACGGTGGCACATATATATACTGAGGAAGATAAGACAACATACCATCATGCCCAAAAACAGAAGGAAGAGAAGAACATTTCAATGCAAAACATCCCCATAAACTCAACACAATTAGCAAACATGCATACTGTTCATAAAGAAACAAAAGGGTATATAGAAAATACAAGCAATAACAAAGCACATACACAAACACAACACATGAATGCAGTGCAACAGAAAAATCTAGCCAGATGGAAGTTTGCAAACAGGCAAGAAAGGAACACAAACCTAAAAACAAAGCACTCATTCTTTGAAATGCGAAAAACACAAAACCACGTAATGCAAGCCGCAAAAAGTGACAATGTCACACAGAAACCCAATACTCCTACAAACATAGGCAATGAACACACAATCATTCCAGGCAAACACACAGATGGGGAAGCAAACGAAGGTACTTCTATGCCAAGCAAAGATATAGAAGAGACAGCAGAGCATGCTAATAATAGACATAACAAAACAGAATTACATATGAAAGTCAATTACACAGTTACAAAGCACACACTACAATCTAGTACAGCCACAAAAACAGACAATGCTTGTCAACAAAGGAACGCAAATGGCAACAGAGCAATACTTAAAAGAGGAGGAAAATTTACACAAACTAGATCTTGGGTCTGGAACTACTTCACAATCCCATCATACAGTGAGGTCAAGACGGCATCAAACGTGCTATGTATTCTTTGTTCAAAATATATTAAAAGAGGAAACCCAAGCAAATATTGTTTAGGGACCAGTTCAATGACAGCACACTTGAAATTTACACATAATAAAATTTACAGAGAACACCTTCAAGATATCAACAACAGTAAAAGAAAACATATACAAATAAAAAATGAAGATATTCACCAAAACTATCCAACAATAGAAAATATTACTAGCCCACTTTTACCACAACAGTTTCAGCAAACAGAATTTCAGACATACCCTTAATGTACATAGACCTGTTTTACACACACTTTATAGATTATTTTAAACAATTCTGTTGTACACAGTATACCTGTGTTACGTATACATATAACAGTCACCACTATTTTTTTCACACATGTATATCTATCTTGAAAACGCATATTGTGCAGTGTAGTAGCAGAAGAAAAATACGTACTAGCGCCATGTATAAAAAAGAGTTTACCACTGTTTCACCTCTACCAAAGGCATTACTGTGACAACAACAATATTCAAATGTATCTACCCACAACCTTTTAATACATTTTCTTTGATAAATAGTTAAAGCATACCAAGGTGATTACAGTTTTGTTGCATATCTTAGTCTCCATACATCTAGTGCATACAAGCTCCAATACTTCTGTTTCTTCCTTTATAACGTACCTGGCAGAATCGAACACATTTACAGCTTAACTGTGGACACCTTTTAAAAATATAACCTGAGGATTGATAATGGAGGAACATCCAATGGACAACAATTGGCCTAACAGTGAATATGTGTAAGAGTTTGCTAGTATCAACAAATATATGTAATTTGTGGGAAAAGTGATAAAATGTCTTCTAAATCCGTTGGGCTTGATTCCCAAACTGCACTTTCCAGTACGTTTTGTAATATTACAGCAGTACTGCAAAATCTACCACAACGTGCTATTCACAAACTGCACTTTTGTAATAAATTACATTTTGGAGTAATGTTACTAGTTTTCAGTGTTCACAAACTGCACTTTTGTATGTACTTACACTTTCAGTATCTTACACTTTTGTAGTAAGTCCTTACCTCCATTATTTTCTGTGGAAGGGTGTTGCAGTACCAGTGCTTGGCCATGTGTAATGCTGGATGTATCACAAAACTGTAAGTTACAAAAGTGTAAATTGCAACAAAAGTGTGGTTTGTGAATACCGAAAAGTAGTAAACTTACTCAAAAATGTAAACTTACTCAAAAGCGTAAGTTACCTTTGTAAATCAGGCCACTTGTGCCTAATCAAGACCAAATTCTTGTGTTTCAATAAAACATTTACAAAATTTATCGTATAGCTATTAATGTTTGATGAATAAAACCTAAAATTTATTTTTCATAATTATGTGAATGCATTTCATCACCTTAGAATGTTAATGGCTCACTAAATTACTTTGTCATACTTGATGTATGCTGGGTCAAATTCCAGAAGAAAAACAGATACAACTTTACAGACTGATTGTTGTGCTTTTTCATATTGTAGAGATGTGCATTTAACGCTGTTCTAGGGCACTACAGGAGTAGACAATCTTGGTGGAACGCAATATGCTATTATTTGTATATAGGTATTTTTCCTGCTGAATAAAGAAATGTTTCTTAGAATCTAAATTATTTTCTTCGAGATGAACTGTAAGAGTATCAGACATAATATAGTGTACCATACAAGTACACATCCAGCATTGTAAGCTAATTGTCACAGTCCAAAACGCCACTTATGACGTGTGGTGCTGGGCATGGATTCTAGTGACTACATTTGCTTTATAATGAGCTACTTGCAAGAAAACTATCTGCAGTTTTGGGAGAGTTCTTTGTAATTTTTACACAATACTTCTTTTAGGAAGATTCAATTAAGTGGGGCTGAAGAATTTACTTTCGGCTTGAAGTTCTATTTAGAACTCAATACTTTGCTTGTGCTGTTTTTAAAAAATAAAGGAGACACTCAGAATTAAGTCCCTGCTCTTGTCCAGCTATATCTCTAACCTCTTAACTTTTACTTGAGTGCCTCCTGATCTATGTTTTGTTTAACTTAATTGTCACAGTCCATGCCTTTTTTGGAAAGCTTCTTTTCTGGACATTATTAAGATTCAAATATTCAGTTTTGCAGCGTGAATCTTTCTGGATTCACTATGCTGTGCATTATTCCGCCATCTAGTGGTTGGGTCCGGAATTGTAGTCTTTCTTCTCTTCTTTTTTTTTTTTTTCGTGGCCCAGGTTGGCGTTGACATACCACCATTTGGTGTCCTTCGTGACGTCGACGCGCTTCCTCCGGAAGCTCCCACCTTTGGTCGCCATCTTCAGATTCTTTTTTCCGCCGTTGGGTCTGGATCGTTACCGAGGAGTTCCAGGGAGTTGGAGAGAGAATCGACGAAAATCGCAGAGAATCGAGGAAAATCACAGATTTCAACACCGACTACAGGTCAGGTAACCGGGACGACGAAGGAGAAGGGTTTCACCCAAGATCTCGACGTTCAACGGAAAATGCGCACACAGGGGGCTCCCTGAGCGCGGGGATGGACAAAACACCTTTCAAGTTTTGCACCAATTGCCACCACAAATATGCCCAGAAGGACCAGCATCCAGTCTGCAACCTCTGCCTGTCGCTCGACCACAACAGCGAGGACTGCAACGCGTGATCGGCGTTCACACCCAAGACCCTCAGAGTAAGAGAGAGGCAGAGAAGGGCGAACTACACCATGCAGGGGCTACCTCCATCGCTCCGAGACTTGGGCCTCTCCAGTGGCGAGGAGGACAACATCGCCGAAGGACCGGAGGACTGCACGGTCGTCGAAGTCCAAAAGAAAACGTCGAAGGAGGTAAGAGAGTCGCCGACCCACAGACACTTGAGCGACACTCGTAAGAGTGAAGCAAAGTCCTCGAAGGGAGCATTCCCGTCGAAACACTCGGCGAAAGCAACAGCACCCAAGGACAAGCAGCCCAGCGGATCCTTCGAAAAGGACTTCCAGATGGCGAAAACCCACGAAAAATCAAGGTCGTCGAAGGATGCTCCCGAAAAGGACACCTCGGCGTCGAGAAAAGATGGGTCAACAATGACTTCGACTTCGAATACCTCAAAGCGAAGCGCTCAAACTCTCGACGATGAACAAGCCGCCGAGATGGAGAGGAAGAAAAGGAGGCTCGAGGCCGAAATGGCGAGCATCCTGCAGCGAAAAAGGGACTTCGACGAAAAAATGAGCCAGTACACCATTCCGCCGAAGCCCGCGGTCGAGGTCGAAAGGGCCGTCGAAGACCCGGAACCGCCAAAAACGCCAGAACCGGTCGAAGAACAGGAGGAAGAGACCCTGTATTACTTCGAGGGCGAAGGCCAGGAGGATCAGCAAACCTACCAAGACTCGACGTCTTCGGAGGCGCAAGACTTGGAGTGGCATGACCTCGACGCCGAATTAGCGGAAGAAGGAGTAGACACCTACCCTTCGAGGCCTTCACCACCAGACGATATAGGGGTCTATAATATGGTGGTTAAAAGGGCTGCAGAGACATATAGAGTAAAATTGGAGGAGGAGAAGCCCAATTGGAGGAGGAGAAGCCCAAGGCGTGTTTTCTCCTGGAAACTCTGTTACCTCAACAAACAAGGAGTCAGTTTCTGCCCATGCTCCCTAGTGTGCTGGACCAGGGCAGGGAGGCTTTCAGGAGCCAGCTGTGTGTAAATCAGTGACCCCGAGGACAGAAAAGAAGTACAAGCACTCCTCAAAGGACCCTGCATACATTCAGGGATCAGTGCCAGCTGATTCAATAATAACAGCAACGGCTAGAAAAAGGGCCAATGTACCCACAAATGCCGGACCACCTCCAGACAAGGACAGTAGAAGGATGGACCTCATGGGGAGGAAAGTAGAACGGAGTGCAGCGATTCAATGGCGCATCGCCAACTCAAACGCTCTAATAAACAGGCACGCATACCAACACTGGGAGGAAGTGGGGCAACTCCTGAAACACCTACCGGAGCAGCACCAGCAAAGGGCAGCCCACCTGGTAGAGGAAGGGAAAAACATGACCAACACATGTTTGAAGTCAGCCTTGGATGCTGCGGAGACATCCAGAAGACAAATGATGCTGGGGGTGACAGAGAGAAGGCACGCATGGCTTAGGATTTCAGGCTTCAAGCCGGAAGTTCAGAACAACATTCTGAACACACCCTTCAACGGAGAGCAACTTTTTGGAACGCCAGTTGACGAAAAGTTAACTCAGCTCAAGAAGGACAACGAGACAGCAAGGTCCATGGGAGCACTGCAGTTCAGAGGGATGAGAAGGGGTACACCCTCAAGAAGACCAAATGGTAGGGGAGGCAACCTACCTTGTACATCACACCAAACCTTCCAACAAGGTTATCAAGGAAATGGCCAGGGCCAGCAGCAGCAGGGACAGCAGCAGCAGAACTGGCAGTACCAGCCACGAGGCCAGTCCTTTCGAGGGCGCTCAAACGGATGAGGACAGGCACGGAGAGGAGGGCAACAACCCAACTCCAAGTGACTTCGCCGTAAGGCAGACGCCCACCCTAACAACACCTCTAGGGGGGCATCAAAACCAAAGAGAAAACCAAAACCTGATCTTACAAAACAAGCACTTCCTCGAACATATGACACCAGTAGGGGACAGAATAAGGGACTTCCTCCAGGAATGGAGGACGGTCACAACGGACAAATGGATACTAAACATCATACAATACGGCTACTGTATAGAGCTACAAAGGCAACCTCCAAACAAGAGACCAAAAAACAAGGTGCACTCAGCAAAGGAACTTTCGCTCTTGCTACTAGAAGCGCAGGAACTGCTCAGCAAGGAGGCAATATAAATAGTGCCGTACAAGGAAAGGAACAAAGGGGTCTACTCCACGTACTTCCTCGTACCAAAAGTGGACGAAACACTAAGACCTATTCTAGATCTAAGGTTCTTAAACAAGTTCATAAGGACACAAAGATTCAAAATGACATCTCTGCAAGAAGTAATACCGCAAATACAGGAGGGGGATTACATGGCAACTATAGACTTAAAAGACGCGTACTTACACATTCCCATCAACAAGGGACACAAACGCCTACTAAGGTTTGTTATCAACCAAACTCACTACCAGTTCACAGTACTAGCATTCAGACTCAAATCCGCACCAAGGGTGTTTACAAAGTGCCTAGCAGCAGTAGCGGCGCACCTAAGGAGGCAAGGAATACACGTATACCCCTACCTCGACGACTGGCTCGTAAAAGCAAGCTCTTATGGCCAGTGCAAAAAACACATCCAGCAAGTGGTACAAACGCTAATCCAACTGGGTTTTTCAATCCATTGGGGAAAGTCTTCAATAGAACCGGAACAGGTGAAGATATTCTTAGGGGCGGAGATAAACACCATACAGGGCAAGGTGTTCCCCAGCACAAAGAGAACTTTGGCAATACTGAAGGAGACACGTCTTTACCGCAGGGGGCAAGCTCTGACAGTGAGGACAGTGAGAAAGCTAATGGGAATGAAGGCGTCATGCATACACCTGGTCCCAAATATTCGCCTCCACATGAGACCGTTCCAGGAATGGTTACAGCAGCAATGGTCACAGGCAACAGGGAGTTGGGAAGATCTAGTGGTTGTCACACACGCAGTGCATCAGGAAGTAGCGTGATGGAACAAGGAAAACATATCACAGGGGAAACCATTCACACAGCCAACTCCAACAGTGACCATCACAACGGACGCCTCCCAACTGGGGTGTGGCGCGCACTTGAACAAACTCAAGGTGAGGGGGTTATGGTTGCAGCAGGATGCGGTCAAACACATCAACTACCTAGAGCTAAAAACAGTGTTCCTAGCCTTAAAAGCCTTTCAGAAGCAGCTGTACGGAAACAGGGTGTTGATCCAGACAGACAACACAACTACCATGTTCTACATCAACAAACCAGGAGGAACACAATCAGTAGCACTATCAGTTCTAGCACAGGAAATATGGAGATGGGCCATTCCACTAAGAATAGACCTACTAGCAATACATCTCCCAGGGAAGGACAATGTGGAAGCTGACAGACTCAGCAGGCAGACGTCAGCATCCCACGAATGGGAGCTCAACCAACAGGAAATAGAGAAACTATTCCGGAAATGGGGTACACCGCAAATAGACCTATTTGCAACTCACCAAAATGCAAAATGCCAACACTTCGCATCCAGACAACCAGACCGTCGGTCCCAAGGGAATGCGCTATGGATAAGTTGGTCAAAGACATTTGCATACGCTTTTCCCCGATACCACTGATACAGAGGGTACTCAACAAATGCAGGATCAGCAACATGACGCTAATACTAATAGCACCTCAGTGGGCCAGGTTCTCCCAAATAGTAGAGATGGCGCAAGCACCAGCACACAGATTCCCAAAGAGAAGGGACCTGTTAACAATGCAGGACGGAAGGGTGCTACACCCAGAGCCAGAGAGCCTCAGCCTAGCAGCCTGGCTCCTGAAGACCTAGAATTTGCACACCTCAATCTACCAGCAAGCACAATGGCGGTGCTCAGGGAGGCACGGAAACCTACCACAAGAAAGTGCTACGTAGCAAAGTGGAAAAGATTCTCCAAATGGTGCATTAGGGAGAAACTACAAAGGAAAATTACAAGGGAATCAACAGTACTAAAATACTTAGCATCTACTACAAAATAAACAAAGCTACACATCCCTAAAGGTGCACTTAGCGGCGATAGTGGCTTACACAAGAGGAGAAACAGGAAAAAGCTTCTTCACCTCCCAAGTAGTAAAAAGATTTCTAGAAGGGGCAAAGAGAATCGCACCTCCAAACAGAATGCCAGCACCAGCATGGAACCTCAACGTAGTGCTAACTCAATTGATGAAGGCACCATTTGAGCTTATTCACAAAGCTACACTGCACATGCTCACGCTAAAAACAGCTTTCTTAGTAGCTATCACATCTCTGCGAAGAGTAAGTGAATTGCAAGCGCTAACACTTCAAGAGCCTTACCTACAAATACACAATGATAGGATTGTAATGAGGACAGACCCACATTTCATGCCAAAGGTGGTGTCACGGTTCCACATCAATCAGACAATCCAAATACCAAGTTTTTTCCAAAAACCAAGCACAAGCACAGAGAGGGCGCTACACACACTGGACGCCAGGAGGGCAGTAATGCACTATATAGAAAGGACAAAGGAGTGCAGAAAGACAAAGCAGTTCTTTGTATCCTTTGCCAGCAGTTTTTTGGGACGACCAGTTACAAAAAATACCATTGCACGGTGGATTGCACAAACTATACAACTCTGCCACAAACAAGCAGGACAACAGTTACAAGGAGCAGCTCATGCTCACTCAACAAGGAAGAAAGGAGCGACAATTGTGTTTCTAGCAAACACGCCTATTCAAGACATTTGCCAAGCCGCAACATGGTCTTCAGTGCACACGTTCACCAAGCACTACTGTGTAGATATTCAAATGAACAAAGAAGCGCAAGTGGGACAGAAAGTCTTGCAACACATATTCAGTAACCAGAGCTCATCTGCCAACCAGCCACCACAATAACAACAAACCACTACAAAGTCTATGCACAGATATTTAGGAAACAATGGTTCAGGTGTGGCCTAAATGGTCCAAAGCGAGAAAGTGACCCAGCAGGGAATACTTGGTTCTAAGATTTTGAAATTAATTCATGAGGGAGCAAAGGAAAGATCAAAGGAAGGTCATGTAGGTCAGATAAATGATAAACATTTATTTTACAATTTTTTTGTATAGTATTCAGGTGCTCACATATATTTAAGTGAAAGGAAGCGTGACATGCAGGGTGATAGTGAGGTTTAAAAAGGCATCGCATTGACAACAGTATAATGAGCTCCACAGTTATTTTACAAGGAGTAATAGGAGTTCATGTTGTATGGTGGTCGCCGGCGTTTCGAACCCAATAAGTGGGGTTCATCTTCAGGACAAGGGTGAGCAAGCTGAATTAAAGGAAAGGAAAATCATCCTAGGCCCATTCGTCTGTTAATGATGAGGGCAGCTGCTACTGATTTTTAAAATTGGCTGAGGGAGCGAATTATTGGCGCCAAGAAACTGAGTGGGAATGTCTGCCCGGGACTCGTGTTTGCTCATTTAGGAGGGAACCCGGGATGGGAAGGCAGCTGGCCGGGATGATTAGTTTTGTTTTTGTATGGAAAACGAACAACAGGGCCATTAATTTGGGGGTCTGGAGCTGAGCAGACAGGAGCGTCCTTCTTCTGCCTTCGCTGGCGTTGAATGCACAGCATAGTGAATCCAGAAAGATTCACGCTGCAAAACGTATAGTTTCTTACCTGTCGGTGTAGTTTTGCAGCTTGAAGACTTTCTGGATTCACTAGCGATCCCACCCTCCTCTGCCAGAAAGATGAGACAGGAGGAAGAGGATTAAAACAGGAATAAAACTTTCGAAGTAAAAAGAAGAGAAAAAGTAACACAAGAAAAAAGAATCCGAAGATGGCGACCAAAGGTGGGAGCTTCCGGAGGAAGCGCGTCGACGTCACGAAGGACACCAAATGGTGGTATGTCAACGCCAACCTGGGCCACGAAAAAAAAAAAAGAAGAGAAGAAAGACTACAATTCCGGACCCAACCACTAGATGGCGGAATAATGCACAGCACAGTGAATCCAGAAAGTCTTCGAGCTGCAAAACTACACCGACAGGTAAGAAACTATACGTTATGCCAGCTATGCCAGTGCTATTTACATTTTATTGACAACACCGAACCTGTCTGTCATCAACTAGCTGCAAGTCTTTTATTGGCTTAGAGGTCACGCAGTTCTTTTCAGCCTTTCTCCTGTTTGGGTGAGGGTGCGAGAGGAATGCATTGGTTATGGATTCTGTTTCCCTCAGCTCAGGTTATACTTTTATCTCCCCCTTTAGTATGATTTTGAGCTTCCATCCTCCTTTCGAATTTGAATCTTGAGAATAGTTCTTCAAAACTATCCATTTTCTCTGTAGGTTGGATATAAATGAGTGGTCTGCATATCTGTTTCTCTCTCTCTCCCTCTTAGATTTTGACCTGGAAGCTATGTAACTTGCAAGCCCTTTAGTGAAGAAGGAACATATAGTTTTGTGCCCGACCTAATAGCATTCGGTGTAGAAATTAAGTCAGTTTTGGGTGGAATCCATGAATGGCTATTTATCAGTAATCTTTCTTTAAATGCCCTTTTCTTTTTAATCTTTTATCTTTGGGAGTAATCAAAACCTCAGTTTGCGTGTGTCCATGGGGGGGGGGGGTGGATAAGTTGCATTCAGAACAGAGGCCCCCACCCTCTTCAATGACATTTATATTTCTTGTTTGAGAGTTATCTACTATATTGGTCCTTTTACAGGCATTTGGTAGAGTTTTGTGATTTCATTAACTTTCTGTATGTTAGCATTGATGTTTTGTTTGTGAAGCAGAAGGACTCTTAGATCTAACCTTTCTATATTTTCTTCACCTTAGTTCTTTAGTTTTCTATTCCTCCCAAATGTTTGTATTTCACAGCACATCTACTTCTAGAAGCTGGAGTTTTCCTTTGATGTCCCGTCCCATCCCACAATGTAAGCATTAAGTGCGTTATGTATCCAGTTAGTTTAAAAGCTGGTTTGTTGTACATTTTGTGTTTTTAATTTAGAATGTCACCTCCACGTCTATTGCAGTTGTGTCCTGGTTCATGGCGGTGGTTTGTTGTGGATGATGTTGCTGTGGTGTTTGACAGTCCTGTTCCAGGTAAGCGCTCAGGGCTGGTTATCATTGTATCAGTCTGTGTCTATGTCTCTCCACCTCTATGTGCCTGGCTTGCCTTACGCGAGTGCTGCTCCTCACACTGAGCCTTCACACTTCCTGTGGGCATCACATTTGTGCACACCTCTATCAGTGTCTGGTGGAAGTCAAACTTCTGCTGTTCTTCTGTTGTTCCTCTGCACCCCGTAACTACTCCCAGCAGTTTGTTGCCTGTTTTCCTGGTCCATCACTCAGCATCGTCTTCCTTGGCATTGGATTTACATCACATTAGGTGTTCTCAGCCCTGCCTCAGCATCAGCAGATGAAAGATGTTACATGTTGAACAGAGAAGAAGTGTGCACAGTGAAAACACCTTCTGACTACATCTGTTTCTTCTTTCATTAAAAGAAACTACGTCTGTTTCGTAAACTCTTTCCTACAGGACATTGTTTTTACCATAGATTCCCACGAAGGTATTATACTTAGAATAATATATTGCCTTTTTCAAACAGGAACAAGTGCGACCAAGGAAGATATTTCTTTTTGATTAGAAACTGGTGTTCTGTCAACTAATCCAAAATATAGTTTTTTTTAAGTATTGCTTCGCTTGTTTAAGTTACAATTGTGGTTAGGAGACAGGATTTATTTTTATTTGTGTAATGTTTTGTTCAGTACATGTTGGCTGGATCTCCTTTGCTTCTTCCTTGTGTCTCTGGCAGGTTCGTCTCAGCAGTCACTGCTTTAGAATTAGAAACTTCAATCTGAGACTCAAACTCTCCTTGAAGATTCTTTTCCTGCAAATACCATCATACTAGGCTCACCTTTATCACTCTGCCAAGCCACTGTTTTCCTTCAAAAAGCCACCCAGGTGTCATAGTAGTCTACCTTTTGAACGTTGGTGATAACAATATTTTGTGCACATATGATTGCTCTCTCATTTTCTTGTCCTTCACTGGAAGTACATTATTAAATCTCACAATGTTTCCTGTGGTCGAGCTCAAGCATGAAGAAAACGGATTCTTATTTCTACTCATTAGATGTTGAGACATGTGGAGAATTTGTCACTTATTGTGGAATGGAAATTGTGCTTGCCAACCATCTTCCGAAGTGATTACCCATATCCTGGTGAGTCGGTGGTGTGAGATGGGCCTCCATGTTCTTTCATTCTTTTTCTGACAATATTTGAATTAAAATGGTCTGAGTCATGAGATTAAATAATGTTGCTGTGTGTGGTTCTTGCCACAGTCTCACCATCTTCTTTTTTTTCCACAAACATTGGCACTTTATTGTCTGTAGACAGCTTCTAGTTGGGCTTGTTAATGGGCTCTCCAGTTTTTCTTGTGCCTTTGGTGGGATGGAACTAGGGGAGGCCATGTCACCTTGGTTAGTAGTGGAATAAAGCGCCTCTTCTCCCGCTTGATGTGGCTCTGGGAGCAGACATCCAGTTGTCTTCCTGCATGATGTGCTTTGACTTTATTGATCAAGTCGGGAGAGTTCCCTCAGATCTTGGATTCTCTCCTCCACTCCACTCCACTTCCAATCTTACAGTGTAATGGCTGCATTTTGTGCTCGCTCCATTCCAGTATGAAGAGAGGATGTCTGCATGCCTTTTAAAAGTAGTTCCCTAACTCCAGCTTCATCCCATTGCCCATTCATTCCTTTCGGTGACTCCAGCTGTTGTACAGGCTTTTAATCTGTTTGCGGTGTAAGTCTGGTGTGTTGTTGTTTCTTGTCACTGTTCTAGGCATCTCTACATGTGCCACTGGTTTGATGCCCGACCCAGAACAAGTTGGATGCTCTGGTTGCCTTAAGCAATAAAACATCTGCCTGTGGTTCGTCAGTTACAGTTTGCTTGAGTTTGGATCTGTCTTCCTAAGAGCCAGAATTCCAGATGTTTCAGCTAGCCTCCAGCCCTGTGACAGAAGCTGAAACCACAGTCTAATGGTTGTATGCGGTATCTGTACAGCGTAAACCTCGCCAAAAGGTGGTGGATGGTATCGTTGCCTGCTGGGGCTTTGAAGGTTGCATAGGATGTTCTTGTTGCCCCCACACCCGTTGGGCATTGGTGATTTCACTGACATTTGTTTTTACTATTAGTGCTGTTTTCTACTATTGCCCCTCATGGTACAGTGAAAGTTATACTTAACTTGAGAAGCATTTGAGAGGATGGATTGAGCCCCTTCGGAGGAATGTGTATCAAACAAACCAGAACTAACAAACACTCTGGACATCAATTGTGCCGTCCTTCCATTCCATAAAAGGTAAAGTTTAAAAGGCAATGCAAGTGAGAAGCAACAAACCAAGGAACAATGTTTTAACAACTGTTATTACAGAACTGTTGCTTGTGCGGTATAATATGGGAACATCCAAACATCCAAGTATATTAAGAGCACGTCTAGACCGACCAACGGGGTGTGAAACCTTAGATTCAGGCCCCGCTGAAACCAAGGAGCAGGCGCAGTTAAAACTGGGGCTGAGAAGTATGAAGGTCCGGTGGAGAGATATGGCCCACAGGCTCCTACAACATGCTGAGGGGCAGTTGGAAGCCTCTAGGTTTTTAGTTTATTGTACCATTGCTTGCTTGCTCCACCATGCAAGACCCAGAACACGTGGTTCTTAAGCACCTTGCACCTCACCCAACACTCGTTTTAACTTGACCGCGTTGGTTACTAAGACGATCACCTGGAGTATTTAACTGAACACATTGATTACTGGGACCATATCCCTGACAACTCTTTTGGTCTATCTGTCCTTCTAGTACACAATGTAACAACTGTCCTGCATCAGTAAGCCCCAGGAGGGGGGCCTGTGCGCCCCCCCCCCCCTTTATTATTAAAATGCTCTCGGGACCTGGCCCATTCGGGGGCCCATGAGAAACGAAGTGCAGAAGCCCGCGCTTCATAAAAAAAAAAAATGGCAGGATTCGCTGATCCAGCCAGACTCCTGCCAAATATATATATTTTTAATGCTTTTTTGGCCGTGCGGTGTCCCTGTGGGTCCCCCCTACCCCCAAGAGGCTAGGGGGTCAGGGTGTTTCTACCCTGCCCCCTTTTTATTTTTAGAATATTTTTTTCTGTGACTCTGTTTAAGCCGAGTCACAAGATGGCTGCTAACACTTACTGGTTTGAAGTGTTGGCAGCCAATCAGATCCCAGCACGAGATCGGAAGGGGTCACGGATCCTCTGCGTCCCTAGATATACAACTGGAAATTTCTTTAACTTTCTCCACAACTACTGAACGGATTTTCACCAAATCACAAAAAGGCACTTTCCTGAACCAACATCGACCTTCTTGCCAAATTTAGTGGAATTAGGGTCTAGGTCCACTCTCTCCCCGCAGCGCCGCTGTGCCGTCTCTTGCCTCCAGACCCCGACCTCCTCCTTGGGAGGTTCGAGGCTGCTGCCCGCTCCTGCGCCTGCTGCCCGCTCCAACTGGGACCAGACTGCCTGCAACCACCGTAACCTTTCTCAGCCGTTTTTTTCTTAATTTTTCCCTGTTGTTCCACTGTTATTGTGCCCATCTGTGTCTTGCTCTAATTCCACCACTGTTTATTTTCTCGTGCCTGCCTGTTCTTTTCACCGCTGCTGCCCCTGCGGCCCCTCCTCCCCGGAATTCCTCCCCTGAATTACCCCCCTGTAATTCCCCTCCAGAATTCCCCCGCTCCCGCCTCCCAGCCTCTCCTCCCTCCCACCTCCCCTACTTAATGGCAGCCGCTGCGCGATCGCGCGCAGCGGGCGCGCCACCAGTGCGCCGAAGGTGCGCCAAAGGCAAGCCCGTCTACGCCCGTCTGCGACCCGACCACGGCCAGCGCCAGGAACCCTGAACCTCCCACTACCCATCGCTACGACACCACCACCCTCCTCGCACTCAACCCTGGAAGACTTAGAGAATGCCAACAGGCCTCGCCGAACACGACCCACGGCCATTTCTCCTGCCTCCACTGCCGCCAGACCCTCACCGCCACCCCGGCCTCCAACACCGCCGAAGCCAGCACCAGGGACACCCTAAAATGCATCCTCCTCAACGTACGCTCCGTACACAAACACGCCATGGAAATCTGGAACCTACTCGACTCTCTCTCGCCCGACATCGCCTTCTTCACAGAGACCTGGACCAACGCATCCTCCGCACCCGACATCAGCACCGCCATTCCAGACGGATACAAGATCCACAGGAAAGACCGCCCCTACCACCCAGGAGGGGGCCTCGCCATCGCCCACAAGAGCACCCTCCGCCTCACCACCTCCAGCGAAACCTTCCCCTCCGCCGAACACCTGCACTTCCAGATCCAGACCACCCCCAAAGCCACACTCCGAGGAACCCTCATCTACAGACCCCCCGGCGCCCGAACACCCTTCGCCACCACCATCACCGACTTCATCGCACCCCACGCCATCGCCTCCACAAACTACATACTCATTGGAGACCTGAACTTCCACCTCGACAACCCCAGCGACCCCAACTCCACTATCCTTCGTGACAACCTCGCCAGCATCGGACTTAAACAACTCATCAACACACCGAACCACAGATCAGGACACACCCTCGACCCCATCTTCGCGGCAGGAAACAGCGTCCAATTCAGCCACACAACGCAGCCGCCATGGACCGACCACCACTGCGTACACTTCGCCATCAACAAACCCAAGGCACCCAAACAAGCCCCACGCCCACCTCGAAGGAACTGGAGCAAGGTTACCGACGAGCAACTTAACTCCACCCTCACCCGAGACAACCACACCTGGGCACCCGAAGCAAACGACGCAAACAACGCAGCCAGAGAACTCCACACCTGGATCTTCAACTGCGCAGACAAGCTCACCCCGCTACGCAACCCCGACAGACAACGCCCCAGGAAAGCCGCCTGGTTCACCACTGCTCTCCAAGAAGCAAGACGCACCTGCAGACGCCTGGAGAAGAACTGGAGAAACACCAAGACAACAGAAAACCACACCACCTACAAGGATGCCATGACGGACTACCATAACCAGATCAGAGCCACCAAGAGGAACTTCATCCACAACAAAATCCTGGCCAACTCCACCAACTCCAAGGAACTTTTCAGTGTCATTCAGGAATTCACCAACCCACGCAGCGAAGCCACAGACATCACCCCATCCCAAGACCTCTGCGACAAGCTTGGAACCTATTTCCACCTCAAGATCAAAAACCTCTACGACAACTTCATCGACCATCCACCTGGTGCCATAGACGGCCCCCCGCCCCCCAGAAACACCAGCCAGCCCACCATCTCCAACTGGACACCGATCACGGCCGAAGACACCGCCTCGACCATGAAAAGCATCCACTCGGGGGCCCCCACCGACCCCTGCCCCCTCACATCTACCACAGAGCCGCGGCCGCCATCGCACCCGAACTACAACGCACCATCAACACCACCTTCAAAACAGGCACCTTCCCAGACGACTGGAAGCGCGCAGAAGTCAGACCCCTGCTCAAGAAGCCCACAGCTGACCCTACCGACCTCAAGAACTATCGGCCCATCTCGCTCCTCCCCTTCGCAGCCAAAGTTGCAGAGAAAACAGTCAACAGGAAACTGACACAATTCATTGAAGAGAACGCCGTCCTCGACCCGTCCCAATCCAGATTCCGAAGCAACCACAGCACAGAGACCGCCCTACTCGCCGCCACAGACGACATCCGCACCCTCCTGGACCAAGGCCACTCAGCCGCCCTTATCCTACTTGACCTATCAGCGGCCTTCGACACCGTCTCCCACCGCACACTAGTCGCCAGACTACACGACGCAGGCATACAAGGAACAGCCCTGGACTGGATCCGATCATTCCTCACCGGAAGAAGCCAAAGGATCAGACTCCCACCCTTCCTCTCCGACCCCACGAAAATCACCTGCGGAGTCCCACAGGATTCATCACTGAGCCTCACCCTCTTCAACATCTACATGGCCCCCCTCGCAGCCATCGTCCGACAACACGGCCTCAACATCGTATCCTACGCCGACGACACCCAGCTCATCCTCTCCCTCACCAAAGACCCCACCACTGCCAAACTCAACTTCCAGAAAGGAATGCAAGACGTCGCAGTCTGGATGACCAACAGCTGCCTGAAGCTCAACGCCGAGAAGACAGAAGTCCTCATCCTCAGTACCACCCCTTCTGCATGGGACAGCACCTGGTGGCCAACCGCCCTTGGAAGCCCACCTACCGCCTCAGACCACGCCAAGAACCTCGGCATCGTACTCGACTCATCACTCACCATGAACCGACAGGTCAACGCCGTCACCTCCAGCTGCTTCAACACCCTCCGCATCCTCCGCAAGACCTTCAAGTGGATCCCCCTGAGTCAAGGAAGACAGTCACCCACGCACTCATCACCAGCAGACTGGACTATGGAAACGCACTCTACGCCGGCATCAATAAGTCCCTACTCGGCAAACTCCAAACAATACAGAACACCGCTGCCAGACTCGTCCTCGGCATCCCCCGACACGAACACATCAGCCAACATCTACGAAGTCTCCACTGGCTCCCCGTGGAGAAAAGAGTCACTTTCAAAATCCTCACTCACGCCTACAAATGCCTACACAACAACAGACCCAAATACTTCAACAACAGAATCAACTTCCACGTACCCAAAAGAAACCTCCGATCTTCCAACCTTGCACTGGCCGAAACCACGCGCATCCACAGAGCCATAGCAGGCAGAAGATCCTTCTCTCACATTGCATCCAAGACCTGGAACGAGCTACCGGCAGACATCGGACGCGCCGCCTCCCTGAACACCTTCAGGAAGACCCTCAAGACCTGGCTCTTCGGCTAAACAGATCTGCGGACCCCCCCCCCTCAGCGCCTTGAGACCCTCATGGGTGAGTAGCGCACTTACAATTCCCTGATTGATTAATTCCGTTCAACAGTTCGGGCTGTAGCCGTGTCTAAAGTTCCAATGGAAATTAACATGGGGAAAATGCATTTTGGGACCCCCCTTTTTCTGGCCTCTGCTTGATGGAGCACCCTGAAACTTTCAAGACAGCAGCTGAAGTCAGCGTCAAACCAGTTTTGATAATTTTGCAAGGATGCGTCCAACGATGCCAAAGTTATTGGCAAATTAAAAAACGCTTTTCCAATGGAAACTAGGTCCTAACTATAACTACCTACTGGCGGTCGCCAGTAGGTAATATATATATAAAAAAAATCAATGAAAAAAAGGCTAAAGTGATGTTATAGTTTGGTATAGTAATAATTTGAAGAAAAAAAACTTACAAATTCACAGAAAAAACAGAGGTTAAATGGATGTTATAGTTAGGTGAAAATGTCATTTAAAACATACTGTTTTAATCTGACAAAACCACTGAAATTCACCAGTTATAGTTATCTCATGTAATCAGAACTCAAGCCCTAAAGTAACTATAGCTCATGGCCCCGCCATGCACATTGTTGTCATCAATGATGTAATTTCAGCTGTTGCAGTGATGTTATCAATGATGCCATAGAACATGTCATGAGTGATGTAATATGTGAGATAATGAGCAGTGCATGGTGAGAAATAAGGGAATACACCTTCTTTCAGGTCCAAGTCACAATCTTCTGTAGTTTAGTAAAATACACTACACACATTCCTGAGATGAAAGCAATGGCACACAGCCTTGGAACCATGATTGCACCACAAGCGGGAAAAACTACGTCTAAGTGGGTCACCCCTACATTCTATATTATTCAACAATTTGCACTGCCTCAAAGTCTTCAGCGAAATTCTGGAAATAAACATCCACACCTTATAATGCTCCTTGTTACATAGAATTTGTGTATAGCACTGTATTACGACTGTATAACAGGTGCACTTGCCCAGACATCCACTGGCGGATAATCAATTTCCAACTAAAGCTTAGGCTTTTCTCACATATTTTTTTTAATCAATTTTATCTTTAAGCAACAACCTACTTTGAAACATGCCTTTGCAACACACATCAGGTGCATGCTTAGACTTTCCCTTGTCCAACTTGGAGTACTACTTGCGCCCCAAACTATACTTGTTTTTAAATGTTACGCCAAATAACTTTCAGCATGCACAACCACACTTGATACAGCTTTCTGTTCTAGGCGCCCACATGTTTATACCCAGTAACTCAATGCCCCTTACAACTTTCTTTTCTAAAATAATGTAAGGGCTTATGGAGTAATGTGAATGGCAGAACCAAGGATGATGTGATTTGAGATGTCATCAGTGATGGTTTCAATTATGTCATTTAACGTGTCTTGAGGGATGTAATATGTGAGGTCATAAGCAGTGCATGATGGGATGCAAGTTAGTATGTTCACTAAACTATAACTGGCAAATTTCAGGGGTTGTTTTTTTTTCTTTTCATAACAAATTTTATTTGTGTTGACAACCACATATGGCCCCTCAGGCCTAATTCACGCATATACAGGTCAATGTACATATGTATGGCAGTAATATCTACGTCAGTACATATCAAAAACAAAATAGCATTTAATAAAACTAAATGTGCAATGTCCCTGCTGTGCTCCCCAGCTTTTGCCCTCCCGCACCCTAATGTCTCCAATGCAATTAAATCATGCAGTGGTATACAAGCCAGCATGCCTATCTAGATGAATTCTCTACATATAATGCCACAGGGGTCAGATGCTCCAAGTGAAGGCCGCGGTAATCTGCCCATCGCTGCCAGACCTTAGGGTGTTTCTGTGGGCATCCCCTTGCTTTGTATATTGGCAGTTCTAGGCCCACGCAAAAATCTGTGCTTTTTTTCCATACACCCAGCATATGGGCAGGATGGAGCCTTCCACAATCTCGCTATATCTCGTTTCGCAAGGGTAAGGTCCAAGAACAGTAGGTGTTGTTTATACCTGTTGTTCCCAATTTCGTCGGTGGTGTGTAAAAAAAAAACTATTTCGGTAACATGGGTAGATCCCAGGCCAACACCTCGGAAAGGCATGTCACCCCGCCAGAACTTTGTGAGTGCACTACATAACCAAATTGTGTGTATAAAGGTACCCTCACTGGTGCCACAAAGTAGGCATGTGGGGGATGCTACGAGGCCGACCCTCCAGAGCCTATGTCGGGTAAAATATACGCAGTGTAGATATTTGAACTGAATGAGGCGTAGACAAGAAGAAATGGCTGTGCCGCGTGGGCATTCTAGGGCCTCAGCCCAGTCGTCGTCCTCTTATCAGACCCAGATCTCCCTGCCAGGTCACTTGGAGGGCATCAAGTGTGGTAGGGCTATTGGGAACGAGAGACTGGTATATCTTAGTGATTTTATGGTCTCCCATGAGCAATTTAGCTTCTAGTGGATTCAACTCCGGAAGAGTCTCGAGGTTTTTAATGTATGGGGACAGGGAGTGATGAAATTGTAGATATTTATCAAACCGATTGTGTGGCATAGCAAATTCCCTTTGGAGCTCCTGGAAGGATTTAAGAGTCTGGTGTGAGAAAGTGCCCTCTTTCTTGCATGGTATGCCCCCACTTTTTGCTGAATTGCTGATGTTCTTTGACTGAGTGTGCCCTGGGCTCCTGCTAATCAGGGGCCCAGGGCCTAAGTTCCTTCCCTAAAACTGCATTGAAGCCTAAACCCAATTGGCATCTCTGGCCACATGTCAGCCCCTAGTAAATGGTACCACAGGTACCCAGGGCACTGTGACCAGAGAAGGCCTCTAAGGGTTGCAGCACTTATTGTGCCACCCTTAGATGTCCTGTACCCTGACACTCACACACTGCCTTTGCAGGCTGCGTGTCTTGGTGCAGAACAAAGTGAAGAATCGACATGGCACACATCCCGGTGTGCCATGCGCACAAACCACTGCCCTGGCATACATCAGCCACCCCTCTAGCTGGGTCCCCTATGCCAGAGGTGAGGGTACAGGTGCAGGAGCCCTGTACCCCTACAGTGCCCAATTCCATTCCTGGGCACTGTAAGTGCAGTGCTGCCATTAAGAGTATATGGTGCTGGGAGTTTGTCATTACGAACTCCACAACACCATAATGGCTACACTGAAGACTGGGAAGTTTGATATCAAACTTCTCAGCACATTAAATCCACACTGATGCCAGTGTGGGATTTAATGTAAAATGCACAACAGAGGGCATCTTAGAGATGCCCCCTGAAACTCAACCAATTTCTAGTGACCTGACTGAGTGGCTGCTTAGGCTGCCACCAACAGACATGTTTCTGGACCCCTGGGTCGAGAGCCTGCTGCTCTCGGGGGCCTGAAATAATGCACATCCTGGGATGAGGTGCCAAGCCTCCTCCCACAGGATGGGCACGGACACAAGGGGGAAGCTTCAAAGGCATGCCGCCTTTGTGAGCCTCCCCAGACCATTTGCTGCTTCCAGCAACTGGTCCCCACTGGTTCTACCCCCCACTTTGGGCGGGAGAACGGGTGGGAAAAACAAGTGAGGGAAAGAGGTGTGCCCTCCTCTGCCAACTCCACCCCTCAGGTGGGGGAGGCGAGGTGAAGCACAACTCTGAGTCCCCACCATCTTGAGGATGGGGGGACCTATCCAACCAGGGACAGGCTCCTGCCCCCCTCCCACTGGAGGGTGGCCCGATAGGGGGTGTACCCACCCCTGGGAAGGGACCCATTGGTCCCTGCCCTTACCTACCTGTAATGCCCATAAATCTAGTATTTAGGGGGCACCCTGAACCTTGCTTCCTCAGATCCAGACAAGAAACAAGAAGAAAAGAAGAAGAAGGACGAAGAGCCGTGCAGAGCTAACAAGAGGATGACGCCCACTGACTTGGCCCCAGCCCTACAGGCCTGTCTCCCCTCGAACCTGCTCCTGTGAAATCCCGGTGTGTCCTGCAGCCAGCAACCTCAAAAACCCCGGAGGACCTGCCTGCCTTCACTTCCAAACCTGCTTCTCCCGTGAACACCGGACTTGTTCAAACTGCAGCTTCTGGCTCCGGCCGGACACCGCGAATCCAGCCCACTCTGCACCCGCCGAACCCGGCCCGAGCGCGAGTGGAAAAACACCACCTGGAGGTCACCCCGGCGATCCTGACCCGAGATCCAGCGACTCCTGACCTGCCTCAAGCCTCCAGTCGACGCCTGCAGCCTCAATCCAGAGGATCCCCTCTACCGCGACCAGAGCGGGTAAGACTTTCCGACGTCCCAAGGCACCCCTGCACCCGACGCCCCACGGCCTTGTGTGCCCAAACCAACGGTGCCTAACCAACCCAAGACATCCCAACTTACCCCTCGAAGTGGTGGTCACACCCAGAAGATCCTCGTCCCCGAGCCTGCAGCGTTTCTTCTAACCGGAGGTGCTCCATTGAAAACAACAGGGCACCCGACCTCAAAACAGCACCCTGCACCCGGCCGCCCTAGTGCCGCTGAGGGTGCACCTTTGGTGCTAATTTGGTTCCCTATTTGCCCTGACCTAAACCCTAGGAGCTTTGTGCCCACAACCCAGTGGCCTGCTTGCCAGCAGCCACCAACCGGAGACCCCCTATCCTCAGTAGGATAACATTGGGCCTCAACACTCTGCACCCGGCCGCCCTAGTGCCGCTGAGGGTGAAACAAAAGTGCATCACTGACCCTGGGGGACCCCTGAGTCTAACCCCAGAACCTTAACTCCCACAGTCGATTACTTACCTTCAAACCGATAACCTGTTTTTCCTCCATAGAATAACATTGACACTTTTTCTCCAAAAAGTTTCTAAGTGTGGAGTTTTGAAATCTAAAAATATTCTTTAAAAATCGCACAAATAACCAAAACGTGTTTACTCACCTTTTTGCAGGAAATGTCCCAGTGCTGAATCTAGGTATCCAGCACTGAGTTAGAAAAGTAACGTAAAAAGTAACTTACCTGTAATTTACTGAAAAAGCCTATTCATTTCAATGTACTGTATTTGCTAAGTGTTGCATACTACTGCTCCCCTGTAAATCAAACAAAGTACAATTTCTATTGCATTTCCAAACTGTTCGACATTCAGTAACTTATTACTGTACAGTATTTTATGCTTACCTGTGCCAGGCTTGTTTGGTTCTAAAATAAAACAACAGTATATTTTTATACAAAAACAATTGGCCTAGAGTTCAGTTCTTGAGTGTGTGAATTCATTTGCTGACTGAGTGTGTACATCAAATGCTTAACACTGTCCTCTGATACTGCCTTACTGCTCGACCACTCTACCACAATTAGAGAGTAAGGTTCTATCTAACTTTAACCTCTGCCTACCTCTGGGGTCACTTGGACTCTATACACACTATACCTCATTTTGGTGTAGTATATATAGAGCCAGTTTCTTACATTAATCCGGCGGTGCATGACTACTCCCAATGTGGATATGCCAATATCATCCCATCCTCGGAATCCGGCTAATGTGGCCATCTGAGGTAGAAGACCGTTATGCCACAGCCGTGTCTCTTGTGTCAGACGACCCCCACCATCCCATTGGACGCAGCAATTGTCTCCTGACCCTGAACACCACTCCTGTCGTGGGTGGCAGGGCCCAAAGCCCCGGCCCACTGTATAGAAATGTGTGGAGAGACGTGTCCCCTCATCGTCCAGCGCTCCACTGCTTATGCAGGATCGTCCCTGTCGCTGTACCACCATTCATTCAGCACAAGAAGGTGAGAGGCTGCATAGTATGATTGAATGTCTGCAGCTGCAATGCCCCCACAATATGTAGACTGGAAACAGGTTCGCAGGGCCACTTGGGCCATACACCCGCCCCATAAGAATTGACCCAATAATGCATTTATGTGCCTAAACCAGGCGGCCGGGATCAGATATGGGTGATTCTGCAGTTAGTATAGAAGATGGCGAAGGGACACCATCTTAAAGATGGCGGACCATCCATATAGCGACAGGGGCAAGTGTGACCAGGATTTCACCTCTACTTTTACCTGTTCCGTCAATGGTGCGAGGTTGTGTTCCCATGAGATGGGCTGAGAGGTGGACAGGAAAACGCCTAGATATCGTAACCCTTCCATGGCAATGGTCAGATCAGTTAACCATGTGCCAAGGTCTCGTACCCCCCGCAGTTGCCATAGGATAGACTTGCTGGCGTTCATATATAAACTGGAAGTCTCTCCAAATATCTGCATGATTCGAAGTAACCTAGGGCCAGTTGTATCTGGGTCGGTGAGGAAAAATAAGACGTCATCAACATAAAGTGTGATGCTGTTTGAGACCTTCCGCGATTTGAAGCCTCGAACAAGGGCGTCCATTCTGACCCAGACCGCTAGTATCTCCATGGCCAGGGCAAATAAATATGGGGACATTCCTGGCGAGTTCCACGTCGGATAGGAATTCTGGGGGAGACCGAGCCTGCCACTCGCACCGAAGCGGTGAGATCTGTATATAGCAGACTTATGTATAATAGGAATCTGGGGCCCATATTAAGACGTTGCAGAAGCGTGAATGAATAAGTCCCGCTGACAGAGTCGAAGGCCTTATCTATGTCAGCTAGTAATAGGGCGACCCAGGCGATCTACTGCCGCTATTGCATTGTGGGCGCGGTGAATATTGTGGCGGATAACGCGACGCGGCATTAAGGCAGCATGTTCCGGGTGTACTAAATCGGTTATGTGGGGCATGAGTCGGTTGGCCAAGGCTTTGGTGATTATTTTGCATTCTATATTCAATAGGGAAATTGGGCAGTATGATAAGTGACACTCTGGGGGTCCGCCCGGTTTGAGGAAGACCACTACTTCGGCGTGTCTCCAGTCTGAAGGAAGCTGCTTCTCTTCTAAGGCGGTATGAATCACCTCTAGATAGTGGGCAACAAGTTGTGATGGGTATGCTTTAAAAGATTCACAGGGAAAGCTGTTGGGGCAGCGGTGCTTTGCCAGGGTGTAGGTCGGCCAGGGCAGTACCTAACTCTTCAACCGTTAGTGGGGTATCTAGCAGCGACCTAGCCGTGTCTGATAGGACCTTCGGGGGTAAGTCTTCTAGGAATTTCTGTACTAGGGCCTCTGGCAGCACCTCGTGTGCGGCGTAAAGTGTCATGTAGTAATCGGCAAAGCTGGTCGCAATCGCCGAGGGGTCAGTGAGAATATTGCAGTTGGAGTCGCGAACGCCAGGAATATGGACAGGCTGCAGCGCATGTTGGCACAGCCGATACATTAGTTTACTGGATTTGTCTCCCCATTGATATATCCGACTACGGGAGGTAGCCAAGCCGTCTGTGCTTCTTCTAATAATCCTCCATGATATAGCTGTTGTGGTAGGATTAGCTGGTGACGTGCCAGGGCCCCCGTACTCCCCCCCCCCCCCGTCCCAGTCGTTCCATAGTCAAGATGTGGGTCTCCATCTGTAAGAGCTTCTCTCGACGTTGTTTACACCTTGTAGAACAGAATGAGATATCAACACCGCGTAGGGTGGGTTTCATGGCCTCCTATAAGGTGCCGGCCGAGGCAACAGTACCTGTATTCAGGGCAAAGTACTCGGTCATGGCCAGGTACATGTGCGTCCGATATTGCTGGTCTTGCAGATGCCAGGGGGAGAGACGCCAGCGAAAAGGAGGGCGGTCAGGGCCCACCCAAAGTCCGAGCGATAGTAGAGAGTAGTCTGACAGACCCCTAGGCAGTATTGCGACATCTGAGACTCTGTGAGCATAGCTGGAGGGTACAAAAAGGTAGTCTAAACGTGAGAATGACTCATGAACATGTAAGTAGTATGTATAGCCTTGCTCAGTCGGGTGAAGCCTCCTCCAAACGTCCACCCATCCCATCAATTAAGGACTGTAGTCACGATTTGTGCGTCCCCACCAGCCCCCCAGCGACCCTCCATCTGTCTTGAGTCCGATGTATTACGTCATTCCAGTTGCCCCCTATTACCGTCAATCTATCAGGGATATCAGTCCAGGTAGATATCAGTCGTTCCACTAGGGCCTGAGTGAGTGGGTGGGAGGCGTACACGCTACCCAGGACCACCTGTTCTCCGTGGATCAATCCAGTCACAACAACATATCTACCCTGCGTGTCTACCCATGAGCGTGAAGGTTCTTCGTTTTTTAAATGTTAGCTTTTATCTCATTTCAACACCTAATTATAGCGTCACTTTAACCATGTAACTATAATTCACTTTTTCCAGTGAATTTCTGTGTTTTTTCATCATATATAAAGTTGAGCATATGCAAAACCCCCTCGTAAACCTGTGGCCAACACCCTCGCTGCGCTTGGCATGTGGCCAGGCCCTGTGCTCATTCCCTCTTGGGTGTTCTATCCCCCACCGAGGGCAGTGGGGCAGGGCCTGGCCCAGTCTCATATTCAGAGCAATTTATTTAGAGACCAAATGTCCATAAAAAATATCTGCTGGGAAGGCTTTCCCAAAGGCCGTGAGAGGCAGGCGCTGCTCCTCTGGCAACACCTTTCCTTAAGGTCCCTTCCAAGGATAGGGTAAGAGGAACAATAATTGGCAAGGTGGATGCAAGGCAGGAACTTTCTTTCGCTCTAGAGGATATGGTAGAGGCAGAGGAAACAGAGGAAATTTCAGAAGTTGATTGAACGTCCCAGGAGGCTAGTCTAGTAAGGATTATCCAAATTCCCTTTCTAGTATTGAGGGAGGAGGTTGAGATGGTTCACGGATAAATGAAAGAAAGTCCGACCGATCCACGTCTATTAGAGATGGTATAGGGCTTCCACAAAGAGTTTTATGCATCCTCATTATAAACTTCTCAACCCCTGAGATTTTCAAGCCAGGAGATGGATCTTAAAGACAAGAATGTGATGAGCTGGAGAGCAATGGGTCAATTTACAGTACTTCATCCCAGGGGTTTCCTAAACAACTTCTTGGTGGAGACAAAAGACAAGGGAATCACACCTGTGACAAACCTGGCAGAGTTCAATGAGTGGCTGGTTTGCTGCCATTTCAAGATGGTTCCTCCCTTCTAAAAGATGTGGTTTTTCCAGGGTATTGGGTGGTCAGACTCAATCTCTCAATCTGATGGACGCCTATTTAGTAGTGCCCATTTTTGTCCCGCATAGGCGCTTCCTTCAATTCAGGTGTAAGAATCAGGTGTCTTAGTTTCTAGCTCTACTTTTCGGACTGTAATCGTCCCGATAGTTCTTTACCAAGCTACAAGAGCTGGATATGGAATGCAAATGAGGGGTGTCAGATTGATAATTAACTTAGACTACATTCTGCTGATGGACGAGTGTCATCTGCAATTCTGTTTTAACTTTACCATTACTGTAGTTTTACTTCAGGAACTAGACTTTGTGATCAGCCAGGCAAAGTCAGACATGGATCCGAATCAGTCAATGTCTTTCCTGTGTTTCGTAGCAGATCAGGCGTAGGCCACCCTCAGCCTTCCAGTGAAGAAGCCAGGGATCAAGAAGGAATGGAGGACGGTCATGCGAGGGACAGTATCCAGCATTGTAGGAGTGCATTCATCGTCAATACAGGTTATTTTTTTGGTTGCTACGTTATAGGGCCCTTCAAATACTGAAGGCATCTCATCTCAGGAGAGGGGTAAGTTACTCTGAACTAGAGCGGTTATCCCAGGAAGCCAAGACAGAGATGCCTGGATCAAGTCGAAGCTTAGCATGGTGAAGCAAACTCCAGATTCTTGCCAGAATCAGATGCCAACCGGTGGGGCTGGGGAGCCAGATGTGGAGACATTTTAATGAGGGGGGTGGGAGATTGCTGGAGCAAGAACTGATAATTCACATAAAATACTTGGAACTTCTGCAGGTTCATTCACCATCAAATCCCTGATGAGGGACAAAGTGTCATGCTATGTGCTTCCGAAGATGAACAACATGTCAGCAGTAAGGTACATCAACCGACTGGAAGGCATGAAATTGAAGTATGTGATGAAACTAGCAAAGGACTTCTGCCACTTTTGCTTGAAGAAACAAATTTCAGTAATGGCATAGTATATTCTGGGATACCAGAATGAGGCTGTGGATTGATATTCTAGATAAAGAACAAACTCTAGTGATTGGAAGTTAAATTGGGAAGGTTTCGCTGTTCTGATGGTCAGATGGGGTCCATGTGAAACAGATCTGTTCACGTTCATTTTGAACAATCAACTAACTGCATACTTCAGCTGAAGACCAGATATGGGAGCGAGTACAGTGGACACATCACTGCAGAACTGGTTGGCAGTCCGAAATATGCCTTTCCCCCATTTGCCATGATAGCCAGGGGTCTGCATAGATGAGAGGGGCAGTTAGTGAATCCGATTCTGGTGACTCCTATTTGGCGGTCGCAGGTTTGGCTCCTGATCCTAATGGAAATATCATAAGATTTCCCAATAGCCAGTAATCGCCAACATTTCAGAAGACTGCACATGGAAGCCTCATCCTTTGGTGATGCAGGGCCATCTTTAACTGATGGCATGGTGGATTTCAGAGGACACTGAACGAACAAGAGGCTTTAAGAGGTTGCAGCAGGATTCATTTGGCAAGCATGGGCCGAAGGTACAATCAAGAGATATCAATCAGCAATGAGGAGATGGTCTTGATGGTGTCTGGAGAGAAAACAGGATCCATTGGGGCAAGAATTTTCCATACTTAAATTCCCTACCAGAGAAAGCTGAAATCGCACCAGCCTACAGGACGGTGAATACATTCACGTCAGCAGCATCAGTGGGTGACAAAATGGGCCAAAAACCAGTAAACAATACTGCAGTGGAAGAACATCCTTCGGTATGTAAGCGAACTAGGTTATCTTAACTTCCAGAACCTAGATACTCCGGTCTTTGGGATGTGTATTTGGTTTTGAATGTTTTGCTCTCTTGACAAGATTATGAATTTTTATCTAGAAAATAATTATCTGCTCAGGGTGGAGATCTCGATATGCTAAAGTATAGGGAAAAGTAAAAAGCTTTAATAAACTTTGGAGAAAAAGATTAAATATTTTAATGTTAAATATTGGTGTAAATTAATTGTATACATTTATTTCAAATGTAGAACTAAATAAACAAATGCTACAACATTATTAACTTAATTTTGAAAGAAATATGTCATTAATGTAAATAAATTAAAATTATTTTATCAAGATTAATTTAAAAATAAATCCACACCTAAAGTATTTTTTTAATTATGCATGAGAGTTATTAAAAGTGACATATAGAATTAATGTATTTTACTGTTACATTAATTTATTTTAAAAATGTATTAAAATATGGCATAATTAAATAATAAATATGTATTGATTTTATATATATTTTTCATGGCATCAGTATTGAAACAATGATCATTTTCAGTATCTCACGGATGTCTGATTATTGATAAGCACTTAACACTGCGGTTTTTGTTTCCAATGCCCTTCATTTCTTGCATGGCAGGCAACCAGCAAAACAGACACTTTTCATGCCGAGGCACAACGTGACATGACTAGTGAGAATTAGATTTGAATTTCAACAACATTGACAGAAACAAACTTATGAGACCACAGATTATTTACATTAGACAATCTTCAAATCATTTTTATTTTACCTTTTTTTCTACCGTGGTGTGACGTCTCCAACTCTGAGTGCTGCTGCCTTTCAGCCTGTGACTGCGAGGTCAGGTATTTGGGAAGGAGCAGTGTTCTAGTCTTGAACGTTCTCCATGGCAGAACCTCCCACCCCCGCGGTGCCAGCACAAACTCTGCACCAGAGCCCTGGACTAGGCCCCAGCAACGTCTCTCAGCCAATCCTGAGGCTGCTCCCTTGCTGTTACAGAGCATGAGAGCAGCGCCAAGATTGGCTTGAGTTGGCAAACTCACTGCTCATTAGGAGACTGGGGGTCGGCGGCTTTGAGCAACCCCCACTCACTAATGTGCAGTAAAAGCCTCTAGTGCGCATGTAGGGCTGGCCGGAAAAAGGCAGCCGTCCAACCCGACATGCGCACATTGTAGCCTAGGCACAGTGCGCTCGCTGCTACCCATGTGTGCCTATCAAATTGAAGCCCCACTCCCTTCAGAGCCGTCGCCGTACCCTCAGTTGAACAGGCTGATTCGTGAGTCGCGCTAATTGAATAAAACTGCTGGTGTCAATCATTATAATTGTACTTACTGATTGTTGTATATTCACAAGCAATGGGGGACCAAAATATCAGTGGGGCAACGCCGCAACACCATAAGGCATGAACCACCCCTGGATAGTTCTCAGCACGATCAAACCCCTCACCATTCCTTGGCCATTCTTGTGACATGTATTTCCTGACCACCTGCAGCACCACATGATCCTTCACTGTTCGTATCAACACCTCATGTGCAATTCGGGCTTCTGTGATCGCACTAACTGAAGCCACCATCCATTCGTCCTCATTCACTTCACATTCCTCCTGAGTCTTAACTGGTAATCGTGACAGGCAATCTGCTATATCATTTCTCTTCCCTAAAACATGCTCCATTTTGTAAGAATACTCTACTATCCTCAAGTCCAACAGGATATCCTAGCAGAGACCTTACTCAAACCTTTTATGGTGAATCCATCAATCAAAGGACGGTGGTCAGTGTGTATGATATATTCAGCTCCCTACATTCATTTTCTAAACTGATTAACACCCAACCAACAGACCAGCGCTTCATGCTCGATGGTGGAGTATGGTAAATTTGCATCCCTCAATGTTCTTGATGCGTAAGCGATGGTAACCTCTCTTCTATCTCAGTACTGAGTCAATACCGCACCCAGGCCCACGCCGCTGGCGTCTTGTGCAAATTACACTCTTGTCAGGTGCGTCAATTGGTTTCAACACAGGGGCTGATGCTATATGTTTTTTAACTGGGCTAATTCACTCTAGCACCCCTCACATCACTCAAACTTGAAGTATTTTAGCATCAATTTTCTCATACTCACAGTGTTATCAGCAAACGTAGCTATAAAATGAGAATAATGCTCTGCCAAACCAAGGAATCACCATAGCTGGTCCTTGTTCAATGGAATTGGAGCATCATTGATGGTGTTAGACCTGCCAGCCATAGGATGGTCTTCACCCACACTTTTTGCCTTCCTCCTCCATTTTTGCTGGTCTTCGGACTTTGTAATTTACCACTACTGACCGATGCTAAAGTGCATGTGCTCACTCCTTTAAACATGGTACCATTTGGCTTTTCCCCAATTGGCATACTAAATTTACGTGTACTGGTAAAGTGGTACTATGTGTGCCCAGGGCCTGTAAATTAAATGCTACTAGTGGGCCTGCAGCACTGATTGTGCCACACTAACCCTTTCAAACATGTCTCAGGATTGCCATTGCAGCCTGTGTGTGCAGTTTTATTCTGCCATTTCGACCTGGCCAAATAAACTTTTTTTCCAGGCTCAAACCTTCCTTTTCAATACATATACGCCACCCCTAGGGTAGGCCCTAAGCAGCCTACAGGACATGGCACAGTGTATTTAAAAAGTAGGACATGTCATTTTAAGTTTTACATTCCCAGTAGTGAAAAACTCTTACATTTGTTTTTTACTACTGCTAGGCCTGCTTCTCCCATAGGGTAACATTGGTGTTACCTTATTACATTTAATAAGCTGTAACTTCCAAATGGGAACAGGTAAACAATTCATGGTTGGTGTCCTTAGAATTATAATGGAAAATCCTTTTTTAAGGTGAAGTCGTATTTTTGGTTACACTTTGGAAAATACTTCTTTTAGAAAGTTGGCATTTTCTTGCCTCCGCCTTTTAATGCCTGCAGGCTGTCTCTGAGTCACATGACTGGCTGTAGTTGGTAGCTATATTTTGTGTATTCCCCCTACACAGCCACACACAATAGAGAGCTTAGGTGTGCCTGGATGGGCCATCACTGGCAGGATGGGAGGGCGGAGTTAGTCAGAGCCCCACTTACACCTGAGTAGGCTGTGTCCTGCCTTCTCACAAAGGACTGCATACCCCCTGTAGTTAGTCTGGAGCCAGGGCAAGACAGCCAGGAAACCTGTACACTTCAAATGGAAACCTCTAGAAATGTCTTCCACTTCAAAGGAGGCACTAGGTATAAATATTGGAGCTCAGACACCAACTCTTCAGTACTCTTCTGGGCCTGTGGCAGACTCTGCCAGGACGAAGGACTGCTGTGTTCCTGAAAGGACTGCCACTCTGCTGGACTGCTGCCCTCTTGGCTGAGAAGGACTGGATCTGCAACCTGTACCCAGGACCACCAGAGGGATTCCAGGGGCTAGTTTCTTGTAACCAGCACCTTGACTTTGCAGCTGTTAGTCCTATCCTGCTAGGTGGTGCCACCCCATTACTGGACCCTTGGAAGAGGGCTTGAAGGTGCTCTGCCAGCCCATCTGTGGATCCAGCAGAACCGACGCAACCTCGAGCAGAACTGACACATCATCTCTGCTGCGTGGACTTACCAGGAACCAGGACTCTGCAGTGCGGCCTCACAGCTTCTAAGAACCAACACATTGCCTCGGCTGTGCAGCACATCCTCGACGTCAGACTTTGTATTGCAAGCCGTAGTTAACTGGATCCTCGACGATGATGCAGGACCTTGCACCGCAGCCTCACTTGCTTTGGCGCTATTTTCACTAAAATCTTTAAAATTACATAGCTCTGGTTCCACTGATTGGATTTTGGTCCTTTTGGTCTAGTTTTATATATTAAAAAGTACTTCTTTTCTAATCTGGTGTGGGACCTTTTTTGTGGACTGTTTTAACTTTGTTACTGTTTGAAGTATTGCACAAATCCTTTACACATTGCCTCCGAGTTAAACCTGACTGCCCTGTGCCAAGCTACCAAAGGGTTGTGTGGAAATGTGCTTTTTGATGAGCACACCGGTGCAGGGGTCACCCTTCTCTTGTCCACGGGTCCATAGACCAACAAAATAGAGATTGGCACTGAAGCTGGAATTCAAATAACAAGTTTATTAATCACTCATGAGTGGGACTACGTCCACACAGCACTCGCAAGTGCTGCCTGAGGTAGTACACTGAAGTCACAGACCATGGTGCTTATATACAGAGTTTGTTGCAGAGTAAGCATTTAGTTACAAATAGAAGGTACAAGAATACACAGGAATAACTACCTACAAACATGGGCAGATGGGAGATCACTTAGTCAGCAGAGTGGGAGGGGGAACAGAACTGTTTACATCAGCAAAAAACAGTTGACAGTTATATCCTTAGCCAGGTGCATTCTAGCAGCTACAGGCCTTTGCTCAGCACATTGCTTTTAGCTCAGTACAGAAGGAGTTAACTAGAGTTGATGACACAAGCAGAATAGAAGGGCAAGCAACAGTGAAGACGGAAGAATTACATAGCTAACAAAATGGATGCCACAAACAAGATGGCTTCAGCCTATGCTAACAGAAATTATTTCAGATTTCCACAGATGATCCTTTTAGCATATGCTGAAGACATTTTCTTATACTTTCAAAGGAATACGAAAAATATCAGTTATATCTCTCTGCATCATTTCATTAATTTCCTGATCACTTGCTAGTTGGGCATTTACATTCTTAACATTTTGTTTAGTCGGTATACACAAGGTGCAAGTAGAAACACAAAGGGAACAAAGCATTGGGCCACATTGAATACATAGGCAACAAGTGAAAAGAATAGCAAGAAATATACATAAGGCTGACAATAGCTTCCAGCCCCATACAGTAAACCTGTTCCATAGCCATCCAGTCAAAGTCCAAGTTCCTGAATCCTGACGGATTTCAGTGGCTATTTTGTGCATCTTAGATATTGCTTCAAAAATAGGAGGGGCGTGGTCAGGGATATAGACACAGCAGCTACTCCCGATGATGCGACATGCTCCACCACGGTCGGCCAGGATGACATCAAGGACCATCCTATTTTGGAGCGCCACAATTCTCGCAATTTGTAGTTCTTCTGTGATGTTTCCAAACGTCATTGCTGTCTGATTGGTTACAGCCTCTACAACACGTGTCAAGCGCCTTATTTTTCTACTGTATAAGGCCGCACCAACAAAGAAGAATAGTCCCAAATTAAAGTCAATATACTGCTGTAGTGCAGTATCAGTTTGATCCACCTCATCATTGTTTATTGTCCTTTTGAATCTGTTCTTGGAAATGTCATTATACAGTTTATAGTCTTTATGGTAGGATGCAGGTGCCAAAAACACAGGTGGAAGCAAAAAGGACAGGTAGCAGCTTCCCGACCAACCAATAGGTAGATGGTAGTAACCTTTACTTCCGCAAATAAAATAGGTGTTGTGTGAGGACAAAAAGCTGCTATTGTTCATTCCAGTAATGTTCAACACTAAAGTACAGTCACTTTTTCCCACAGGAATACTGCCAATACTGCTCACACAGAGATCCGCTCGAGCTCTAGTAACAGCAATAACAGGAGGCCCATTCCCCTTAGTTGTTCGAGTGTTAGGAAAACATAGTGTATGGAGGAATTTCCTCGGCGATACTCCTCCATTTCCCACACAGTTCCTTTAGCTTGTGGATCTCCTTCCTCATCGGGGTAACAAACTTTATTCAACTGAGCGTTTAGTCCACCTACATCAGCATAAGTAATATTAGCAACTTCAGAAGCCCACAACAATGCAAACCATACTCTGCAGGAGCCATTATGTGAAAACGGCAAGGGAATAAAAGGCGTCCCTCCCTTTTTCTGATGAGCTGGCATCATTCCACATACCCAGCAATTGGTAACGTTCGTGGCATTGTGGGTATGATGCAATATTTGAATGAAAGTGTTATTGAGGTAGGACATTCTATGCTTTTTCTCATGATACGGTAGAGTAAAATAATGATGTTCAATTGGGACAGGAGTAGTAGTAGTCAGTAGATTTCGGGCAGGAGCTACTTCCTCTACAATCCATGTTATTATAGCAACAATAACAATAGTCAAAGTAAGTCCAGTAGCAATTATTGTTCTGTTGCTAAAAACTCTTGCAGTAGTTGGTTTCTTCTCCTTAGACATATTCATTTCGTCGACAAACAACAAAGCAGATGGTGCCCTAAGGTCCTGGGCAGGCGTTGATTTCTTCACTAACGTTGAGACGAGTAATCACTAATAGAAGACCCCCCTTTGTAGTTAGGCTTTAACTACCCAGGACAGTGGCTCAAACAGTCTCTTTCAATGAAATGTCTTTCTTCCTGGGTCGAAGTTGATATCGAGATGTACCAGGAATCGTGTGGTCCGGGAAGACTTCCTCAGGTCCTTCAGGTGACACATCTTGTCCTTTCTCGGTGACCAGGATATCGCGGTGATCTGCCAACACAGCTGGGCTCACTAGGTCTTGCACAACAGTGTGTTGCGTGGACCCAGTTCTTCCGGTTCGTCACTCGAACTGCAATCCTGGTAGCCAGTAGAACTTGTTCAGGGCCGCGCCACCTCGGTGATAGGGAGCTGGTCTTCTGGAAGGACTTAATCACAACGTAGTCACCAGGGCGTAAGCAGTGGCCCTCACCTTGCGACCTGTCTGGAAGAGTCTCCCGAACCTGTTGATAAATAGAAGACAAACTGTCAGTCAACTGAGACAAATAGTCATTCATCAATACATAAGGTACCTCATGTATAGGGCGTGGCTTAGGAATCCCCCAAATATTCATTGGCCTTCCAAAAACCACCTCATACGGTGTGAGGCCAGATCATGTATGTGGTATCGATCTAATGGATAGCAATGCCAAAGGCAGTGCATCAGGCCATTTCAAAGATGTGGAAGCCTGCATCTTAGCCAATTTTAATTTCAGAGTGGAGTTGTAACGTTCCACTAGTCCTGCTGATTGTGGGTGGAAAGCAGCATGAAACTTCTGCTTAATTCCCAATCCTTTCATGAGATACTCAACAACTTGCCCAATAAAATGGGGTCCGTTGTCACTCCCAAAAACTCGGCAAATGCCGAATCGGGGATAGAACTCCTTTAGAAGCACCTTTGCTGTCGTAAGAGCTGTATTAACCTTTGTAGCGTACGCTTCCACCCATTTACTGAAGGCGCAAACCACTACTAAGACATACTTTAGGTTGTTACAGCGCTCAAGCTGGATGTAATCCATTTGCAGGACCTCAAAAGGTGCAGTTGGTATTGCAAACCCTCCTGTTGGAGTTCGTGTTCCCTTTCCAGAATTATACTGGAGACAGATCAGACAGGACTGGACTATTTTTTTAGCCGTACCGACAATCTCTGGATGATCCCAAACTTGCATAAGTTGCTTTGCTATTGAGGATGTGTTAGACCTGTCAGCCCTAGGGTGGTCTTGCCCTGTTTTTTTTTCCCTTTTGCGCCTCATTTTTGCCACCATATTTTTACTGGACCTAGGTCTCCGGGCGCCTTGCCACTGCTGGCCAGTGCTGAGGTGCAGGTGCTCTCTCACTAAAGATGGCTGCCACAGGCCCCTGCTACTGCAGAAGGGCCTTACACACACACACGCTAGTAGCCAGGGTCAGGCTGGGACATAGGGATACAGTATCCATCCCGTCCCCGCCTCTGGGCCACATAGCTAGATAGGCGGAAGGTTCCAGAACCTTCCGGGCTGTGGGAGGAGTTATGTTTTGCCGCCTTTAGGAGGGTCACCTGACCTAGGGGTATAAGAGGCTGGGAGGGAAAACCTTTTAGTCAGTTAGGTTGGAGCACCGCTGATCCTGGGAGAACCTGCGCCGGAGTATAGGCTTTAGGGCCTAGGGGGAGACCTACACTACTGCTGCTGACAGGACTGAGGCCCTGCTGAAGTAAGATAGCTGAGGAACGCCCACCACCCACTGACCTTGCCCAGTGTGAGGGGACCCAGGGAACCACCTTCAGCGTGCTGGGAGGAACATCAAGCAACCCCAGAACCACCAACTCACACCCCCCCCCCTCAGAAGAAGAACTTTCTGACACGAAACTTTTGTCACAGACATTATAATAAACCATTCCTGACAAGATTCTGAAACCAAGTAACTGGAACCATGAACCTGACAGCCAGTCAACCCAAGCTGAATCTTCAACTGGGGATCACGAGGTAAAGCGCCGTGCCCTAAGCGCTAGACCTTCACCCCCTATCCATCCCTGCCTGCAGCTGGACTGTCCCCACGAACCCTTCCCACGCAGCCCTGCTCATAGGCTGCCAGCGCGCTCCGCGCTGTATCTCTCCTGAAAGGAAGTTGCCCCCTAGCCACTAACCTCGTGGCTACTCTCTGCTGGTGCGGCCGTCGCCGCGCGAGGAGCGCTGTGAAGACAGCCGGGGCCCCTCTGAGTTTATGGTGGTGAGGTGCGCCGTCCGCGCCCTCACCGAAGCCTGCAGGATCACCCCGAGATCACCGCCGGGCCCGAGTGCCCCACCGTCGAAGTCGCGGCCGAGAAGAGCGTCTCCGCAGCCCAGGGGGCCGCGTGAAGAGAGCTGCGGCCTTGCTGGGCCTCGAGGGCCGCTCACGCCGTTGCTGTGAGGCCGGGGACGCCGACCGCGTCATCGGTCGCGCCCCCGCAAAGGCCGCGCAGTGATTGGGCGCCCGTCCTCGGCCCGCCCCCCGCGCATACGGAGGTCAGCGAGGGACTCCGAGGGCATCAGAGGGAGGCGGGAAGCCGTCCGAGGAGGACTGCCGGCTCCCGCTCCCTTCCTCCGAATACCGCTGACACCACGGGGGCCGGAGGAGAGCAATACCGGCCCCCCAACGACCCGCGACGCCAGTGAGAGGCCCCTCAGCCCAGTCTGGGCTTGAATAGCCAACACGTGGGCCGAACCCGAACGGGCCCAGTCGCGTTGAGGAGCGACCACCGCCGGAACAGCAGGTGTACCGGATTGGCGACACCCTCTGTACTGCCTATGGGGGTGCCTAGACAAATGCAGGCCCTGTTTAAAATGTAACGTAAAGTGCCTATTTACTCATAATTTAATATTCATGAAGTGAATTGCATGTGTTAGGCCATATTTTATTACTACACCCGGTGATCGTTATGGGTGCTGTGTTTAGGAGATGATTCCTGCGGCCTTTTAGTGGCCTACAATGTTGATGGTATTTTAGGGGGAATGTACACCAGTTGAATAACGCAATGTAAAGTTGAAGTAATCTGCCTCATTTGATGCAACCGTGATTTACATAAACGAACTTGATTTTAATTATGCAAGCCTGGTGTGGTGTCCTGTTATTGCTTCGCATTTCTGAGTCAAAGTAAGAGTGTGCTGCACAACTGCCTTACACATTGCCTTCGCGTGCCTTCCCGCTTTGCGCCATGCTACCGTAACGGACTCGGTAACCCCGTTTCCAACATTGGTGTTCAGCGGTGAGATAAGGACTGGTGTTTGTGCAGCACCCTACAGTGACTCAGTGTGCGCCGCAATTAGACACCTGGTGAAATGCAAGTACTAGGAACTCTTTTGTGATTGCCGATTATGTTAGTCCTGCGTTAGACCTGCTACCTACAATTTAGAACCCCTCCCTTAAATTGTCTGGGACCCCACCTAGGAGGATGGAGTTTGAGTTAGCCGACCTAGAGAGGTATACGGTGACACAGCTCAAGGAGTTCTGCCTAGAGAGGGGGTGGCCGTCAAGCGAGGCGCCAGGAAGGAGGTGCTTCAGAAAGCTTTGAGGGCATGGGTAATGGCCCACCCGGGGGAAGAGGGGATGAGGAGCAGAGGGAGGCAGACGACCCAGGAGAACTGAACCTACTGAACATTGACGTCAGCGAGAATGTGTTGCCAGGAAGACGTTCCAGGGCAGGCAGTAGTGCGTCAGGGGGAGTTTGTCAGCAGAGGAATTCGAGGACAGGAGGGAGCAAAGGCAATTGACATTAGAGCTTGCTAGGATGGAAAGGGAGCGAGAGCAGGCAAGGCTAGCCATGGAGGAAAGGAGGCTTGCACATGAGCTTAGCCTGAAAGAACTAGAGCTCCGAGCCTTGCAGATGGAGATGGAAGGCAAAGTGAATGGTGGCAGCGTACCTGCTGGGGTTCCACAGGAGCCCAAATTTTATCTACCCAGGGAAGTGATAGCCAGCTTTAGCGTGGGTGATGACATCGACAAGTGGTTGGCGGCGTACGAGGTAGCTTTGGTGGCCCATAGAGTTCCTGAGAGCTACTGGGGGAGGTCTCTACAGGTACATACCTCCACCAGTAAGGGGCACACTGTTAACTTTGGATAAGGGGGAGCAAACTAACTACCCTATCATGAAGGAGGCCCTGCTCAGGAAGTTTGGCCTCACCCCAGAGAAGTACCGCCAAAAGTTCCGCAACAGCCACAAGCTCCACACACAAAACTGGGTGGATTTTTATGATTATGCCCGGAAGGCATTGGAGGGTTGGGTGCGTGGCAGCAACGTTGACAATTACACTGGGCTGTACGACCTGTTCTTGAGAGAGCACCTCCTCGAGAAATGTTTTCCGGAGCTGCGCCAGTACTTGGTGGACCGCAAGCTGACCAATCCTAGGGAGCTTGCAGAGGAGGCAGACACGTGGGTCAGCACTCGGGTGTCCCACAAGGGAGCCGGGGCAGACCCCCGAAAGGTGGACAGGGGTTCCCCCAGAAGAAAGAGGGGGGAGATAAAAAGAGGAAGTTCTTTAAAGGTCCCCAAAATAGACCGCCTGGGAGAGGGGTAGGTTCCCCATCCCAATCTGGATTCCAGAAACCCACTTACCCTGACAGGAGTCAGCAGCCCAGAACTGTCCGGTGCTACGAGTGCGGGGAGGTTGGGCACTACAAGGGGGATCCCCAGTGTCGCAAGAGAACCCCAGCCCCTACAGGAGGTAAAAGCCCCGGGGTGGCCAGTGTAGCGCTTGGGGAGGAGTTGTCCCTAGGTAGGGGAGGTGAGTGGACAGGCTTGACCTTAGTTTCCCTGGGGGATAGAGATCATCCCACGGGTTCAGGTACCCGCGAACACTGCCAAGTATCGGCAGAGGGTCCTGGTGAACGGGGAGGAGGTGGAGGCTCTGAGGGACACAGGTGCCAGCATGACGATGGTGAGACGTCAGCTGGTGTCCCCAGAGCAGGTGATTCCTGAGGAGTTCCACCCGGTTGTGATGGCTGACAATAGCCTGGGTCATTACCCCGTGGCCCAAGTTCCCTTTGAGTGGGGAGGAGTATCAGGTCTGATGAAGGTTGCGGTGAGCCCTGCCATGCCAGTTGACTGTCTGCTGGGCAACGACTTGGAACATACTGCCTGGAGGGAGGTAGAGTTCAATGCCCATGCTGAGATGTTGGGGTTACCAGGATGGACTTGCGTTATCACGCGGTCCATGGCTGCCCGACAAGGAACTCAGCCCGGGTTGGAGCCTGAAATAATGGCCCAGCCCACTGCTGGACGAGGAGATGTCCGGGAGGAGACACCCGGTGAGATGGATGGGGAGCCCGCGGAGGTGACCCCGGAGTCCGCTGAGGTGGTTGGTTTTCCCGTGGGGGACCTGCCGACCCCTGCAGAGTGGCAGGTGGAAGGAGGGCCTACCCGGGAAGAATTTTGCCGTGCACAGAGGGAGTGCCCTACGCTTGAAGGCATACGGCAACAGGCCGAAGCCCAAGCAGCTGGAACAGAGACTGGTAACTACCATGTCTACTGGGAGGATGGTCTCCTCTACAGTGAGCCTAAGGCTCCGGTGCATGGGTCCTCAAGGGCCGTGGTGGTCCCCCAATGCTACCGAGCCTTTCTGCTAGAGTTGGCACATGAGATACCACTAGCAGGACACCTGGGCCAGGACAAGACGTTTGCGCGCTTGGTCCCACATTTTTACTGGCCCAGGATGCGCGTCACTTCTGACACTTTTTGCAAGACCTGCACCACTTGCCAGGCGAGCGGCAAGACAGGGACTAAAGTGGAGGTCCCTCTAGAACCTCTCCCAGTTGTCAATACCCCTTTTGAGCGAGTAGGGATTGACATTGTCGGGCCGTTGGATCCGCCGACTTCTGCTGGACATAGGTTCATTTTGGTGCTAGTAGACCACGCCACCCGGTACCCAGAGGCAATCCCTCTGAGGACCATCACTGCACCGGTGGTGGCGCGGGCCCTCATGGGGATTTTTACCCGAGTGGGATTCCCCAAGGTCGTGGTGTCAGATAGGGGCACGAATTTCATGTCGGCCTACATGCAGGCCATGTGGAAGGAGTGTGGAGTGACCTACCGGTTCTCCACTCCTTACCACCCCCAGACGAACGGGCTTGTGGAGCGCTTTAACAAAACCTTGAAGGGGATGATCAGGAGCCTACCCGAGGACTTAAGAAGGAAGTGGGATGTCCTCTTACCCTGTCTGCTCTTCTCCTACCGAGAGGTGCCGCAGAAGGGGGTCGGTTTCAGCCCCTTTGAGCTGCTCTATGGCCACCCCGTTCGGGGGCCCCTCAGTCTTGTCAAGGAGGGGTGGGAGAAGTCTTCCTCGAAGCTTCCCCGTGATGTGGTCAGCTATATGCTGGCGTTCCGCAGCCAAGTGGCCAAGCTGTGGAAGGAGGCCTCGGACAACCTAGAGGCAAGTCAGGCCGTCATGAAGCAATGGTATGACCGGAACGCGCGGACGGTAGAGTTAGACGCTGGACAGAAGGTGTGGGTCATGGAGCCAGGAGAGCTTAGCGCCCTCCAGGACAGGTGGACTGGACCGTTTGAGATCCTGGAAAGGAAAGGCCAGACCACGTATGTCGTCGATGTGAAGACCCCCCGTCAACCCCACAGGGTGTTCCACGTCAACCGCCTGAAGCCACACCAGGAGCGTTCCGAGCTCACTCTCCTGATGATAACAGACGAAAGTGAGGAGGAGGAGAGTGAGCCTCTGCCAGACCTTCTGGCGGCCCATGAAAAGGATGGTTCGGTAGAGGGAGTGGTCCTCGCCCCATCCTTGACCCCAGAGCAACAGAGGGACTGCCGCCAGGTCTTGGGGCAGTACGCCTCGTTGTTCTCCCTCACGCCTGGAATCACGCACCTGTGTACCCATGATGTGGACACAGGGGACAGTCCGCCAGTGAAAAACAAGTCTTACCGGCTGTCCGATAAGGTCAGGGCGAGTATCCAGGGTGAGGTTACCAAGATGCTAGAACTGGGGGTGATTGAGCCTTCCAGTAGCCCTTGGGCTAGTCCGGTGGTGTTGGTGCCGAAAGCGGTCCCCCCGGGCACCACACCAGAACTTCGGTTCTGTGTGGATTACCGAGGACTCAACTCAGTCACCAAGACCGACGCTCACCCGATCCCTCGGGCGGATGAGCTCATTGACCGGCTGGGAGCAGCCCGGTATCTGAGTACCATTGATTTAACGTCAGGCTATTGGCAGATCGCCATGGCGGAAGGAGCAAGGGAGAAGACTGCATTCTCCACCCCCGAGGGCCACTTTCAATTTCGTGTGATGCCCTTCGGGTTGAAAAATGCTCCAGCCACTTTCCAGCGGTTGGTGAACCAGGTGCTGTCTGGCCTAGAGGCCTTCTCTGCTGCCTACCTGGATGACATAGCTGTCTTCAGTAGCAGCTGGGAGGACCATCTGCAGCATCTCCAGGAGGTGCTACAGGCTTTGCAACGGGCTGGTCTAACCATCAAGGCCAGCAAGTGCCAGATTGGACAGGGATCTGTCGTGTACCTGGGACATCTGGTGGGCGGAGGTAAGGTGCAACCCCTCCAAGCCAAGATTGAGACCATCATGGCCTGGGAGCCCCCCAAGACCCAAACAGAGGTCCGAGCTTTTCTCGGCCTCACGGGATACTACCGCCGGTTCGTCAAGGGATATGGAACCATCGTGGGCCCATTGACGGAATTGACTTCGAAGAAGCAGCCCCGCAGAGTCATCTGGACGGCTGACTGCCAGGAAGCCTTTGAGACCCTTAAACGTGCCATGTGCACCGCACCGGTGCTCAGGACTCCAGACTTTGGCCGGGAATTTATCGTGCAGACAGACGCTTCTGAGCATGGCATAGGAGCTGTGCTCTCGCAGCTGAATGACGATGGCCAAGACCAGCCAGTGGCCTTCATCTCCCGAAGACTACTCCCCGGGAACAGCGGTGGAGTACCATCGAACGGGAAGCCTTTGCTGTGGTTTGGGCTGTAAAGAAGTTGAGGCCATATCTTTTTGGTTGTCACTTCTTGATCCAGACCGACCACAGACCCCTTCGCTGGCTCATGCAAATGAGAGGCGAAAACCCCAAATTGTTGAGGTGGTCCATTTCCCTCCAGGGGATGGACTTTCGGGTGGAACATCGACCCGGTGTAGACCACGCCAACGCTGACGGTCTCTCCCGGTTTTTCCGCCTTAGCGAAGAGAACTCCCTAGAGGTTGGGAAGCTCTCCCCTCTTTCGGCTGGGGGGGACGCGTGTTAGACCTGTCAGCCCTAGGGTGGTCTTGCCCTGTTTTTTTTCCCTTTTGCGCCTCATTTTTGCCACCATATTTTTACTGGACCTAGGTCTCCGGGCGCCTTGCCACTGCTGGCCAGTGCTGAGGTGCAGGTGCTCTCTCACTAAAGATGGCTGCCACAGGCCCCTGCTACTGCAGAAGGGCCTTACACACACACACGCTAGTAGCCAGGGTCAGGCTGGGACATAGGGATACAGTATCCATCCCGTCCCCGCCTCTGGGCCACATAGCTAGATAGGCGGAAGGTTCCAGAACCTTCCGGGCTGTGGGAGGAGTTATGTTTTGCCGCCTTTAGGAGGGTCACCTGACCTAGGGGTATAAGAGGCTTGGAGGGAAAACCTTTTAGTCAGTTAGGTTGGAGCACCGCTGATCCTGGGAGAACCTGCGCCGGAGTATAGGCTTTAGGGCCTAGGGGGGAGACCTACACTACTGCTGCTGACAGGACTGAGGCCCTGCTGAAGTAAGATAGCTGAGGAACGCCCACCACCCACTGACCTTGCCCAGTGTGAGGGGACCCAGGGAACCACCTTCAGCGTGCTGGGAGGAACATCAAGTAACCCCAGAACCACCAACTCACACCCCCCCCCTCAGAAGAAGAACTTTCTGACACGAAACTTTTGTCACAGACATTATAATAAACCATTCCTGACAAGATTCTGAAACCAAGTAACTGGAACCATGAACCTGACAGCCAGTCAACCCAAGCTGAATCTTCAACTGGGGATCACGAGGTAAAGCGCCGTGCCCTAAGCGCTAGACCTTCACCCCCTATCCATCCCTGCCTGCAGCTGGACTGTCCCCACGAACCCTTCCCACGCAGCCCTGCTCATAGGCTGCCAGCGCGCTCCGCGCTGTATCTCTCCTGAAAGGAAGTTGCCCCCTAGCCACTAACCTCGTGGCTACTCTCTGCTGGTGCGGCCGTCGCCGCGTGAGGAGCGCTGTGAAGACAGCCGGGGCCCCTCTGAGTTTATGGTGGTGAGGTGCGCCGTCCGCGCCCTCACCGAAGCCTGCAGGATCACCCCCGAGATCACCGCCGGGCCCGAGTGCCCCACCGTCGAAGTCGCGGCCGAGAAGAGCGTCTCCGCAGCCCAGGGGGGCCGCGTGAAGAGAGCTGCAGCCTTGCTGGGCCTCGAGGGCCGCTCACGCCGTTGCTGTGAGGCCGGGGACGCCGACCGCGTCATCGGTCGCGCCCCCGCAAAGGCCGCGCAGTGATTGGGCGCCCGTCCTCGGCCCGCCCCCAGCGCATACGGAGGTCGGCGAGGGACTCCGAGGGCATCAGAGGAAGGCGGGAAGCCGTCCGAGGAGGACTGCCGGCTCCCGCTCCCTTCCTCCGAATACCGCTGACACCACGGGGGCCGGAGGAGAGCAATACCGGCCCCCCAACGACCCGCGACGCCAGTGAGAGGCCCCTCAGCCCAGTCTGGGCTTGAATAGCCAACACGTGGGCCGAACCCGAACGGGCCCAGTCGCGTTGAGGAGCGACCACCGCCGGAACAGCAGGTGTACCGGATTGGCGACGCCCTCTGTACTGCCTATGGGGGTGCCTAGACAAATGCAGGCCCTGTTTAAAATGTAACGTAAAGTGCCTATTTACTCATAATTTAATATTCATGAAGTGAATTGCATGTGTTAGGCCATATTTTATTACTACACCCGGTGATCGTTATGGGTGCTGTGTTTAGGAGATGATTCCTGCGGCCTTTTAGTGGCCTACAATGTTGATGGTATTTTAGGGGGAATGTACACCAGTTGAATAACGCAATGTAAAGTTGAAGTAATCTGCCTCATTTGATGCAACCGTGATTTACATAAACGAACTTGATTTTAATTATGCAAGCCTGGTGTGGTGTCCTGTTATTGCTTCGCATTTCTGAGTCAAAGTAAGAGTGTGCTGCACAACTGCCTTACACATTGCCTTCGCGTGCCTTCCCCGCTTTGCGCCATGCTACCGTAACGGACTCGGTAACCCCGTTTCCAACAGGATGCTCCAACATGTGCCGGCCCATGTGCCATGTGAATCATAGGATGTAAATAGGCTGCGGGTAACTTCCATTTTGTCATTTCTTTATTCCTCCAACAGCCCTCGTCATCCAATGTTCCCTCCTTGGACCATTAGTCTAATTCATCAACAGAAGCAGATTGCTGCATGTCCAGCACCTCTTGCCTGGCATCATGCCAACGTTCAGCCTGTGACTTAACTACATACATAGATGTGGTACTTCGCTGCATTGCAGTCTCACGAGCTGTGCAATCCGCAAAGGCATTGCCTGCTCCTATTTTATCAGTCACTTTCTTGTGTGCACTACATTTAACAATTGCCACTTTCTTAGGATAGGTCAAGGCAGTAAGGAGATTATGTACTAATTCCCCATGCACTATTTGTGTCCCATGTGAAGTGAGAAAGCCTCTTTCTTTCCAAAGTTGCCCGAAGTTATGAGCCACGCCGAAGGCGTATTGGCTATCAGGGTAAATCAGGGGTTCCCAAACTGTCCGCCGTGGCTCCCAGGGGAGCCGTCAAACCTAGCCTGGGGAGCCGCACCAAGCCCTTTCATGCATTTAATGTTGAAGGGTTGTTGGCTTCAGTTAAACTAATTAGACTTAAACGCATGATGTCGATTTGTAAGTGACATGCCTAAAGCTGTAAACATAGTGCTTAATTGATGGCATGTCGAGAAAGATGACCTCCATTTTTCATTGGATCCCCACGTTCCAACACTCCCAAAGTAAGCGGCAGATGCCTACTTTATTTTGTTAGACTCGTTAATAGTTTCGTTTTTTTCCAAATGCATTTTACACTAATGCAAGTTATTAGGAAAGTACAGTTGTCCTGTCTATTAAACATACTAAGTATTATTATGTATTGACATTTGTACTTGAATCATAGGTACTTCCAGTACACATTTCTTTCAGTACACACACATTTCCAGACAGGCCTCCTTGAGCATAATGCCAGCATATGGAAGCAAGAAAGACGGACGTTTAAAAAAAAGCATTGATTTGGAGGCAATTTTAGGGAGGAGACAGCAAAAATAAAGCTGTATGTGGTTTAAAAAGTCGTGTCACCCTGCTGAGACAGGTGTGTTGGCACGTATGACATGGGTAGAAATGGAAGTGCATGCAAATATTCTTCAAGCGCAGAAACACTTTGGCAATGGGGCCTACATGCATAGGGGTACTATCTAGCACTGTAAGTGGGATAACAAAGTTTGAGAGGGTACTCTAAAAAAGGCATGGGCAAAGAAGTGTAACTAGGAATATTTTATTAGAGGCGCCGCCTTAGTAATACGAAACACCTTGTGTATATGATTATAATACCTTCATCAGCCTCATCCCAATTATTTTCAGGGAGAAAAATGCAAGTACTCCTGAGGCCGGCCTTACATCCCCCCACCCTCCAAAAAAAGTAACAGTGGGGAGCCACGGGCAATGGCCAATGGGTCAAGGGAGCCGCGGGTCGAAAAAGTTTGGGAACCACTGGTGTAAATGTTAACAAGCAACTCTGTACTAAGCTCACATGCTCTTGTCAGTGCTATCAACTCGGCTGCTTGAGCTGACTTCTGTGGGATACGAGCTGTCTCAACTACTGTCTGAAGTGTTGTAATTGCATAAGCAGCAGATGTAGTGCCATCAGGCAATTTCAGGCAGGATCCATCAACCCACAATACCCCATCAACACTCGAAAGAGGTGTATCTTGTAGGTCAACACGACCCTTTGTTCGTTCTTCAGTAAGGGATATACAGTCATGTAACTCTTGTGACTGAGACTGAGTAGCTGGAAATGGCAATAATGTAGCCGGGTTCAGAGTCAAACATCTTTTTAACGTGATATGAGGGGCCAAAAGTATCAATTCATATCCTGTCAAGCGAGCACTAGTCAGATGCTGTATTTTTGTTTGATTTAACAAGGCATCAACTGAATGGGGTACTAACACAAGCAATCTATGTGACAAGACTATTCCCTCGCTCTGACGTATGGACACAGCCGTTGCCCCCACCGCTCGAAAACAACCAGGCAGTGTGCGGGCAACTGGATCAAGGACAGCTGAGAAATATGCACAAGGACGTTGTTTATCACCGTTTGTTTTGTTAAAACTGAGAGAGCGCAACCTTCCCTCTCGTGTACATAGAGTGTGAAGGTCTTAGTGTAGTCTGGAGTTCCTAATACTGGTGCAGAACAAAGAGCTTGACGTAACTGTTGGAAGGCATCCTGGCACTCAGTAGTCCATGGGAGAGGCATCGGAGTGTCTTTAGTCAAAAGGGCCAACAAGGGTTTAATAATGTGAGAAAAGCTAGGGATCCACTGCCTACAAAAAGAAGTAAGGCCAATCAGTGCACGGACATCCTTCTGAGTACGGGGCACGGGAGTGTCTAAAATAGTTTGAATGCTATCTGGTGCGAGTGCACGTCCCTCCTTAGACAGAAGGTGACCTAAATAGGTAACCTGCTGTCTACAAAATTGCAGTTTCTTCCTAGAGACTTTGTGATGATGAGAGGCAAGAAATAACAATAATGACAGTGATCCTTCTTTACACTGTTCAGGGGTATCAGCAGCCAACAAGATGTCGTCGACATATTGAATAAGAGCCACCCCTTTCGGTACAGGAAAAGAATCAAGCTGCCTTTTCAACGCCGGACTATAAATGCTAGGACTCTTTGTATACCCTTGAGGAGCTCTACAGAACCTGAATGATCTATTATTCAAAGAGAAGCCAAACAAATAACGGCTGTCAGGGTGAATGGGTATTGAGAAAAATGCATTCTTTAAATCAATTACACTAAATGTAGTGGCAGTAGGAGGAACCATGGTGAGAAGTGTCGTGATATCAGAGACTACCGGGTATTGGGGCACCACGATTTTATTAACCTCTCGCAAATCAATAATAAATCTGTAAATTTTAGTATCAGTGTCCTTTTTCAAAATAGGAAGGATAGGACTAATACAAATGTTATAAGGGACTTTTTCCACAACCCCCACCTTGATCAAATCCTGAACAATGTGTGTTAATGCTTCTTCGCCTTCCCGAGATATTTTCAGTTGGGGCAATCGAGGCAATGAAGCACTTTCCTTCCCTTGAATATGCACTGGTGGAATAACCATTTGTCCCACATCGGTATCTGATGTAGCCCACAAAGTACTAGGTAAAGATGCCAAAGCGATATCTTCTTTGATGAGACAAGACCTCTCAACCATTGGATAGTTATCATTTAAGATAACACGCACATTTTCTGGGGAACAACGTATTGTAGCACGAAAATGTTTAAGCATATCAATGCCCACAATATTATCCGGCATGTTAGGGGAAAGCAGAAATGGACATGCTGCAGTAAATTTATCAAGACTAAATGCAAGTGGCTGTGACAGTGGGCTAGGTGTAGGTGTCCCATCGAATCCTATCGATGTTATCATTGCGCCAGACAGGGGAGCCCTAGGAACCAATTTTTTAGACAGAGCACTACGAGTAGCTCCTGTATCAACCAGAAACCGATCAGTAGAACCCAAGACATTTGCATCAACATAAGGACCCTTCTGATCTACTGGGACCTCAACCGGTTCCTTACCCCATCCTAGTCATTCCTATGCATAATCAGAATCCGCAAGACCATCAGCCGAATAATCAGACATTTGATATTGATTTCGTCTATCAAAGGTATTAGAATAATTTGGTCCGTGCTCAACTGCCTCAAACCTGGGACGGGTTCCTATTCCTCCCCTATTTCCTGAATTCCCTGGGCATCCTCTCATACTTCCTCTACCCCGTTGATACTGCTGACCTCGCAAAAGGGGGCACTCAGAACGCCAATGTCCAATCTCTTTACAATAAGCACACTGATCAGAAGACAAAGTTGATCGAGAGAAAGGGGGTACACCAGGTGTATATACTGCATGTCCACCTCTACCACCACCTCTGAATGGTGGACCATATACTTGAGTCAACATAACTTTTGTTTTTAAATCTTTAACCTTCTTATCCTCTTTGCCCTTTGCTTCCAATTCCTGACGCTCATAATACTGGGCCATAGTCAAAAGGGAGAGTGGGGAAGACGTAGTCCACGAACTCTCGCTGGCCTTAAGGCGACTAGCTATTTCTGGCAACATGTTAGCGACAAATTTGTCGACGAACAGATGCTTACCCGTGTCATCTGTCAAGGACTGCCCACTAAAGTCATGGAATGTCTCTTCAAATCGTGTAAAGAAATCAGAAACTGACTCATCCGCTTTCTGTTTACAAGACGCTAACGTAGTCCAATCTATTTTCTTAGGGGTATAAGAGTTTTCAACTTAGTCACAATAGCTTTAGGAAGATCTAATATCTCCTGTTGAGGTTTCTGCGCAGACTCTCTAGCCGCATCTATTTCTTCTAAATGCACCCAACTATCACCATATGCTACATTATCATCTATTTTCCGAATTGTTCTCCACATATCAGGGGGCAAAATAAGTCCAAAAAACATATCAATATCTGGCAGAGTCATAGTACAGGAGCTAATGGCTCCTTCTACTTCTTCATAGAAAGCGGCAGGATTTTTCCGCGGATCGGGCAAAGCGGCTTTAAGAGCCATAACATCTGCTCTACTCCAAGGGGTATAAACCCAATTATAAATAGAATACCCTTTCGCATCATCTGAAGTCTTATCTTCATCTGTTCCCGTACCCTTTGGAGGAACATACAAAGGCCCAGCTTCGCGCATTGGTCATATACCAACTTCAGCACTACTAGATCCATTATTTGTCTCTGAAGTTTCTACTATCTGCGCTGGGGTTTGGGCTACTTGTACAGTTTTAGTTTTACTAGCTTCTTTTTTCTCTGCTTTTAAGCGAAATGTTTCATCTCGTAATTTAACCACTCGCCTAATTAAATCAGGTATGTTTGAACAAAGGAAAGTTCCATCACTCAATTGTTTATAATCAGAATGTATATCAGTGGGCTCTAAGTTTTTAGAAAGGTCTCTAAAATTAAGTATAAGTTCCCAAGCAAACATCTCTGCAAAATAAACTGTTCTAAATCTTTCCACTGCTGAACCATTGCTACAAGATCTGAAGGAAGAGTTTTCTTACGGGCTTCTGAACGAACAGTGGATCTAATGGCTTTTTCATCAGTAGTTAAAGTAGAGCGAGTCTGTCGCCCATCTTGCTTATCTATATCTTTATTGTCGGAAGAATGATGTTCTTCATCGGAAGGATCCTCCTCAGGGGCAGAGGGAAATGTATACGGGGGCGGAGGTCGATCTAATAAGATAGAATCATCTTGAGGTTTATTAAGCATGGGATAAAGGGGGCGCCTAATAGGGTACTGGCCAGTTACCTCTAAACGACTCTCCCTCTCTTCTTTTTCTTTTATTTCCGTCATCTCCTTATTTTTTAATTCTAGCGCTTTTTGATATATCGTTTTTCGTTGTTCTTTCTCTGCTATAGCTGCTTCTCTCTTCGCTCTTTCATTCACTTCTTTCTCCAACATTCGTACACAATTAAACATATCTTGTCGACTTTTTTTGTTGAACAAAAACTGTTCTACATATTGAATCTTTTAAAGTCAAATGACCCATTCACAGACCATTGGAGATCAGGATCCTTCTGTGTATATTTGTTCCACAGTGTACTATACATTATGGAAGAAATACCGTATTTAATATACATATGTCTATTAGGTGTTCCCTCTAATGGAGCCGGCTGACTTCTTTCTAAATCCATTTTGGTACCACCAAGACAGCAACACAGCCTACGGAGTGTGCTGGAAACAGGCATGCTACCAAGTTTTTGTAAAATATTACATTTCCAAATTGTTCAAAAGTAGAGAAAAATCTCCACATTACCTGCCTTTATTTTCCGCAAAAAATAAATCAAACAAACAAAACCAGAATCTTGGCCAAGCAAACAAGAGTGCCGCTTCAGCGACCTTACCAAACAAAAGTCTCCAACCTCCAACTGCCAAACTCTTGATCGACCTAATGGTCACTGCAAAAATAACGCCAAAGGATACCTCAGTCAGGACCGGCCGCCACCTGGAGGGTCAAATCGAAAAACCGGAAAAGTCACTTTGGCTGCAAAGACAAGGGTCTCCTCATGCAGGACGTCTCCTCAGTAATATTCCACTCTTCCGTCAAGACCACTCCTTCAGACGGCCGCGTCCTCGATGAGGCCCCATGTATCGGGCGCCAACTGTGGAAATGTGCCTTTTAATGAGCACACCGGTGCAGGGGTCACCCTTCTCCGGTCCATAGACCAACAAAATAGAGATTGGCACTGAAGCTGGAATTCAAATAACAAGTTTATTAATCACACATGAGTGGGACTACGTCCACACAGCACTCTCAAGTGCTGCCTGAGGTAGTACACTGGAGTCACAGACCATGGTGCTTATATACAGAGTTTGTTGCAGAGTAAGCATGTAGTTACAAATAGAAGGTACAAGCATACACAGGAATAACTACCAATAAACATGGGCAGATGGGTGATCACTTAGTCAGCAGAGTGGGAGGGGGAACAGAACTGTTTACATCAGCAGAAAACAGTTGACAGTTATATCTTTAGCCAGGTGCATTCTAGCAGCTACAGGCCTTTTCTCAGCACATACGTTGCTGTAGCTTAGAATAGAAGGAGTTAACTAAAGTAGATGACTCAAGCAGAATAGAAAGGCAAGCAACAGTGAAGACGGAAGAATTACATAGCTAACAAAATGGATGCCACAACCAAGATGGCTTCAGCTTATGCTAACGGAAATTATTTCAGATTTCCACAGTATCAGTATAAGGACTTGTGAGGCAGCATGTCCGGTGCAGTGATAGTGTGTACATGGGTTTGGTTGACATATTTAGTTCAACTTTGTAATGCCCATGGTTTATTCAGATATTATTATGGAGAGATTTTTCTCTAATTTTATGTTGAATTGCCATAGATAGTCGAATTTAATATTATTAAGAAGAGATTGTTCCTCCAATTTTAACGAATAGAGGTATAATAGACAAGATTTTAAGAATAGCTGCGGTAAAAGCGGCTTTTTTACCATCGTGAGATATTTTGAAGATGGCGTCCATGAGGGAACTGTTGGCCAGCATTACCGTCGCAGTCCTATTTTGATGTCGAGTGAGTGGTAGTGTATATATAGCCACTCAAAGATGGCGCTGGTGCAACACGCCAGGATTTGATTCGGAGTACTCCCCGGACCAAACGTGAGAATTTCAAGGTATGAGCGAACGTCTTGAATATTTATGATTTTATGTGGGTTTAATTATGTTTATTTAGTGAGAATGGACTTGATGAGGTCTAATGTTTATATGCAATATGATTAGGAAGTAAGAATGTTGAATAAGTGACGCGGTACGTGTGACATCGGACCCGTCCCAAAATAGTGTTTAACGGTGATATACTCTTCTCTTTAATTAATGCCGGATGTCTTTTAAGCTATGGTTGGGAGGAAAGTAGATACTTTTTATCTACGGAAATGTGTTTGTGGCATTTGAGCTACTTCCAGACACGATTAAAACTCAAGTTTGGGTATAATTTTGCTAGAGTGGAGATGTACTTGAGGCGCTGGATTGTCATTGCCAGAGGCCATTTGTGGTGCGAGATTTGGTATGAGTTAGGTGCGCTCTCATATAACTGAGCTGTAGAATTGGACCGGCCAATTCTAATCTCTGAATCTACCCGTACCTCTTAATAGTACAAACAATGTGCTTATGGGCTTGGAGTAGTCCATGCAATTATAACTTTTCTGCGTGCCTGTTTTATGATATACTAGAATGGGACAGGCCAAATCTTAATATTCCTGTTTTCGGTAATATGTAGAAACAGGATTTGGATAGAATACCTTAGTGATATGCCATGTTAGAGATTGGTTTCTCTTTGACCTCGTGTTTTTTATATGAATTTTCAGAACAATACCTGCCTTTATATCTGCTGTTTATGACTGATGACAACACACTATTATCTCCCCGATATCGCCCTTCATGGTGAGTGTTTCACTGTATGAGGGTCGGTTTTATATACAAACGACCCGAGCTATCTCTGTATTTGAGAGTATAGATGTGCTCGGTAATTGGCAATTTTTCCTTTATGCATTATTGCAGGAAGCGTTTTGAACCTTGTTTTTATGAATTTTGACAAACGGCGGTAGCCATTAATTCTATACTATGCATGGGATATCGCGATTGATGGTGAGTGTGTTGGATTTTGGTACATGATAGATGTACTTGAGGTGTTTTATCCCTCTTTGGTATGCACATAGGTGTTCTAGTATTTTTGTTGGAGTCTCACTAAATCTTTTTTTTGGTCACCATTCCTGGGATTCATTTTTCTGGTCACCATTCCTGGGATTCTTTCTTTTTCAAGGGTTATTCTTTAGGAACTTCTAAATATAAAAAAAATTACATTTTTTTGGCACTGCAACATGTCTCTATGGATTGGAGGCTGTGCATCTGGTACTGGTATTGTATCTCACACTTTGTCTCTTTCCTTCCCCTTTTCACTTTGGGGATGGTTTTTTCTCCTGACTTTGGAGGAGATGGATAGTTTCTTATTAATATGAAGCTATGTATCTGTTTGTTTTAGCCCTGAGGAAGTCTTTGGTTAAATCCAGAGGACGAAACACGTGTTGGCATATTCTGTGGCTATCTGTTCTGATGCTGAAGAATTGAAACATGAATTGTCATGCACAAGATACCGAATAAAGTACCAAGAAGAAAAAACATTAAGAAGACTACTGCGTGGAGTAATTGTGGCTGGAAACTAAGTGACTGTAGCTCAGGAAATTGAATCTGTATTTCAATTTAAGTGTGTGGACTTTGTTTACACTATTGACAACGAGGGGTGGTCGTTGCCCAATTTCCTTTGAGCTCTGTCCCAGCGGAGAATAAAACAAATTGTTTCTAAGTACGGGTTCACTTAGCCTTGCGCAACTTGTACCCCACTACCCTCTTCTTTTGCATTTTGTTGTTTGTTGTACTGCAAAATCTACTACTAAATGCAGTTTGTGATTAGGCCCCTTAGTCTTCTCGTGCCTAAAAAAAAATCTGACTTTATGAAATGTAATCTTTTGCAATCGTGAAACTCTAATGCTTTTCGGCCAATGTTGCTCTATATAAAACTGCAAACAAATATATAAAAACAGACATTGGTGTCTCTCTGCTCAGGTCTACCTCTTTGGAAACGAGAAATGCAGCACCTTTTTAGAAATTTGCAGGGACAGACCCTGATAAACCGGGGTGTCCTTGCAAATGCTGAGCGTGTGAGCTCCAAACATAAAACAGCACATGCAGCTAACACCAGCAGAGCGCGCGCTCCCGTCTCGCAGCTCGTGCTACCAGCGTGTCCTGGCGGTCACCTGTGCGCATGTCTCGGGCTCGCGCGGGGGCCAAAGCTTGTTTGTCTAACGAGTAGTATCTCCTGTTTTGAGCATGCGCACCAGAACAGCACGAGTGCGCATATCCCGTAAGTAACCTCTGCAGTGCTGAGTGGTTGTGCGAGAAGTGTGCGTGTACGCGTGCCCTGCACTAGCAATGTCTTAGTGCGCATGCTCTGTACTTGTAGAATTCTGTGCGCATGCTCTTTAGGAGCTCTGTCTCACTGCGCATGCGTTATGACCAGTGTCTCACAAGCTCAGCTCGTGCAGAGAGTCCTTGTGCGCGTGCCTCGTGTTAGAAGAGGCGCCTTCACTCCCTGCCTGTGTAGTGACAGTGGGCTCTGTGAGTGTCTGCAGTGGAGTGCAGTGCCTGTGTGTATAGGAGTGCACGCCTGTAGTGACAGTGGGCTCTGTGAGTGTGTGCATTGGAGTGCAGTGCGTGTGTACATTGGAGTGCACGCCTGCAGTTACAGTGGACTCTGTGAGTGTGTGCATTGGAGTGTACACCTGTAGTGACAGCGGGCTGTGTGCATTGGAGTGCACGCCTGTGGTGACAGCGGGCTCTGTGACTGTGTGCATTGGAGTGCACGCCTGTAGTGACAGCGGGGTCTGTGAGTGTGCGCATTGGAGTGCAAGCCTGTAGTGACAGTGGGCTCTGTGAGTGTGTGCTTTGGAGTGCACACCTGTAGTTACAGCGGGCTCTGTGCCTGTGTGCATTGGAGTGCACACCTGCAGTGACAGCGGACTCTGTGAGTGTGCGCATTGGAGTGCACGCCTGTAGACAGCGGGGTCTGAGAGTGTGCGCATTGGGGTGCATGTCTGTAGTGACAGCAGGGTCTGTGAGTGTGTGCATTGGAGTGCACGCCTGCAGTTACAGCGGGCTGTGTGAGTGAGTGCATTGGGGTGCACACCTGTAGTTACAGTAGGCTGTGTGCATTGGAGTGCATGCCTATAGTGACAGCGGGCTCTGTGACTGTGTGCATTGGAGTGCATGCCTTTAGTGAGAGCGGGCTCTGTGACTGTGTGCATTGGAGTGCACACCTGCAGTGACAGCAGGCTATTTGAGTGTGTGCATTGAAGTGCACGCCTGTTGTTACAGCGGGCTGTGTGACTGTGTGCATTGGGGTGTACACCTGTAGTTACAGCGGGCTCTGTGCATGTGTGCATTGGAGTGCACGCCTGTAGTGACAGCGGGCTCTGTGCGTGTGTGCATTGGAGTGCATGCCTGTAGTGACAGCGGGCTCTGTGACTGTGTGCATTGGAGTGTTTGCCTGTAGTGACAGCGGGCTCTGTGACTGTGTGCATTGGGGTGTACACCTGTAGTTACAGCGGGCTCTGTGCGTGTGTGCATTGGAGTGCACACCTGCTGGAAGCTGCTTCTAGGCACAGGCTCTTGTTCTTGTTGCTTCAGATACACAACAGGAGAAATCCACCCCAAAGCAGCCAGGAAGCATGTTCTATCAGGAGTCAGAGGAGGTGAGTTTGGGCCTGGATCTCTGGACGGGGTGTGAACATGCCGTGCCTTCTATCATGGGATGTACAGAGAGGTCAGTAATTTCCTTGCATTGCATAGGCGTGGAGGCAAGTTAAAGTGGGAGATGCCTTAAATAATTTTTATCTTTCAAACTGGATATCTCAATAGGGAGTGTCGCAGGACAGCAGAATTGCGTGTCATGTGGTGGTACTCCCAGTGGGATGCGTTCTTCAAGGTGCGCGCACTCTTACGCAATGCCTCTCAGTCGATCAAAGCCTTCCAGGTGCCCCGCGTCACATTTATGGACCTTATGTGAAGAAGTTGCTGATAGGCCGCTAGGCCCTGCCCCCATGTCCCCAAGGATCCCTGAGCCCCAGAGACCTGGGACGTCAACATGGCAATGTTTTCCTGCAGGGGTGAAGTGCTCTAGCGATAGCCTGCGAGAGAAGCTTGTCAACCTCTGCTGGGAACCGCCATTGAGGGGGCCATTCCTCCTCAGAGGCTGCGAGAGAAGCTTGTCAACCTCTGCAGGGAACCGACGTTGAGGGGGCCATTCCTCCTCAGAGCCTGGGAGAGAAGCTTGTCAACCTCTGCTGGGAACCGCCATTGAGGGGGCCATTCCTCCTCAGAGCCTGGGAGAGAAACTTGTCAACCTCTGCAGGGAACCGACGTTGAGGGGGCCATTCCTCCTCGGAGCCTGTAAGAGAAGCTTGTCAACCTCTGCAGGGAACCGACGTTGAGGGGGCCATTCCTCCTCAGAGCCTGCGAGAGAAGCTTGTCAACCTCTGCTGGGAACCGCCATTGAGGGGGCCATTCCTCCTCAGAGGCTGCGAGAGAAGCTTGTCAACCTCTGCAGGGAACCGACGTTGAGGGGGCCATTCCTCCTCAGAGCCTGCGAGAGAAGCTTGTCAACCTCTGCAGGGAACCGACTTTGAGGGGGCCATTCCTCCTCAGAGCCTGGGAGAGAAACTTGTCAACCTCTGCAGGGAACCGACGTTGAGGAGGCCATTCCTCCTCAGAGCCTGGGAGAGAAACTTGTCAACCTCTGCAGGGAACCGACGTTGAGGGGGCCATTCCTCCTCAGAGGCTGCGAGAGAAGCTTGTCAACCTCTGCAGGGAACCGACGTTGAGGAGGCCATTCCTCCTCAGAGCCTGGGAGAGAAACTTGTCAACCTCTGCAGGGAACCGACGTTGAGGGGGCCATTCCTCCTCAGAGGCTGCGAGAGAAACTTGTCAACCTCTGCAGGGAACCGACGTTGAGGAGGCCATTCCTCCTCCGAGGCTGCGAGAGAAACTTGTCAACCTCTGCAGGGAACCGACGTTGAGGGGGCCATTCCTCCTCAGAGCCTGCGAGAGAAGCTGGTCAACCTCTGCAGGGAACCGACGTTGAGGGGGTCATTCCTCCTCAGAGGCTTGGTGAGGGGAATATTCGTGGTCCCGATTGGACTCCATCATCCGTAAGGGTGTGAGCACTAAATATCACCAATTTCGCCATGAATGATAACAATGGGCAGCCCCCTCGCAGGTACTCAGGAGCTAGCAATATGACCAAATAGCCACCAGGTGACATCAGCACAGAACAGCCGGAGGGCCCGGAAAACAACCTACTGCGTTCGCGGTGTCATGCGAGGGTTGGTAGGGAGGGAAAAACCAAAGCGGAGTATCCTTGCTACCCAGGACAACCACCGCAGCCTCCCCGACGCGCGTCGTGGGTCTGTGGAACGCTTAGTGACAGTGCGCTGTGACACTCCTCACAGAATCCACCGACGGTGTGAAGCACCGACACCTAGTGGACCCACATGGTTTAAAGACGTGCTCGGGACGAAGCCTACTGCGCATTAGTTGATGAAAAAAGCACCAGTACAAACACTGTCCATTCAGTAGTAAAACAGTACAAGCAATTAATATATAGTGCTCTATATCCCCGATAACACAGAACAACCCCAAGAGTCATTAAGGAATTGAGGGACTTAATTGACGCAGCAGTGAAGAAAGAGGAAGGACTTTAAGAGGCATGGATTTATATGGACATGCAGACTGTGTTGGAATTGGTTACTGATTGTCATGGACACATTCTCCCTTTGGTTCATGGGACATGTAGTGTTTGCAGTTTTTTGTTTAATCTTTGAACCTGCTGTATAATAAAAAGTGAAGATAGAAAAGCATAATCCTCGCCTCCGGTCCTGACATAGAATTACTCTAGAGGGCTACTTATCACTGGCGAATGTCAGCCAGTCCCGGCGATTTAGATACTGGGATTATGAAACTTAATCTCACAAGTGAAACTAGCATCCATATTGGCCAACTTTAAATTTCTTAGAAACCTAAGACTGGCTGAAGCTGACACAAGACAAGTGGTCATGCAACGTCGTGTGTTTGGTCACCCTTCATTCTCATCTGGGTAGTAACTAGCATCCATACCAACCCTCCCAATTCAGGCGGGAGACCACCGATTTCAAGGCTAGTTTCCCGCCTCCCGATTCCTGCAGGCAGAAACCCGATTCCTCGGCAGGCTTCAGCCGACAGGGGCTGGTCTTATGTGCCTCGGAGTATGAACTGCCAGGAACCTGCTCCTGTAGGCCAGTGCACCACATTTTTGTGATGTTCTCTGAGTCTGCCACAGTGCTTTCTCCCTGCTCCTGATAGGTAAGGAGAAAAAAAACCTGTATATTTTCATTTCTGATATCCGATCCTGCACTAGCACACTTGGAAGTCCCATATATGCCAATCGACCCTATGCAGGCAATGAAGTCAACAGGAGAAATGCATTCTCCCAATTATTTTAAATAAATCTCCCACTTTCCTCTTCCAAAATGTTGGCATGTATGGTAACCAGTTCCGCAGGTTGCTCATTGCACGTCACATTTATGGGCCCTTTTAAAGATCAGAGGCCAGTGTGGGCCCACATTCTAGATGCTTAAGAAAGTCACACATGGATATGTGATCGAACCCTTGAATAACATACACGCTTTCACGATTCCTAATCATGCAACAGAGATAATGTGGCAACCTTACTCCATGTCTTTGCGCATATATTCTCAGTCCACGACTTTTAACCTACACGGCATTACTATCAGACTTCTTAGTCTGATTAGTTCAGTGGAAGTAAACCAAGGCTACAACACCCAGAATAAATTGGGTTGTTACAATAACGATCAGGCCTGCAACCATGGTTCTTTCTAAGTTAATTGAGGTGGCTGCTCCAAACGGAAGCTAGAGAGATTTCAAGTTTCCTGATTTCATGCATGGGAAGACCCTCCAGGCCAGATTATATTTATGTATTCAGGTGCTTATAATCCAATGAAATGAAAGTAACCCTGAATATAATCACTAAAATGCACAGGAAAAACATGGTCTGGATCATGGATATTGAAAACGAAAGTTATGCTGTTCCTCAATGATTGGGTGTCAGAGCAAGGGAAACAGTGACCAACTTGACCCAGCGGGTTCAAAGTTGGGGGTCCATATATTGGATTATAGTGCCCTCACACCCTTTCAGGTGTCATGCTTCATCATCTGGGCTGCTCCTCGTTGGGTCGGCGGTGCAATACCCAACGGGCTCCCTATAGTAGGGGCGCTTTGGCGGAGATCTTTTTCCAATAGCCGTATGGTGAAGTGGGGGTGAGGGGCCAGAGATGTGTAGACCCGGACCCGGTAGAAGTGGGTAGGTCGTGGCAAGACGCGGAATTCGCACAATTTTTAGCATATGAGCAATGCCTTATGCGTCACCTACCGGGTACTGTTGAAGCCTGGTTAGTCTACAGAATTGGGTAGTTCCAGGTCTGACAGGTACACTAATGGGTAGATACTTGGCTGATGTGAGTATGAATCCATGTCACCAATTGTAAAGTGTAGATAGTCTTCACTGTTCTGGTCCTGAAGAATCGCAGGTAGAATATACTTTAAGCGAGAAACATGTTGACTTTCACTCACCAATAGGGACGCTCAAACCCAAGACATAAAGCTTAGCAGAGCGCCTCATTGTTTGTTTTTACTTAGGGTAGGAGACCTCTAGAATAAAGTTTAGCTTCACTGGTACTCCCAGCCCTATTTTAAATCACTTTATCAAACTCCTACATCTACACATCTCTGGCCCCTCACCCCCACTTCACCATACGGCTATTGGAAAAAGATCTCCGCCAAAGCGCCCCTACTATAGGGAGCCCGTTGGGTATTGCACCGCCGACCCAACGAGGAGCAGCCCAGATGATGAAGCATGACACCTGAAAGGGTGTGTGAGGGCACTATAATCCAATATATGGACCCCCAACTTTGAACCCGCTGGGTCAAGTTGGTCAATGTTTCCCTTGCTCTGACACCCAATCATTGAGGAACAGCATAACTTTTGTTTTCAATACTTACTCTGGGGCACTTATGCTGGACCTCCCACTCTCTTAAGAGAGAAAAAGCCCCCCAGTCCCTCCTATGTATACACAAACTGGATCATGGATACTCACAAACATTTTCCCAGGGGCCACAAAGTTTGGTTTGTGATGTGACCGAGGGCTGCATTGATGCTAGCACAGCGGCAGACAAGAAGGAGGCCTTTGGGGTTGTGTCAGTATGGTGGGTGTAGGGAAAGTGAAGCATATACATTTAGTGACTGAATTGCACAATGCGAACCCAGAAAACCTAGGATTAATCCCGGCTTCCCCACTTTACCAAATTGTATGATCCTATGCAATTGTTTTATTCCACTTTCCCTCCTTTTTCTTCATTATCGCATATAAGAGAACCTCAAAATGCATGACTTCAGTTTCTGCATTGTACAAAACCTTCTCCCGTGTTTGCTGCTGTTCATGTATAAGAGGCACCCAGGCCCCCCAAAGAGTGTACATAACAACTGACTTGCCTTTTAGTTCACTATTGGCGTTGTTTTCAGGGTGGGGAGGAAAAATGAATGTTTCTAAATTTACATTTGAAAACCATCACTTAAAATGAAAATACTTCTCAATACACTGATATAATATAATCTGATGTTATAAAGTGAAACGGTACTGCATGTTAATGAAATACACTTTTTGATTTTTGAAGAGACCTTATCATATTTTTACACTTTTGCTGCAAGATGTTTTTAAAAATGAAGGTGTTTCTAAAGTTAAGCGGTGCCGAACAACCTAGTTACTTCCTTTCTTTAACTTCAATTGACATTTAAATAAAGGATTGCCTGTTTATTTAACATCTTTTTAATCATAGTGCTGAGTCAAATAAACAGCAGCCCAGTGCTGCGGTTGACCAGGGGGCGGCATCTAAAGGTCAGGAGGGCCGCACTTTGGGTATCACTGATCTGGATGAACTTCCAACCTTGGACCAGAGAACCATGAGAGGTTGGCTACGATCATGTGAATATTTTCTTATTCAATGGATTTCTACAGCTTTCTCACTTCCAAAAGAATCACCCAGTCACCTTACAGTGAAAGAGAACACGTAGTAAGTGCAAAAACGCATCATTTTACAAAAAATAGACTTTGTTGAGATGACTATGCCTAAAAATAAACCCTGGTAATGCCCTTATGAGGGACTATTGATATCACATTTTGAGTGTTCAAAAGTGCCCTGATGTTGTAACAAATTACACATTTGTGATTGAGTTGGGGTTTGGGTCTCACCTTTAAATGCTTTATTGTAGTGTGCTTGGCGTGGGGCTCCTGTGAAGCTATGTGTTAGGAAGTGGTGAACTTAGCCCTTTCTGCAGGGTCATCTCCAGACTTTTTGCCTTCACCCTCCTGTTTTCTGAACTAGTTTATGTTGCCTTTAGGACTCTGCACACAACTAATGCTAAAGTGCTTGTGCTCTCTCCTTTAAATATGATAGAATGGTTAGACCCAATTGGCCTATTTAATTTACTTGCAAGTCCCTAGTAAGGCGGTACTCCATTTACCCAAGGCCTGTAAATTAAATGCTACTAGTGGGCCTGCAGCACCCTTGTGCCACCCACTTAAGTAGCCCTGGAAAACCTGTGTCAGGCCTGCCATTGCAGCCTGTGTGTGCAGTTTTAAACTGCCATGTCAACCTGGTAAAATAAACCTTTTGCCAGGCTGAAACCTTCCTTTTTAGTACATATAAGTCACTCCTATGGTAGGCCCTGATCAGCCCAGAGGCCAGGTGCAGCGTATTTAAAAATGCTAGACATATACTTTCAGGTTTTACATGTCCTAGTAGTGAAAAACCTTTGCATTCGTTTTTCACCTCTCCCATAGGATAACATTGAAGTTACCATATTACATTTAATAAGCTGCAACTTCCAATTAGGACCAGGCAGACAGTTTGAGTTTGGTGGCCAAGAAATTGTAATTAAGAGCCCTCTTCAATGGTAAAGTCGGAATTTGAATTACAATTCTGAAAAGGCCACTTTTAGAAAGTTAGCATTTTCTGGTACTACCCATTGGTGCCTGCAGCCTGTTCCTGAAGCACGAGTAGGTGTAGCTGGCTAGCAGTTGGTCTTTGTGTATTGCTCCCAGACAGTGAGACATAGGTGAGACAGATGTTGGCAGGATTGAGCTGTTTGTCATTTAGTAATATATTAATGTCCACTTGGTCGTCAGGGAAACAACAGATATAGAATTTAAGTTTTCCTTCAATCCTCTTTCTCTGTCCCATCCTCCGTGGACTGATCATCATCATCTTTGAACATACCCAGTAATTGGGCCCATTGCATTATAGCCTCAGACACCCCCTCATCATTACGTGATAGCCGCATTGTGTTGTTACTCCGCAGCCCCCCACTTCAATTGGTCTCTCAGCCAGTGTGGCAGCAATGGGGCCTTCACCCCCATCCATCCGTTGGCCACTCACCTCTTTGCCAGTAATAAGGCCAGCTGGGCTAATCTGCAGTGGCGGCTCCTCCGCTAAGGCGGAGTAGCATCGCCCCACTGCTTTGCAGCAGTGAAATAAAGGAAAAATAAAATGATAATAACTTGATGTTATTATCACTTTATTTTTCCCTGCTGCAGCAGCTTTGAGGGGGTGGGGCTGCTCTGCGCACTTTGCATGTTCTCCACCCAGGCTGAGAACATGCCCAGGCTACCAGTCCCTGACTGAGCGCCGAACCACGGCGCTCAGACCAACCACAATGTTTAATTGCAGTGTTGTGATTGGCTCAGGGGAGCCTGGAAGCCTGTGGCTTCCTGTTCATCCCGACGCGGAGGAGAGGCAACGTGGGAGGGACGCGGCGAGGAGGTAAGTTTTATTTCTTTTCTTACACCCCCTTATTTCCCCCCCGCCCTACCACCCCCGATCCTTGCCGGCCGCCACTGCTAATCTGTAAGGGATCTTGCATACTGTAGGGTGCACCACCACTCCCAGGAGACAGGCAAGCCGTGTCAGTGGAACGTTGATCCCTGTGGTCATTCTTATGCGGGGTACTACATGTGCCCAGTATGTTTGAATCTGTGCACACTCCCAAACTAAATGTATAAAAGTGGCTTCAGCCACCCCACAGCGAGCACAAGCGGCGCCCCTCGCAGAGTCTATTTTGTTGAGACCATATGGAGTGATGTAAGTGTGATGCAGAAAATAGAAGTGCATGAATTTAAGCCTGTTTTTACAGGACACAGTACGAACAAGGTTTAACGCAGTTTCCCAGTCCGTATCAGAGATGGGCATTCCTAGGTCTCTCTCCCAGGATCTCCGCGAAGGAGACTGTCGTGGTTGCATATCGCTCGTAAGGGCTCTGTGAAAATGGGTAAATCGATGGCACCCTTCTCCCCAACCGATGAGCCCATCAAGGACCCCTGAGGATCGAGGGGCTGCCGGGAAGTCCACCCAGAGGTCCTTTGCCATGTTCTCCAGCTTGGCATAATGGAGAAAATTAGCTGGTCCTACTCAAAGGAGTCTTGTACCTCCTGAAAAGATATAAAGGTGTCCCCCGAATAAAGATCACCCACCTCTAGGCATCCGCCCTCTGGCCACTGGTCCATAGACATGGTGGAGTCAATTCTTCTAAAGAGTACCAGGTTCCACAGTTTAAATTCCCTACTGAAGGGAGTTTTGCAAATTATTTTCTGGATCACTTTTTCCCATATCCGTGCAGTGTGAGTGGCCAGGTATGGAATCGAGTGTTCTGGTCTCGCCCTCCCCCCCCCCCCCTGCATCAGCAACTGGGGTAGGGTCCCCTCCCCCAAACTCAGTCCCAAGGAGCCGCTTCTCCCAGTTATCTGACTCAGTGAGCCAGCGGGCTGCGTGTTGTAGGTGAGCTGCATACTATTAGAATTGTACATCTGGGACCGCCAAACCCCAATCCTCCAGGTCCCGTTTTAGTGTTGTGAGCGCCACCCTGCTGCGCTTACACGGCCATAGGAGCATCACCAATAGGCTATCCAACCGATGGGAAAAATGATCCTCCGGTGGAAACAGAGAATTTTGTTCGAGATACAGGCAGCAAGGTAGAAAGACCATTATTGCTATTGCTGCCCTGCCCTTTACGGATAGAGGGAGCCTGTTCCAAAAGCTAATGGAGTTCTCTAGGCTGACCCTGTCCACATTCTGGCGCTGGTGTTGGGGCTCTATGTGAGTGACCAAAATTCCCAACTATCGGAACCCTTCCAGTTCCCACCAGAGTCCCACAGCTGGTTGCTGGTGTGGCTGTCTCCCAATCAACTCTCCCAAGGAGAACACTAATGATTTGCGGAAATTAAATTTGAAGCCAGAGATATGCCAAAATCATCTAGGTGCCTCAGCAGTGGAATAGATTCCCCAGGTGAGTGCATGTACACCTATGCATCGTCCGCATATATCGAGACTACATGATTGTTATTCCCCACCTGGATCCCCCAGGGTGCCAGCTCTGCACGCAGTAGCAACGCAAGGGGCTCGATTGCCAAGGCGAACAATAGGGGCGAGAGGGGACAGCCCTGACGAGTACCCCTCCCCACTGACCAGGGCTCCGAGTGCTCACCCCCCAACTTAATGCGTATTGAGGGTTCTGTGTACAGCAGCCGAATCCAGGTACAAAAGTTAGGACCGAACCCCATGCCCCCTCAGCACCGCCATTAAAAAGGCCCATTACACTGTGTCAAGTGCCTTTTCAAGATCCAGGGAGATCAGGGCCTTCTCCCCCTCCTCATCCATGGCATTGTGCAGCTCATGTGTCAGTCTGCAAAGATTGTGCGTTGTGCTAAGTGCCTTCATAAAGCCACATTGGTCCCCGTGGACCAGGTCCCAGACAACCTCACCCAATCGCGTTGGCAGTATTTTACACAAATCTTTGAGATCAGTGTGGAGCATAGTTAGGGGTCTGTACGCGGAAGGATCTACTGGGCCCCCTCCTGGCTTCAGCATTAAACACGCCACTCCTTCCCTCATCGTTGGTGGCAATAGGCATTTGTCCCTTGCCTCCAGATAAACCTCTGACAGTTTTTCCTTAAGAGCCGGGGAATAGGCATGATAGACCTCCTCTACAGAGAGTTGCTCCTCTAACTCTAGCATGGCCTCCCTCTGTAGCTTGGAAAACCCCTCCCTGGTCAGGAACTTTTCCATCCTACCCTCAACATCCGGTGGGCCAGCTCTATAAACTAAGTTAAGTGGTCCAGTAGGATTGTCAGGATATCCTGCTGCTGGGATTTTAAATGACCCTGAGCAATCCGTATGGACACAATGGGGGGTATCTCCGTTTTTTGCCTGAGAATCCACACCAGGAGTTTACCAGATGTGTCGCCCTCCCTGTGTAGTAACTGCCGGTAGGTTTTTAGGCCAGTTTTGTCCAGTGTGTCCCAGAAGGAGCAAACCTCCCTGTGAGCCGCCAGTGCAGCTGCGCACACCCCAGCTGTGTATATCTCCTGTTTCTGAAGGTTTGCTAATGGGTCCTCTTGGGTCTTTAAATCCGCTATAAGCCTTCTACTCACTCCACAGATAATTCTAATGCATTCCCCCTGAACCACCGCTTTTAGAGCCTCCTACTTAATCGGCCTGATGTCCCCCAGTTATGAGTGGTGTAAGTTTATATGACGGTCCCCAAGTCCTCCCTGCATGTGGCGTCTGCTAGCAAGGCAGAGGGCATACGCCATGTTTGCCATCCATCCAGCCTCCCACCCCAGTCCAGTGTTAACAGGGTGAGGGCATGATCGAACAAGAACCTGACCATATGTGCCACAGTGTTGATCCGGGAGTACAGAGCCTCCGTGTTAATATAACAGGGGTTAGAACTAGCAAGATGGTGCCTGGCAACTTTGTGTCTGTTGTATAGCTCCAGCACTCGCTTAGTTCATCACCGCATTGCGCTTCCTCAATAATTGTTTTGTTTCCGCCCCCAGTTCATGTTTCTCCTGTCCCTTGTTGCCTTGCCTCTTTTACTGTGTTAGAATCCTGCACTCTAGTATCCCTGGTCAGTTTGGTTCCATCACTACAATTGCTTTACCTGACTGCCCTTCGGGTGTTTCCTGGTGCCTTTGGGGCTTGTTATTGCCATATCCTCTGAAATACTCAGTGAGTTCAAACTGCCTTCCCTTCCTTTGTCTGCTTTCATGTTGTCTATATTGATTGTCATTGTGCAACTTGTATTGCAGGGCCTTCAGCCCTGATCTTGAGATCACTCATTACAGCGCCATTCACTCTGGGTGTGCTGAGGGTTTCTCTTGTGTTGCGTCCTTGCTGCTGTGGTGTGTTTCTCTCTCTCTCACCTTCCCTTAATCCTATACTCCTCTTACCATGTTCTAGACTGCTCCCGGAGGTTACTCCACCGTGTCACGTCTCGGGAAGTCCTTACCGGGAGGTTGGTGGGTTTTTGTCTGAGTCTTATCATATTACTTTCTGCCTAGAGGTAGCTCTTCCCAGCTACCCTCCTAAACAAGCTTTTGCAATGCAATAGGTCTTGCATTACTCAAAGTTTGAGCTATTGGCATTGCATTTTTATTTGCAACACCAATAGGTCAAACTTTCAGTAATGTGAGACCTATTGCATTGCAAATGCTTGTTTAATCTTGATCTTACCTCCAGGATCCCATGACCTTCTTCAGCAGGACAGTGGCCTGTAGAAAAGGGCCTAAATGTTCCCCCTCCAGATAACGACATGGATGGACGCTGCATTTGCATGTGAGGGGGGGGGAGGGTGTGGAGTCAAGAGATGGCCAGAGCTGGCCAACTAAAAGAATCAATTAGTGATGTACGCTGGGAGGGAACCAAGCACCGAAAGGCGGTACATATTCACAATATTAACCAACCAGAGAAAAAGAATTTTAAAAAGCAGCCCAATTAACCAACCAAAAGCGGTGGTCGTGTCTAAAGACCCCGATAGCCCATATACCAAATACAGCATGCCTCACAGAGCAGCGCATGCGCTGCCCAGGCTCAACCTAAAAAAGCCTGGTAGATGCAACCCTTGTGCTCATTGGTGCATTTGAGACCATCATTTGTTAACTTCTTAGGTGTGTGATCTTGATTGATCCTCCCACCTTTCATGCCTTTCCAGCCCCAAAAGATCTGAGTGTTTGGCTTTAAAATAGACTATAAAACAATGAATAGTTCCCAGTTTATCGGGATAAGCTCGCTCTAATGTGTACTGCAATGCCTCAGGAGTGCAACATAACTGAATTTTATTCATAAGGTAACGTTTTCTATTATTAAAAAATGAATCGATTTCTTTAACACACTGGGCTCCAAATGAGAGATCCATTTGATTTGCTTTGAAAGATAATATGAGTTCATATAGCCAGCTGTATTTTTGAGAAATATGAGAAGCGCCAAACTAGTTCTGGCATCTAAGAAGTTTGATTCAGGGATTTAAGTGGAGATTAAAAAATATGGTGGAAGACACAATTAAGAGTGGTTCATTTTAAAATCTAATATAATAATATGTTAAAGGGAAACACTGCAGAGTTCTGCAGACTATTTAAGCCCTCTGTCCCCATAAGCCACGTGAGTTTTACGTCAGTGGTGACAGGAAGGAGAAGATCAAATAATGGAAATAACATCATTCAAAAGATGGTAATAAATACGAGTGTGATGAAATTATTGCATTATGATTCCCATTGAGAACTTTGTATGTCCTGAAACCGTGACCTTTTTGAGACGTCCTTGTGTTCATCTGTACTGAAAACATGATTTCAGTCCAATTCCTTGGCTTGGAGCCTATTTCCTGCATCTACGAGACCCCAAATCTTTTAAGGGTCCTGGAGCATATACAAGCTCTTGTTTGAACGGGACTAATACAGCTGTAGGGTAACTTGAATGCCAGTTTGTGTCGCAATCCATAGAAGTCTCATCGGTTCTGATTTCACGAGGGTGTGATAAATATTCTTAGGGTACACCTGGAAATCACAACAGTCCCATCAGGGATGGTCGGAAGGATTTCTAAAGGTACCTGCCTGTGCCGACAGAGGCCCCATCATACCGGTTACTCGCCATAATGGTTGCAACAGAACATTTTGCCTCCCTAGCTCCTAAGTACACACTTTTGCTTTTAGGAAATGATTTGAAGGTTCTTAGCCAATAGGCATTGCTCTCAACAGGAAAATAAGGTATCAGGGTTATTAATGGGGGGGGAAGTGCACTTAAATATGTGTTTTTAGTGGCTATATTGTAGTCATATTTCTCTGGTGTTGCTTAATATTAAGTGTTATGTTTTTGTTTCATTTCCAGGTTATATTTCAAGATGCTTCCATCTATTTCTCTGATGAGGAGTGGGCGCCTCTAAACAAATGGCAGAAGGAGTTTTATAAGAATGTAATGCAGGAAATTCACCAAGCTTTCATCGCACTTGGTACAGTATCTCCCTTAAGAAACAGGGTTTACAACCTATGAACTTCTTGGTTTGTGTTATTTGGATTCACAATATGTGCCAATATAATTTCTTGTTATTTTAGAGCTACAATTTCTTTTGTGATCTGCCAACCTATGTTTTCCTTTTGAAATGTAGTCATGTGTTTTTAGAAGGTGTACATTTGTGATTGTGTAGTTGATGCTTAGTTGTTCACTGTTGTCTTTGGTGTATTTGATCAAAGTACCCACTTGTGATGAATAATGATATATAGCTACATTTCTTTTGATTTTAAATCAAACCTTAAAACTAAAATGAAAAGCAAAATACACATGCCACAAAATGATTTCCTTATTTCAAGTCCTTAGTATGAAACCAGATGCCAATATTAGCAACCCTTTCATTATACACTATCCTTCTTTCTCATTATGTGCATTGTTTTCCATCTATATTATTCTCAGGGCCACTGAAATTATGCGGCAGGAGAGGGCCAAATTATGTGTCAGGGTTGAATAAATTCTGTGTCGACAATAGTTAAATTATGCGGCATAATGTGGCACATTTTGTAAAAGTATTACTTCATTGTTTTGTCATTTTTAAACTTGGAAACACTGTCTGGGCATATGTTACACCTCATTAGTACCCATTTAATACCCAAATATGGCAATAAGCAATGGAAAGGTGACCAGTCCAGCTTTGTAAAGGGCTTTCCACTGCGCTGCAACACATGTTGCTGCATTTTTAGGAACTTTTGAACCGTTTGAGCTAGAAACACATTTTTATGTTAAAATCTGCAGATTATGCGGCAGATCATGGATTATGTGGCAAATGCGGCAAATCTATAATTATGCATGAATCGCAGCGGCCGCACAATCGCATAACTCCAGTGGCCCTGATTATTCTTAACAATCCAAAAAATCTGTGCTTCTGTCTCAAATGCCAAATTATAATATGCCCTACAATCCCTGATATAATATACACCCTAGCATAATGAGAGAGTCTATTATCAGAGCTCTGATATAATGAGATCACTAGCATATCATGCCACTTCACTGCATGGCACCAAAAGGGACGAGAGGATTTCGCAAGCATCTCACCTCTTGGACAAGTACATCTTTTTAGGATTTCCACATGCCTATAATCCAGTAGTTTTTAACAATCTCTCACATTTCCTGCAATAACTAATTGGCAAACCATTTACCTTGAACATGCCCAGCTTCATAGTGTCAAGTAGAGGCCAAAGTAAGCACCTAGCAAATTTGTTAGTCTTCATTGAGGGAACACAAAATCCTAACCTCCCCTTACACCTGGTATATGGTTTGAGATATTCAGCGGAGAGCACCACGACAGGTCTTCAGTCATGTCCAGCTCACTGGGAGCTTATTGGAGCCAAACAGCTCCTCGCTAAAGTCCAGTTCGAAGAAGATTTGTCCACAAGCCTCTGAAACAGCGCCATTGTTTCATCTGCTCTCTCTTCGATAAGTAACAGTTGGTGAAGATTGGTCAGAATCATCTGAGTCTGCTTTAATGCTCCCTAAATACCTCGAGGATCTGTTCTGCCTTCTTTGCTGTATAATTTCAGTATGGATCCATTGGAAGGGCTGATAGTGGAGTTTAGAAACATGTGAGTAGGTGAATGAAACCTAAATTTACCAAACAAATATCTTCCGTAAAGTAATCAATCCTTCGCCCGATAGCATAGTTCATAAAACTGAAAGCTCCGTACAAAATACTTCCAAAGCTTACATCGGCAACTCACAACAATGAGTTGTCTGACATGGTGAGAAAGGCCTAAAGTCTTCCTACCTCCCATTGTACACAATTGTCTCCATGCCTCAGCAGTCCTTGCCTAGAGGACAAACTAAAACTCCAAGGAGGACCCAGAACCATAAGAGGCAAGTTGATGCTAACATTTGTTGTGATATAAATTACTCTGCCATCCTGTAAGCTCTGTAAAAATATGTAAAAATATGAATAAAGATGTAAGTCAATTGGCATCCAACATCTGAGTACTCCTCCGCTTAGGAGAAGGAAGTTGGATATAGTACTGGCTGTCTCATGCCAGAGGTCTGCACAGAGGGGAGGCAGTCGGATTGTACTATTTACTGTTGCTTGCGTGGTAAAGTCTCAGACAGAAGAGAAGAAAATATCACGCTGGTGTGTGTCGGAGCCTGGTCTGTGTCCAGGCAGCACGAGTAGGTCTTCAGTACCTCATTGACGTGTTTGATGTGCCAGCTCAGGGCTTCGAGGTACAGGAAGATTAAACTGAGACAAGGTCTCAGGCAGTGTGAAAATGGTGGGATTTACCTCCTCTGCACAATCTTAGATACTATGAAGTCGTTGGTGCTGTGGTGAGGACGTATAGATGGATGATCCAGGAGAACGCAGTGACCTTCCATTGAAGCATTTGTGTCTGGCTGAGTGGTTATTGGTGAAGCTGAAAGAGGCAGACTTTAGGCTGTGGGCTTCTTTGTCAGCTGGAATGTCCTGACTGTCTGCCCATGACACTGCCCTGCAGTGACTGATGCACCACTTGCAGGAGGCCGCAGTAACAGAAAAAGGATCTCTGCCTGCAGGTTCTTTTCCAACTCTCTGGAATTCATAAAAACTCCTAGGCATATGCCTGGAAATTTGCACCACGTGCCGGTTTCCAGGTCTATTTTTGGGAAGGTCATGTTGTAGTGTAGCTCCTATTTCCCTAATACGCTCTGCGCATTGGAATAATATATCCTATAGGTTTGACATAGGACTAAGGTCAGTATGTCCCTATCGAGTATATTAAACTTAATTACTTGTGCCAGCTAGCTCAGAGGCCACTAGAAACTCCTCGACAACAAGAAGGGAGTAGTTTCTGGCAGCCGCAAAACATGACCACTGTGTTTCCCTTTAGAATCAGAACGTGTCCCAGAGTCATGGAAACAATAGATAACTATTTCACTCAGCTCAATCGTGCATGCTTAGTTTTCTCCAAGTTACACAGAAAGAACAGACGGGCGTTTCAATAAAAGGATTTATTGAACAGTCTTGTTTCTGGTGTAAGTAAAATGTGCTGTTACGATCACAAGACAGTATGCGAGATAAATAATGTACAGTGTAAGCAGTAGAAATAAATAATACTGCGATAGCATTATCTTTTAGTACATATGCCTTTACATAAGTAACACAGACTAAAAATGCGAGTACTCATACGATGCGTTTCTAATCTAGTTCTACCCCAATGTACCTAACCTAACCTAGGTGTAGGGAGAGGTATGAAGTAGGTGAAGTATTCCTTACTATGGTATACTAAGAGTATGTTAAGCCTAGTATGCCTAGTATGCCAAGAGTCCCTCTAGGTTCTTGTCAGCTCCATACCTGAAGAATGAGAGAGGTAGGAATCTCTTTGCCAGACTCGAACTCCAACACCCCGCAAGGGAAGTCAGATCACTGGAAGCGGGACTCTCTGCGTGCAGGGATGACAGCGTCTTCTCAGTGCGTCAGGCCGGGAAACGGGCTCCTCTGAAGTCGAGGTCTCCTCTGATTTACAGGGGCTAGGGAAGGTATATTTATACCTTAGAAGTACCTAAGAATGTTAGTATTGACGTGAGTCGGACAGCGAAAGACGTCATGAATGAACCCCCTAAGGAATAATGGTTCATGCATAATATATGAGTCCTTGAAGAAATCAATAGTCCTGGACTAGGGAAACTCCCGCAGCCTAAGGGTCTGTTCTTCATGAACTCGTTGTGACGTTAGGGTGGACGGATGTCAGAGACCATGCCTGTATTTGGAGTGCACGGTTTAATGCCTTAATAAGGGCTGGGATTTTATGCCTATATAAGGGCAGGGCGAATTGTGCCTATATAAGGACATGATACTGGAAAGCCCGTTTATGGACACCCTAAGAGGAATACAACACCCACTCCACTTTCGTGTGTACGATAATACTAAAATGCTAAACATTGAAAATGCTAAACATTAAAATGGAGTACCGCATATTTCTAAAATATTTCATAAAACCATTTTAAAAAAGGCATTTAAAAAACTTATTTAGTATGCAAAAGGGACTGTACATTTGAAGCATTGCTTTTCATTTCAGGCATAAAGTTCGAAAATAAATGCAATTGGAATGAAATAAGCAGTAATATTTACATGTGACAGAAAATGATCGATAAGTTTTACAAAACAAATCAAAGTAATTTCATGTCATGAGAATGAATGAACTGTTTTAGACACACAAGATGACTAAGTGTCCGTGGAAGTACCGCAATGTCTGTACTATAAGGCTAGTTCTACTTTAAGCAGATTGAAGTGCCATTTTCGTTCGAAAAAAATGGGAAAAAGTTCAATTTTGGTAGAGTTCCAAGTTTTTTTCTTTTGAAAATGAAGGCCAAATTGTTACTGCATCTCTGGAACACTGTATGAAGAATCAGAGTCAGTTCACGGGTCTGGTGTAAACATGAGATCATCTATTTCTATAGACAAAACATCATCCACTGTAGTCGGCGTCAGATGGAACACCTCGTGTAGTAGATTAATTGCACAGAGATGGGAAGCATCGCTTCCAGCATAAGTTGCCGCAGCAATGTTCGCGTCCGTTGTTACCTGTGTGCCTGTAGATCTTTCTCGTACCTCAGCAGCAGCCGGAAGCGTCTGTGAGATCTCAATGAATGCTGGCATCAGGATTGGTAGCCTCTGGGGACAGTACAGAGCATGGGCCGTTATCGGGTCCAGCAGAGTATCGACATCCGTTGGCGTTGCTGATGGAAATGTTAGACAGGTGTCCAACACGCATTCTTCACTGCATAGCAGGCATCGTAGAACAGGTAAGATGCAATCTTGCCAGATTGGTCTGAATGACAGGAACCAAGTTGTATTAAGGTCCTGTAGACGAGTCATGCCCAAAAGCCGTACTATTTGCTCACGGCACTTTCGTTCAAGGAGAGCTTTCTCCATTTCGCTTGGAGTGATGTCTGCGAATAGGCTGGCCATAGCGCAATAGCAGGAAGAGAAATAGAATTCCGGCAACAAGTGCTAGAATTAATGGTATGGTACCAAACACCGAATGTGCAAAGTTCGGGATGATTCCGAGTATTGCCTGGAAAGGTGCTAACAGACCGGAGCAGATGCTCTTAAATACATGTACAATCCCGGTTGTATCAGACATATTGAAGATACGTCCTATCATTTCTACGAAATGTATAGGGCAGTTTGTACGTATTAAAGTCTGTATCTCAGCCGAAGTCCTTGCTACTTGTAGATCATAGGTTTCTTTGGCCGAGGTCAAAGGCACTGTTTGAGCAGAATGAAAGCCATGCTTTTACAGCAAAGTATCAAATCTTATAAAAGAGACGTTCAGCGAAGGCCATAGAGCAGACTCCCTGACTGTGTCTATTGGGGCAAACAATACTTGCATACAGCAAGTGACGCTGGAGTTGACCGTTACTAGATATGGGATGCCTGGCAGCATGCCGCAGCAACTCTGATCATTCAACATGAGGTAACTCCCGTTAGAAAGTTGTCCAAACGCTGGATTAATCACAGCAGCTGGTGTACCCTGCTGATGGCAAGACAAATTTGCCACAGAACCATTACAAGCCCCGTGTAAGGAAATGTCCTGACATATAAGTGAACCGCTCAGTGCACGTTTACAGTGTGTACCGCTCAAAAACACTTCACGATCCCCACTCCAACATCTATATGTATACGGTAAATCCCAAGATGTCTTAATGTATTCCTTACCCAACCTTTCATATTTGCCTGCTTGCATTTGTTTGAGGCAATACTGAAACTGAAAAGTACTCACAGGTAATGTTATTTTGCCATGAATAAGCCATTCTGTAGCTGGTTTTTCTGCCACTGTGAATGGTAACTTTTCCAGTTTTTCAATGCTCAGCACTGTATACCTTGCTCCTCTTTGTGCCAGTTCGATCTGTTTATCAGTTAGATTGTATTCTGCAAACAGAGCCGTTGTGTTGATAAAACGCCAAGGCACATAGCCCGCTCGCAAATATTGCAGCGTCCAGCTTAATAACACAATAGAACGTAATTGAGATTGGCCTTGCTGTAACATCACCAAATCTTGTTCTAGTATGTCGATAGCAAAGGATACAATGCCATCCAATGAATATATTCTGGAGGACAAAGTTGTTAACCCATTGTCGACCACAGAGAGTGTTTTCTCTAAATTAATACGATCAAGTTCACGTATTCGTTCTGCGGCCTCCATCTGTGATACTTTCCATGCTTCATTATAGGCAGCATAAATGCCGGCATATATGAAACGTTTTTGACGCGGTTTTCTTGGTCCAAGCAAGAATTCCCTAAGGTCTGCGTCCTTTTTAAGTAAGGTTAAGTGTTGTTTCACATCCTGTAGTGTAGATTTATGCAGCCAATCGAGGCATAATTGTCCTACACTGTATGTTGTTACTACCCCCGGATGTTGTCTTTGGACGTATCTTGGGTCTGGCCTATTAATAGTAAAGCCCTGAGTTTCATTCAGGAATCTTTCCTGACAGTTTTCGTGTCTATGGGCCAGATCAACCATTTTTTCCAATCAGGATTAGATCTGTTGAGTTGTAGTATATTGTCAACTGTCACCACTGCCTGTGTATTATTAGCACTTGCAGGTGTTGGTACAGAAGGTGTGTTCATCTCTTTGATCTTGGCTAATCCAAGACAAGATGTTTGTTGGATGGTTTCATTCAAAAACATTATTTGTTCAGGAATGATGCAGGCTCTAAATAAAGCTTCTATCCCCTGCACTTGCCAATCTTTAGTACCCCACACAGTTTTTGTGTCTATTGTGTCTTTCCAAAAGTCGAAACCCTGTCTAGACAGTTGGGCATTAAATAATGCAGAATAAATCTGTTTTGTATTTGTTAACATAATTTTCAGTCCTGTCTTGTTTACATTTTTATAGTAAAACATTTCTGGATCAGATGTGTTGTATCCTGAAAAATATGGAAACTTGTTGGCAAATGTTTTTGAACTACCTTTAGGTGGTGTAGGACAATGTTCCCATTGGTTAAACATAAACACATTTCTTGGATATGCAGATTTATGCAAATAATGATGACCATAGTGGTTATAACAATACAGTTGTTCATAGTCTGATGAACCCTCTAAATATTCATTTTTAGAAAATGCAGCAGATTTTTCTAGGTCAAACATTATGTCATTAACAGTCTCAAAGTCCCAATCATCAGAATAGGTACTGGACGAAATTAGATCACTTAGTGAAATTTTAAACAAATGTGGAATGTTCAATTGTTCCGTCAGGCCGAAGATTTCAAAATCTGTTTTGTCCCACACTATACCATCCTGTATAGGAACAGCTTTGATGTTCACTGATGACAAGTCTCTTGCTTCACGATGGGAAGATTTGAGGTTTCAAAAGTACATTTGCGCCTTTTCCTTCAGTGTTCACATGGATGTATCTGCCACTTATAAGCACGCTCACAGTTGTTACCAAAGCTAGCCAGAGCAGGAAAACAAAAAGTCCAGATGTAATCCAGAGTTCAATCCATGGAGAAACCAAATAAGTCTTTTTCAGAAAGTGAAGAAAGTCTTGTACTTGCTGCTTGAATTTGAATGATGCTGGCGTCGTTTCAGGTTCACTGGGATCTTCTGAGAACGTATCAAAGTTAATGAAATAGCCAGAAGCAGTTCTATCAATTGTTGGAATTGCATCAGGATTTGTAGAAATCACTGGAACCAGTTCATCACTTGCTACATTGGTGTAGACAGGTGTATTTGGACGAACTGTTACTTGGTGTTCAAGAGGGATGAGTTCCATAGCGTTATTGCATAGTCCTCCATCTGTTACAGCTGAATTCTCGATTGTTATCAGTCTTTCAGTCTGAACCTCTTGGATAGTAGCGAGAGGAGTGCGTCTGCTACTAGGTCGGAGTCCACGAGGCCTACTATTTAGTATTGGCCACATACTGTGGTTTGATGAGGTCGATGGACACAAATCTTTTCTCCTTTCTTCCAGCAAGCGGCGGCAAAAGTACTGTTCTTGTTCCTTGAACTGCTAGGACAGGTACTGGTCGTCTGTAAGAAGGTCCAAATTCCTTCTTGTCCGCAATCTTTTCTCTGACTAGATCCCCAACTTTTGGAATCCAGACAGGCCTTGCTGGGACAGCCGGTTGATCCCCAGTGGTGGTTGACTGTAGGAATACGTTGCTTTGTTTCGATCTTAGTTCATTTAGTTCCTGTAAAACAGCCAAACGATCTTTGATATCAAAGGGTTTATTTTCCACCACTGTGCCTACGTGTTCAAGGTCTGGTACCCACATTCTTGTCCCAAATAGGACCTCATATGGAGTGACCCCCCCTAGAGAACTTCTTGGCAGATTGTTCAATGAGCGTTGGACCCCATTAAGGTGTTTGACCCACCCATCACCCGAACCTAATACCCTAGCTGTTATAGACTGCTTTATGTCCCGGTTTTTCCTTTCCACAACCGAATTTCCCTCAGGATGGAATGGAGAGGAGTACCGCAATGCAACGCCCAGACTGGCCATGGTTTCTTTGTAAGCCCGAGAGCTAAATGCAGGACCCTGGTCAGAATGTAGCGTGCCTATTGCGTATGTGCCGATAAAGACTCGCAAATCTTTTATAACAGTTCGAGCGTCAGCTGAGCGCTGTGGCCATATCCATAGGAACCTAGATTCAGTATTTGTGGGAATGCCTTTGTCCAGTAGGACGCAGGCGCGTAGATAGTCTAATGCTGTCTAACAATGGTGTCTGTACTGGGTTGCCGCATTTGCAGCATGGTGTCTGGTGGCTCTCTCGCTGTAATTTACAGTCTAAGCAGTTGTTGATGAATATATGAATTTCTGTATTCATCCCAGGCCACCAGTACATCTCTTTTAACGTCAAAATTGTTTTAGAGATCCCTTGATGTGACAGACCATCCCCCAAATGTGTTTCATAAATCAAGGCTGCTCTAAGTTCCATGTTTGGAATTACCCTATCCCCCACTCCAGGGATTCGAGCAAAAGGAACGTTGTTTGCATCAATTACATAAGAGTACTTGTGTGGAAACCTTTTTGGTAACGCTGCACTGCTGCCTTTGCTTGAAGCATTGACAGCCAATATTATCTCACCGTCTATTTTTGTTTTTGAACGAGTGATCGCAGCTACGGAAGCCGTCTGCACAGCCCCCTTTGTGGCTTCATCAGCCAATGAATTCCCTGCAACGTGAACGCCATCACGTTGATGACTCAGTGTGTGAATCACGTGAGCATTTGGTAGTTCGTTTTTCAACTGAACTACTTGTTCCCAAAGCGTTTTATGCTTTATTGTGCCACCTTTCGCATCTTTGAAACCATTTTCAAGCCAATTTTGTATATATTCATTATACGACTGAACACAGTAAAAGGAATCGCACACTATTAGTGTGGGGAATTCTCGATCTGTACTCTCGAGTGCCAGTTTGAATGCTTGTAGTTCAGCTCGCTGAGCTGTACAATCTCCTAGAGACTGAGTTTTTGTGACCATAGGTCTGAAGATGCCATCTCGCATGCGACCTTTAACGATTGCACACGCTGCACTGTAAGCTTGCTTACTCCCTATTGCGGGTTGTGCGGATCCGTCAGTGTAAATTATGAATTCGTACTGATCGAGAGGCAGAATTTCAGTAGGCAGAGGACATTCTTGTTCATATTGCAGGAATGCTTGTGTTTTTAAATCTGGATCAAAACATATTCAACATCTGTTGCAGCAAGAGAATTAACCCATTGTATCCATCTTGGATGTAATGCTTTAGCATTTGGAATGCTTGCTTTTGTGACCGCTTCTAAAGCCAGTACTGGGGTTACGACAATAATGCGTTTCCCTTGGGCTAAGGCTCTTTCTTTTGCTACAGCGGTTTGAACTGCTGTTAGAATTTTTTCAGTTGAACTGAAGCGCATTTCCGCTTGTGTGTACAAATGATATTTGTATGCGATTGGTATCTTCTCACCCTCACTGAAGGTTAAGTAGGTTAATCCACATTGACCCGAAATTATTCGGATCACCAAATTGCGTTGACTTACGCGTGTAAGTGATTTATTGCTAACATGTTAGCCTGGAGTGAACGCAAGATTTCTGTGTGTTCCTGTGTCCAGTTTCTGATCGAAAAATCAGGTTTGATTAATGCGTAGAGAGGTTTAACCCTTTCTGCATAATTTAGAATGTATGTTCTTCCAAAATTTAGGAAACCCATGATGGATTGTAAGTTTTTTAGCGTTTTTGGAGGTTGGAGCAGCGCACATTTTTCTAAAAATGTAGCTGCCAAGCTCTTGCCTTCACTTGAAAGCTCATATCCTAGAAATAGGACATTGAGATGGGCAATTCTGGACTTTTTAAAGTTGAACTTGTAGCCCTCAGAGGCGAAACCCAGTATAATGGTGCTCACCCTGTTCAAGTGTTTTTCCAGGTCATCGTCTGTTAGATAGATGTCATCGACATAAGACAATGCCTCATTGTCATAAATTTGTAGTAACTCCGTTACCCTCGCTGAGAATAAACCTGGGCTGTTCTTGAACCCTTGTGGGAGTCGACAAAAATGACGCTGGGACCCCATTATGGAGAATGCTGTTAAGTACCTGCTTTCAGGTGCTATGTTTTGACAAAAGAAACCATTTGAGATGTCTAATGTGGTTTTATATTTTTTACGCACAATGTTATTCATTAATGCTGTGCTATGTGCATTTTGCACTGCAAAAGTTTTAGAACAAGTGTTTAGGTGTCTGTAATCCAAAACTAGACGATATGTATTGTCTGGTTTGGAGACAGGAAACAAAGATTGTTCATTGAGGAGGTGCATGTTTCAATCACCCCTTGATATTCAAGTTGATCTAAGATCTCCCTGACCTGTTTTTTAGCTTCTTGCTTTATTGGGTACTGCCTTTGTGCAGTAGGTTCATGTTTCAGATGTATTTTATGGTGAGGTGAATCCTCATCCCATCCTACGTGATTTTTATACAATGCTGGGGCCTGGGCCACTGCCCATTTCCTGGCATATGTATATTTTAGGTGAATTGGAATATGGTTGGAGAAGGCAGGCATAATAATGTCCTCGCCGTGTGGGCACTCCCTGACAAATTGTGGTGGCCAGTCTTTTTCCGCTAGAAGTATGTCATAGCCCCTTGATAGTCTTTCCCAAAAAGTGCTTTCACCTGTCTAGGTTTGTCTCCCTCCATCCGGAGTGTTATTTCATATAACTTTTGTGGAGTACTAACCCTGGTGTCTACAGTTTCTTCTTTAATGTACTCATTCAAGTCCACTATCTCCAGAAGTTCCTTCAGGTTCTGGCGAGCTATTGTGACTTCTGCTGCACTGTCCAGCATTGTCTGAGCCCATTCTCCGTTCTTGAGTTGTGATCTCAGTATTCTCGGCATGTCTGATCTTAAGACCTGCTACTTTCTTTTTGGAGAATTGAGGTTTTTCTTTGGTTTTAGGAGCGTGTTTGTCGTCTTTCGATTTCACGCGTTCTTCTCTATGTTCCGATCGTCCTCTTCTTTCCGAAGTCTGTGATGAGATCTGAAAGGGACGAGAGGAATGTGTATCAGTATCTTGATACCTATCAGGTTTTCTCAAATTATCCCTATTCCTGAGGTTATACCTCCTTTCAGAGGGCTCCTTTTGAGGAGACCTACCTCGGGATTGAGAACGTTTCTCGTTTGATTTTTGTTTAGTAGTCTCCCACTTCTTTTTAGAAGATGTAGGAGTTTGTTTAATTGAGTCCTTCTCAGGACTTTCAGATAGTTTTGGTTTCAGTGGCCTTCCACCCAAACTATCTCTGCCTAATTCTGCATAGGATTGTTCAATTATTCTGGGTAGCTCAGTTTGATGTTTTGTAACATCAAATTCCCTTAATTTTTGGCGGATCGCCACTGCTGCTGCCTCCCCTTTAATATTAGATAATATTATTGTTGAGACCTGGTCGAAATTTTTCAGTAACTTCATACCTAAATTTAGAGCAGGCTCTGCCCCGTATTCGTTTTGAATTTGTTTTAGGACCTCAGGTATTACCGCAATTGACGGAATGCCATGTGTTTTAGTATAGATGGCAGCAAAGACTGAGCCCCGAGTGGTGCAGTCTTCCAGTTGTGGTGTGATCCCCATTGGTAAACTGATTGTCAGTATTCTGTGTTTCTCATACGGGCTAGTATTTGGAAATACTGCTTCGATTTGAGTAATTTTTTGAGCTATCCAGAATGGAATTTGCGCACATTTTGTGGGCATTTTACCCATGACTGCGTATAGAGTCTGTGGTGTAATTTTTTGTGTATTCCCCTGTTGGGGAGTTGGATTTGGAATTGTTAATGGTTGCTGGACTGTAAAAGTCCGCATGACATATTGGACCAATTGTCTGTATATTTTTATTAACTCTGTGAGTTGAGTAAGTAATTCCTCGTCTGACATCTCTTCAATGTCAGGATGAGGTGTGTAGCCGGCTAGAATCGGCCACGTTGCTCCTGGTCTCCCTAGGGGACCGAGCCTGGTAATGTTTTTGTGATGTTTTAGGGCGCCTTTAAACCAGAGTTGATGTTCTTGGTATGTTAATGGAACTTCAATATCCTCGAAAGGAATGTATTCCTCTAGTGGTTCATCTTCTTTGTAGAAGTGAAACATGTGTGTTACTGGATTGGATTCAGGAAATATTACCCATGAATAGAATACCTCTGTCTGAAAGGATTCATGTGCCTCTATCACGAAAACTGCTCTACCTCCTCTTGGTGGTAGGCCATGTTTTATAAGTTTTAGAGTGATGGCTCTTTTTAAGTTTGGATGGATGTGTATAACACCCTCCTCGGTTTCATTTAAACCTGTAATGTTTAAAGCTGTTACGACTCGGTTACCCGCAGCTCCACCGTTTCCGGTGTTAATAGTCCCCGTTTATGGACATTTTTTGTGTTTTGAAAAATGTAGAACCAGTTTCAAGGAAACAAAGATAAGGTGCACAATATTTTGGAACACTGTATCCTTCAACGTTGAGCAAACCAAACAGCTAATATATAGGGTGCTTCCCTATGTAGCCTTCGTGGATACTTAACCCTGCCCACTCCAGACGTCTTTTGGAGTATATGGGTAGGGGTCTCTGAGAGAAAAAAGCACGGCTGAGTTACTCCGTATCTAACGTTGAATTACCGCCTTACCAAACCGTTGGGCACCATGTAGTGTAGCTCCTATTTCCCTAATAGGCTCTGCGCATTGGAATAATATATCCTATAGGTTTGACATAGGACTAAGGTCAGTATGTCCCTATCGAGTATATTAAACTTAATTACTTGTGCCAGCTAGCTCAGAGGCCACTAGAAACTCCTTGACAACAAGAAGGGAGTAGTTTCTGGCAGCCGCAAAACATGACCACTGTGTTTCCCTTTAGAATCAGAACGTGTCCCAGAGTCGTGGAAACAATAGATAACTATTTCACTCAGCTCAATCGTGCATGCTTAGTTTTCTCCAAGTTACACAGAAAGAACAGACGGGCGTTTCAATAAAAGGATTTATTGAACAGTCTTGTTTCTGGTGTAAGTAAAATGTGCTGTTACGATCACAAGACAGTATGCGAGATAAATAATGTACAGTGTAAGCAGTAGAAATAAATAATACTGCGATAGCATTATCTTTTAGTACATATGCCTTTACATACGTAACACAGACTAAAAATGCGAGTACTCATACGATGCGTTTCTAATCTAGTTCTACCCCAATGTACCTAACCTAACCTAGGTGTAGGGAGAGGTATGAAGTAGGTGAAGTATTCCTTACTATGGTATACTAAGAGTATGTTAAGCCTAGTATGCCAAGAGTCCCTCTAGGTTCTTGTCAGCTCCATACCTGAAGAATGAGAGAGGTAGGAATCTCTTTGCCAGACTCGAACTCCAACACCCCGCAAGGGAAGTCAGATCACTGGAAGCGGGACTCTCTGCGTGCAGGGATGACAGCGTCTTCTCAGTGCGTCAGGCCGGGAAACGGGCTCCTCTGAAGTCGAGGTCTCCTCTGAGTTACAGTGGCCAGGGAAGGTATATTTATACCTTAGAAGTACCTAAGAATGTTAGTATTGACGTGAGTCGGACAGCGAAAGACGTCATGAATGACCCCCTAAGGAATAATGGTTCATGCATAATATATGAGTCCTTGAAGAAATCAATAGTCCTGGACTAGGGAAACTCCCGCAGCCTAAGGGTCTGTTCTTCATGAACTCGTTGTGACGTTAGGGTGGACGGATGTCAGAGACCATGCCTGTATTTGGAGTGCACGGTTTAATGCCTAAATAAGGGCTGGGATTTTATGCCTATATAAGGGCAGGGTGAATTGTGCCTATATAAGGACATGATACTGGAAAGCCCGTTTATGGACACCCTAAGAGGAATACAACAATGTGACATTCCCAGTGGGATACTATGTCTGATGTGGAGTTCTCCATATCGGAGACTTATGCAAAGAGGAAATAGGAACCCCTCCGCAAGTGCAAATGTTTTGTCTCTGCAGAAAAATATTTTCCCGCATGGACAACTCCCTTCGACCAACTCTGAGGTTGATCCATTCCCCTTCTGAACCTGGAAAAGGATTTAAGATGGTCCTTGGATGGAGTAAAAGTCCAATAGCTTTCAAGGTGGAATGAGAAAGGTTTGGAGTTTGTGAATGCCGACAAATGTCTATATTTGTGGCATTCAGACACTTTGAATGGGAGCCAGGCCTTGGAAAGCCCACTTGCTCACCCCTTAAATGGAATTTACAGATGTAGAGATCTCTGCCCACCTACATGGGCCTAAGCTTGCCAGGAATCCCTTTGTGAATTCCTACAAGATGTAGGGTAAATCCGAATGTAAGAGTATGTTTGCCATTGTAATTGGCCCCGTGGCTTTGAACTGTAATATACCTTTAATAGCTGGCCAGACGCGTGGAGGGTTTTCAGTGTCATGTGGTGAGGCTGTCATTGTCTTACTGAGACATGGTAGGTGCTGTGAAGGCCTGGCATTGGTGAGGGTCCACGGCCTCTATTTGATTTTTAGGTGAGGGGGTGGTTATGTTTGAACTTCTGAGGCTATGAGTTGCACCCTCTGCATTACAGGTGACTGTTCTTGCAAATTACATCTTGAAGGCAGAGTCGCTCTTTGTAATTGTGGTTATATGTTAGGTTCTGACTCTGGTTCCACCTAACTGTAACATGGTGTCTTGTGAGTGAGTCTAGAAAGGCAAGCCATCAGTCTCTGTGCCTGGTATTACTACTTACGCTGCATGCTGCTGGCGTTACATCATTCATTCCCCCGCATCCCTCGCGCTCCTCTTCTTTGCTCAAAGGGAGATATTTCATGGCACCTGTGGGACATTTCTTTCCATCTGAAGATGTCACAAAATGATGCTTTCTGTTTCCTTTTGATGACAGGTCCCCTGATTGCCTCCACTGTTTGTTCATTAAGATGTAGAGGCAAAGAAGAGCTGATCCCTGCGGACAACCAGGAATTGGAGAGTAGGCAAAGCGCTCAGTCGCCAGGTGAGTGACATACTGTATGACGTGTGACCTGGCAGCAATGATTACACCGACAAACTAAGAGATTAACTTAATTTGGCAGTTTAATTCCATTAGTTGAGGGCAGTAGTTTTACTGGTAATAGGGATTTCCAGTAGAGTGCATCTACTACCAGTGGTAATTTTACACCTGGTGGTAATCCAGCGGAGTGGATTTTATCACTGCCTTCAGCCATATTTACTCCCAGGATGCTTGTTTGCGGTCCAGGGAAGACCTGGCTTGGCAGTTCGGGCTGGACTATTCTCATGGGGAACAGGGTCAAGACTGATTTGCATACAGCTGGGTCTGAACTGAGGTGGCGAAGTGAGCTAAAGAACAATGATGGATTCAACCAAGATCTGTGACTGGGGGTGAATGTCTGAAAGGTCCATCATCTCCTTGGGTTTGCTTTGTTTGCCCTAAGTTGGCAGGGTATGCCCAGATGTGGGTCCCTTGCTCACTTTGCCACTTGATTCAAGCTAGCCTGGCTGATGAGGTGTGTTACCCCGAAACCGGTCCCAGGATGCTTGTTTCCGGTCCAGGGAAGACCTGATTTGGCATTTCGGGCAGGACTGATTTGCATATGGCTGGGTCGGAACTGGGGTGGCAAAGTGAGCTAAAGAACAATGATGGATTCAACCAAGATCTGTGACTGGGGGTGAGTGTCTGAAAAGTTTCAGCGCTCCGTCCATCATCTCCTTGTGTTTGCTTTCAGCAATATTTACTACTGGGTGCAATTACCAATAACGCAATCAATATTCTCATTTCCCTTTTTGTAACGAGGCCTTGAGAGCTTGACATGATCAGATGAAGCAACAAAGATGTCATGGGAAATAATCTTCAAGGTCATATTCCAAGGTTCAGCACATGCTTTAGGCAAGATTTATTCTAGAAATCTAAAGTATGTTTCATAAGCTGACAGAGATTGTCAAAATTATATGACTTAATAACCTATGCCACTGGGCAGTTATGTTTCGATTATTTTTGGTACCTGGTGGGTTAACAAAAATACTAGAGGCAGTCTGGTGAGTGAGACACAGCTCCTCCCCCGAGCACCGCCAGCATTGCCAACCCCCCGATTCACACACACGCCCGTTCTCTCTCTCTCTCCGCCCTCTCTCTCTCTCTCTCTCTCTCACACACACACACGCACACACACACACACACACACGCACACACACACACCCCCACGTTCTCTCTCTCTCTCCGCCCCCTCTCTCTCTCTGTCTCTTTCTCTCCTTCTCTCTCTTCCTCTCTCTCTCAGGATGAACAAAAGAGACACATTGGAGATTTACAGAAATGCCACAAACAGCAACAATCAGAGGTGGGCCTCCTAGAGAGATTGAAAAACTAAAACGTGCACAGGGAGAAAGGAGAGATGGAGAAAGCTTGTGGCAAAGTTAGAAACACCCACAGCACCTCCAGAAAAGCTCTCAAGGTTGGACCACCACACACATTCACACAAGATAATAACCTTATACTGCATTATGATGGGGTCAGTAAGAAGAAAGGTGAGCACAGTTCTTGTGCAGGCTACACTCCTGCTCCTTTATCTATTTTTAGGTCTGGCCTTAGCCTAATTATATGTATAATGTACTTATAAGAGCTTTCAGCCAGCCATCTTCATCCAGTGGTCTGGTATAATGTCATTCACATTTTCCTTCCACCCTCTACAGAATAGAGCATGGGGCAGTTGCTCTGCCCAATTCAGCCATTGGTGCTCTTCAGTGTGAGTGACACCATTCAGCCCTTTCACATGCACACACAAAGTGGTTCTCTTCAGTGCCAGACTTTTCTGTGGCAATGTGTTCTTTTCGAGACAAAAATATTTTTGCTTTTAGTCAATGTGTATTTGTAGGTTGATGAGGGCTCGGCTGCTTCTCCCAACAGTAACCACGACAACACAAACCAATCAAAAAGACTGACAGATGGTGCCAGACCTGCTATACCAACCCTTTTACACATGTCATGATGATGTATGTAAGAAAAAAGGCTATATATGATGACTATTAGTATTTCTTTGAGAATTCATCATGCTAACCTTGTTGCGATATACCGCAAGGTGTTCTGAGCCTTTCCCAATCTCTTTAACTGTCAGCGTGATAGGTCACTCAAACCACACCTTATGACCTAGGACACTTGTCTCTTTCTCAGAAGATTAGGAGGCTGTCGTAAAAGATTCGAGTGTTACATCTGCTGCAGCAAGTGCTATACATGAGTGTGATGATCAAGTGAAAACTCCACTCTACCTCTTGGAATTCAGGACAGCCATTTTTAATGACCTATTTTTTGCTTCTTTATAGGGAACCCTAACAAGTTTGAACTCATCATTTCATATGTGTCGTTAGTGAGAACAACATGGTTGAACATTGTATGACATGTTATCAACTTCATTAAAATATAAGCAAAACCTGCTATGTAAATTAGTTACCATGGAATAATTTATCAATTATTTCTTCATCCTACATTATCCATCGTGTTTTATCCTGAGTAGGGGGGTCATTATCCACCTTTATTCTGTTGCTAAAAGTTATGTCTGTGAAGTCACCTAAAGGAAGGTTTCTTATAAATCACTGTAACGTGTCCTGTGAAAACCATCCGTCGACTTCACACCGGTCTTCCAACTGGCGAGGTCTGGTGTCGAGAGATGGTTTGGGCCAGGGAAGGGTGCATGGCCATGGGCAGCGTCTGGTGTCGAGAGATGGTTTGGGCCATGGAAGGATGCATGGCCATGGGCAGCCTCTGGTGTCGAGAGATGCTTTGGGCCAGGGAAGGGTGCATGGCCATGGGCAGCGTCTGGTGTCGAGAGATGGTTTGGGCCAGGGAAGGGTGCATGGCCATGGGCAGCGTCTGGTGTTGAGAGATGCTTTGGGCCAGGGAAGGGTGCATGGCCATGGACAGCGTCTGGTGTCGAGAGATGCTTTGGGCCAGGGAAGGGTGCATGGCCATGGGCAGCGTCTGGTGCCGAGAGATGGTTGTTTCAGGGAAGGGTGCACGGGCAGTGTCTGGTGTAGAAGATGCTTTGTGCCAGGGAAGGGTGCATGGCCATGGGCAGCATCTGGTGTCGAGAGATGCTTTGGGCCATGAAAGGGTGCATGGCCATGGGCAGCGTCTGGTGTCGAGAGAACAACGACACCATTACGCAAAAACAATAACAAATTTCATTGTGTTTACGGTGTACAGAGAGTCGACGACGTTTTGATCCCATGAGAGCAATAGTGGGATCATCATCAGGACATTATACTACATGCCTGAGTGAAAATTGCCGTGATCAGTACTCATAAATGAGAGTATAGGTAAGAGGACTGGGTGAAAGTGTCCTCATTTACAGAAGGAGCAGCTGAAAACCGCAAGGAGCGTTGGTATCAATGACCGTGCGGAAGGCACGTTGGCAAGCTATCTTAGCGATGGACCGTGGCGGCGTGTCCAGTGTTGGAAACTCAGCAATGCAACATTGTGCGGAAGGTGCGATGATCGTGCGGATAGGCACGTGGGCAAACTATCCTATCGAAGGACCACAGCGGCGTGTCCAGAGAGGAAAATCCAGCGATGCAACAATTTTAGCAGTGCGATGACTGTGAAATGGAGTGGAGGAAGTATCCACTGCGACCTGGATGCTGCATGGGATTGAAACGTCGTCAACTCTCTGTACACCCTAAACACAATTTCATTTGTTATTGTTTTTGCGTAACGGTGTCGTTGTTCATTTTTGCTTGTTCTAACTAATGTATGACACACAAGCATTTGTTCTGCCTGAGCTCTTGTTTTGTTTTTGTTTTATATGTACCTTGTTGGACGCCGGACTGTGTCCCACTGTATTTTGTTGCAAATTTATATAATATTAAACTAACCCTGTCCGGCTGGACAGCTTTAATATAGCACTGATTCTTAGTCTATATTCATTCCCCCTTCTCGTACTCTCCTTGTCGGGCACTACTGTGTTTGTAACTCATTGATACCCAAGGTCCCTGACCATTTCAATTGGGTTCCCTTGTCTCAAAAAACAGGGAAGGGTGCATGGCCATGGGCAGCGTCTGGTGTTGAGAGATGCTTTGGGCCAGGGAAGGATGCATGACCATGGGCAGAGTCTGATGCAGAGAGAGATGGTTTGGTCCAGGGAAGGGTGCATGGCCATGGGCAGAGTCTGATGTAGAGAGAGATGGTTTTGGCCAGGTAAGGGTGCATGGCCATGGCCAGCGTCTGGTGTTGAGAGATGGTTTGGGCCAAGGAAGGGTGCATGGCCATGGGCAGCGTCTGGTGTTGATAGATGGTTTGGGCCATGGAAGGATGCATGGCCATGGGCAGCCTCTGGTGTCGAGAGATGCTTTGGGCCAGGGAAGGGTGCATGGCCATGGGCAGCGTCTGGAGTCGAGAGATGCTTTGGGCCAGGGAAGGGTGCATGGCCATGGGCAGTGTCTGGTGTCGAGAGATGCTTTGGGAAGGGTGCATTGCCATGGGCAGGGCCTGGTGTCGAGAGATGCTTTGGGCCAGGGAAGTGTGTATGGCCATGGGCAGCGTCTGGTGTCGAGAGATGGTTTGGCCAGGGAAGGGTGCACAGGCAGTGTCTGGTGTCGAGAGATCTTTGGGCCAGGGAAGGGTGCATGGCCATGGGCAGCGTCTGGTGTCGAGAGATGCTTTGGGCCAGGGAAGGGTGCATGGCCATGGGCAGTGTCTGGTGTCGAGAGATGCTTTGGGCCAGGGTAGGGTGCAGGGCCATGGGCAGCATCTGGTGTCGAGAGATGCTTTGGGCCAGGGAAGGGTGCATGGCCATGGGCAGTGTCTGGTGTCGAGAGATGCTTTGGGCCAGGGTAGGGTGCAGGGCCATGGGCAGCATCTGGTGTCGAGCGCTGCTTTGGGCCATGAAAGGGTGCAGGGCCATGGGCAGCGTCTGGTGTCGAGAGATGGTTTGGCGATGTAAGGGTGCATGGCCATGGGCAGCTTCTGGTGTCGAGAGATGCTTTGGGCCAGGGAAGGGTGCATGGCCATGGGAAGCGTCTGGAGCCGAGAGATGCTTTGGGCCAGGGAAGGGTGCATGGCCATGGGCAGAGTCTGGTGTCGAGAGATAGTTTTGGCCAGGGAAGGGTGCATGGCCATGGGCAGCACCTGGTGTTGAAATAAGCTTTGTGCCAGGGAGGTGTGCATGGCCACGGGCAGCGTCTGGTGTCGAGAGATGCTTTGGGCCGGGAAGGGTGCATGGCAATGGGCAGCGTCTGGTATCGAGAGATGCTTTGGGCCAGGGAAGGGTGCATGGCCATGGACAGTGTCTGGTGTCGAGATATGCTTTGGGCCAGAGAAGGTGCATGGCCATGGGCAGCGTCTGGTGTCGAGAGATGCTTTGGACCAGGGAAGGGTGCATGGCCATGGGCAGCGTCTGATGCCGAGAGATGGTTGTTCCAGGGAAGGGTGCACAGGCAGTGTCTGGTGTCGGGAGATGCTTTGGGCCAGGGAAGGGTGCATGGCCACGGGCAGCATCTGGTGTCAAGAGATGCTTTGGGCCAGGGTAGGGTGCAGGGCCATGGGCAGCGTCTGGTGTAGAAGATGCTTTGGGCCAGGGAAGGGTGCATGGCCATGGGCAGCATCTGGTGTCGAAATAAGCTTTGTGCCAGGGAAGTGTGCATGGCCACGGGCAGCGTCTGGTGTCGAGAGATGCTTTGGGCCGGGAAGGGTGCATGGCCATGGGCAGCGTCTGGTATCGAGAGATGCTTTGGGCCAGGGAAGGGTGCATGGCCATGGACAGCGTCTGGTGTCGAGAGATGGTTTGGGCCAGTAAAGGGTTCATAGCCATGGGCAGTGCCTGGTGTCGAGAGATGGTTTGGGCCAGGGAAGGGTGCATTGCCATGGGCAGCGCCTGGTGTCGAGAGATGCTTTGGGCCAGGGAAGGGTGCATGGGCAGCGTCTGATGTCGAGAGATGGTTTGGCCAGGGAAGGGTGCACGGGCAGCGTCTGGTGTCGAGAGATGCTTTGGGCCAGGGAAGGGTGCATGGCCATGGGCAGCGTCTGGTGTCGAGAGATGCTTTGGGCCAGGGAAGGGTGCATGGCCATGGGCAGTGTCTGGTGTCGAGAGATGCTTTGGGCCAGGGTAGGGTGCAGGGCCATGGGCAGCATCTGGTGTCTAGAGATGCTTTGGGCCAGGGTAGGGTGCAGGGCCATGGGCAGCATCTGGTGTCGAGCGATGCTTTGGGCCAGGGAAGGGTGCAGGGCCATGGGCAGCGTCTGGTGTCGAGACATGGTTTGGGGCAGTGAAGGGTGCAGGGCCATGGGCAGCGTCTGGTGTCGAGAGATGGTTTGGCGATGTAAGCGTGCATGGCCATGGGCAGCTTCTGGTGTCGAGAGATGCTTTGGGCCAGGGAAGGGTGCAGGGCCACCGGCAGCGTCTGGTATCGAGAGATGGTTTGGCCAGGGAAGGGTGCACGGCAGCGTCTGGTGTCGAGAGATGCTTTGGGCCAGGGAAAGGTGCATGGCCATGGGCAGCGTCTGGTGTCAAGAGATGTTTTTGACAGGGAAGGGTGCACGGGCAGCGTCTGGTGTCGAGAGATGCTTTGGGCCAGGGAAGGGTGCAGGGCCATCGGCAGCGCCTGGTGTCGAGAGATGGTTTGGTGATGGAAGGGTGCATGGCCATGGGCAGCGTCTGGTGTCGAGAGATGCTTTGGGCCAGTGAAGGGTGCATAGCCATGGGCAGCGTCTGGTGTCGAGAGATGGTTTGGGCCAGGGAAGGGTGCATTGCTATGGGCAGCGCCTGGCGTCGAGAGATGTTTGGGCAGGGAAGGGTGCATGGCCATGGGCAGCATCTGGTATCGAGAGATGGTGTGGGCCAGTGAAGGGTTCATTGCCGTGGGCAGCGCCTGGTGTCGAGAGATGGTTTGGGTCAGGGAAGGATGCATTGCCATGGGCAGCGCCTGGTGTTGAGAGATGCTTTGGGCAGGGAAGGGTGCATGGCCATGGGCAGCCTCTGGTGTCGAGAGATGGTTTGGCCTGGGAAAGGTTCGTAGCCATGGCAGTGTCAGGTGTCGAGAGATGGTTTGGGCCAGGGAAGGGTGCATGGCCATGGGCAGCGTCAGGTGTCGAGAGATAGTTTGGGCCAGGGAAGGGTGCATGGCCACGGGCAGCGTCTGGTGTCGAGAGATGCTTTGGGCCAGGGAAGGGCGCAGGGCCATGGGCAGCGTCTGGTATCGAGAGATGGTTTGGCCAGGGAAGGGTGCACGGGCAGCGTCTGGTGTCGAGAGATGCTTTGGGCCAGGGAAGGGTGCATGGCCATGGGCAGCGTCTGGTGTCGAGAGATGGTTTGGCCAGGGAAGGGTGCACGGGCAGCGTCTGGTGTCGATAGATGCTTTGGGCCAGGGAAGGTTGCAGGGCCATGGGCAGCGTCTGGTGTCGAGAGATGGTTTGGCGATGGAAGGATGCATGGCCATGGGCAGCGTCTGGTGTCGAGAGATGGTGTGGGACAGTGAAGGGTTCATAGCCATGGGCAGTGTCAGGTGTCGAGAGATGGTTTGGGCCAGGGAAGGGTGCATGGCCATGGGCAGCGTCTGATGCCGAGAGATGGTTGTTCCAGGGAAGGGTGCACAGGCAGTGTCTGGTGTCGGAAGATGCTTTGGGCCAGGGAAGGGTGCATGGCCACGGGCAGCATCTGGTGTCAAGAGATGCTTTGGGCCAGGGTAGGGTGCAGGGCCATGGGCAGCGTCTGGTGTAGAAGATGCTTTGTTCCAGGGAAGGGTGCATGGCCATGGGCAGCATCTGGTGTCGAAATAAGCTTTGTGCCAGGGAAGTGTGCATGGCCACGGGCAGCGTCTGGTGTCGAGAGATGCTTTGGGCCGGGAAGGGTGCACGGCCATGGGCAGCGTCTGGTATCGAGAGATGCTTTGGGCCAGGGAAGGGTGCATGGCCATGGACAGCGTCTGGTGTCGAGAGATGGTTTGGGCCAGTAAAGGGTTCATAGCCATGGGCAGTGCCTGGTGTCGAGAGATGGTTTGGGCCAGGGAAGGGTGCATTGCCATGGGCAGCGCCTGGTGTCGAGAGATGCTTTGGGCCAGGGAAGGGTGCATGGGCATGGGCAGCGTCTGATGTCGAGAGATGGTTTGGCCAGGGAAGGGTGCACGGGCAGCGTCTGGTGTCGAGAGATGCTTTGGGCCAGGGTAGGGTGCAGGGCCATGGGCAGCATCTGGTGTCGAGAGATGCTTTGGGCCAGGGTAGGGTGCAGGGCCATGGGCAGCATCTGGTGTCGAGCGATGCTTTGGGCCAGGGAAGGGTGCAGGGCCATGGGCAGCGTCTGGTGTCGAGACATGGTTTGGGCCAGTGAAGGGTGCAGGGCCATGGGCAGCGTCTGGTGTCGAGAGATGGTTTGGCGATGTAAGCGTGCATGGCAATGGGCAGCTTCTGGTGTCGAGAGATGCTTTGGGCCAGGGAAGGGTGCAGGGCCACCGGCAGCGTCTGGTATCGAGAGATGGTTTGGCCAGGGAAGGGTGCACGGGCAGCGTTTGGTGTCGAGAGATGCTTTGGGCCAGGGAAGGGTGCAGGGCCATGGGCAGCGCCTGGTGTCGAGAGATGGTTTGGTGATGGAAGGGTGCATGGCCATGGGCAGCGTCTGGTGTCGAGAGATGCTTTGGGCCAGTGAAGGGTGAATAGCCATGGGCAGCGTCTGGTGTCGAGAGATGGTTTGGGCCAGGGAAGGGTGCATTGCTATGGGCAGCGCCTGGCGTCGAGAGATGCTTTGGGCAATGAAGGGTGCATGGCCATGGGCAGCATCTGGTATCGAGAGATGGTGTGGGCCAGTGAAGGGTTCATTGCCATGGGCAGCGCCTGGTGTCGAGAGATGGTTTGGGTCAGGGAAGGATGCATTGCCATGGGCAGCGCCTGGTGTTGAGAGATGCTTTGGGCAGGGAAGGGTGCATGGCCATGGGCAGCCTCTGGTGTCGAGAGATGGTTTGGCCTGGGAAAGGTTCATGCCATGGGCAGTGTCAGGTGTCGAGAGATGGTTTGGGCCAGGGAAGGGTGCATGGCCATGGGCAGCGTCATGTGTCGAGAGATAGTTTGGGCCAGGGAAGGGTGCATGGCCACGGGCAGCGTCTGGTGTCGAGAGATGCTTTGGGCCAGGGAAGGGTGCATGGCCATGGGCAGTGTCTGGTGTTAAGAGATGCTTTGGGCCAGGGAAGGGTGCATGGCCATGGGCAGTGTCTGGTGTCGAGAGATGCTTTGGGCCAGGGAAGGGTGCATTGCTATGGGCAGCGCCTGGTGTCGAGAGATGCTTTGGGCAGGGAAGGGTGCATGGCCATGGGCAGCATCTGGTGTCGAGAGATGGTGTGGGCCAGTGAAGGGTGCATGGCCACGGGCAGCGTCTGGTGTCGAGAGATGCTTTGGGCCAGGGAAGGGCGCAGGGCCATGGGCAGCGTCTGGTATCGAGAGATGGTTTGGCCAGGGAAGGGTGCACGGGCAGCGTCTGGTGTCGAGAGATGCTTTGGGCCAGGGAAGGGTGCATGGCCATGGGCAGCGTCTGGTGTCAAGAGATGGTTTGGGCAGGGAAGGGTGCACGGGCAGCGTCTAGTGTCGATAGATGCTTTGGGCCAGGGAAGGGTGCAGGGCTATGGGCAGCGTCTGGTGTTGAGAGATGCTTTGGGCCAGTGAAGGGTGCATAGCCATAGGCAGCGCCTGGTGTCGAGAGATGGTTTGGGCCAGGGAAGGGTGCATTGCCATGGGCAGCGCCTGGTGTCGAGAGATGCTTTGGGCTTGGAAGGGTGCATGGCCATGGGCAGCATCTGGTGTCGAGAGATGGTGTGGGCCAGTGAAGGGTTCATAGCCATGGGCAGCGCCTGGTGTCGAGACATGGTTTGGGTCAGGGAAGGATGCATTGTCATGGGCAGCGCCTGGTGTCGAGAGATGCTTTGGGCAGGGAAGGGTGCATGGCCATGGGCAGCGTCTGGTGTAGAGAGATGGTTTGGCCAGGGAAGAGTGCATGGCCACAGGCAGCGTCTGGTATCGAGAGATGGTTTGGGCCAGGGAAGGGTGCTTGGCCATGGGCAGCGTCTGGTATCGAGAGATGCTTTATGCCAGAGAAGGGTTCATAGCCATAGGCAGTGTCAGGTGTCGAGAGATGGTTTGGGCCAGGGAAGGATGCATGGCCATGGGCAGCGTCTGGTGTCGAGAGATGCTTTGGGCCAGGGAAGGGTGCATGGCCATGGGCAGCGTCTGGTGTCGAGAGATGGTTTGGGCAGGGAAGGGTGCATGGCCATGGGCAGTGTCTGGTGTTGAGAGATGGTTTGGGCCAGGGAAGGGTGCATGGCCATGGGCAGCGTCTGGTGTCGAGAGATGCTTTGGGCCAGGGAAGGGTGCATGGCCATGGGCAGTGTCTGGTGTCAAGAGATGCTTTGGGCCAGGGAAGGGTGCATGGCCATGGGCAGTGTCTGGTGTCAAGAGATGCTTTGGGCCAGGGAAGGGTGCATGGCCATGGGCAGTGTCTGGTGTCGAGAGATGCTTTGGGCCAGGGAAGGGTGCAGGGCCATGGGCAGCGTCTGGTGTCGAGAGATGCTTTGGGCCAGGGTAGGGTGCAGGGCCATGGGCAGCATCTGGTGTCGAGCGATGCTTTGGGCCAGGGAAGGGTGCAGGGCCATGGGCAGCGTCTGGTGTAGAGACATGGTTTGGGCCAGTGAAGGGTGCAGGGCCATGGGCAGCTTCTGGTGTCGAGAGATGGTTTGGCGATGTAAGGGTGCATGGCCATGGGCAGCTTCTGGTGTCGAGAGATGCTTTGGGCCAGGGACAGGTGCATGGCCATGGGCAGCGTCTGGTGTCAAGAGATGTTTTTGCCAGGGAAGAGTGCACGGGCACGTCTGGTATTGAGAGATACTTTGGGCCAGGGAAGGGTGCATGGCCATGGGCAGTGTCTGGTGGCAAGAGATGCTTTGGGCCAGGGTAGGGTGCAGGGCCATGGGCAGCGGCTGGTGTCGAGAGATGCTTTGGGCCAGGGTAGGGTGCGTGGCCATGGGCAGCGTCTGGTGTCGAGAGATGGTTTGGCGATGGAAGGGTGCATGGCCATGGGCAGTGTCTGGTGTCAAGAGATGCTTTGGGCCAGGGTAAAGTGCAGGGCCATGGGCAGCGTCTGGTGTCGAGAGATGCTTTGGGCCAGGGTAGGGTGCATGGCCATGGGCAGTGTCTGGTGTCAAAGAGATGCTTTGGGCCAGGGTAGTGTGCAGGGCCATGGGCAGCGTCTGTTGTAGAGAGATGCTTTGGGCCAGGGAAGGGTGCTTGGCCATGGGCAGCGTCTGGTTTCGAGAGATGCTTTGGGCCAGGGAAGGGTGCAGGCCATGGATTGTGAAGCGTGAGTAGAAGAGCATCAGGGGAAGCTGTCAACTCTCTGGCGGCAAAGTATGCAATGTTGTGCAGAAGGTGGAAGCAAGGAGTTATGGAAGGCACAGTATTGCTGTTGTTCAGTGAGCTATAGAACCTGATATAATTCTTTTGAAGAGTGCTTTGGGACAGATTACATGATGTTGAATCGTTGTTTAATGTAAAGTGATTTCTCTCTCTCCCCTCCACGTGCAGATTTCTCTACCTGGTCCAGCACACTGTAAGTCAGAGAGAGATCACTTAGGCAACTAGAGTGTAGGTACATTCTGAGAATAGGAACCCATTGGTTTGAACACTAATGAAGAAATGTATACATATTTATGATAATAACTGTACAGTCTTAAGCTTCAGTATTTTTTTGAAACAGGCCCCGGGTGGGCCAGGTCCCTGGGGCATTTTATTAAAAAAGGATGGGGCGCATGGGGCCCCCATCCAGAGGCTCTTTGAGCCCTGGGGACCACCACCTCCCCGGGGCTAATACAATAATTGTGCGGGGAGCTGCATGGACCCCCTGCGCCCTAGGGATCACCACCTCCTCAGGGCCAAAAGCAGATTTTGAAGTGGGAGGATGGCCGTGCGGCCCCCCCTCCCGGGCCATATACGACCCCGGGAACCACCACCGCTCCGGGGCCGGGCCATGCATAACAAAGAAGGAGGGCTGTGTGACCCCCTTTCTTGAGCCATATATAGCCCTGGGGACTGCCAGGCCCTAGGGCTGGCTCCTGCTATGTCCCGGGGTGCCCACCCCAGGGACATAGCTGACAGCTCCTGCCGAACAAAAGCAAACATTCTACTCTCAGCAAGCGGGAGCTGACAAAGTGCCCTCGCTTACTGTAAGCAGAGGTTTCATCTCTTTCCCTGCCCGCAGAAATGCGGGCAGGGAAAGAGATGAAACTATTGCTCCTTCATGCAGGGAGCTACATTTCCAGCAGCTCCCTGCATGCAGCAGCAATGCTGGTTCCTGCAGGAGGCTGGCTGGGACTGCGGGGGCCTTGAGGCTCTCCCTGCGGTCCCATAGCACACTGGGTACCCTGGGTAGGCTCCAGGGCACCCAGGGAAACATGGCCGGGCCCTGGGGGATGGGTCCCTGGGGCCGAAATCGGCCCCGGGAGGGAAGCAGCGCGTCCCCCTTCTCATGCAATTGTGGCTGGGCCTTAGGAACTAGGTTCGTACTACCCAATTTTGCTGCTGTACTCGTATTATAAGATCTATACTAGAATTATTGCTGCCAGACTTGCCTCCAAAAATTGAAAAAATAATCTCACCCTGGCAACAAGGCTTAATTTACGGCCGAGAAACCACAGTTCATACTAACTTGGCTGCCGTATTAATTGACTGGGCAGAAACCACACATTCTGCTCTATTGTCCCCTACTCCCCTACTTATATGGCTTATAAATGGAGCCATTAATTTGTCTACTTCATGGCAATCCTGTAGTTGAACTGTTCTGGAATACACAACTGGGAATTAAACTCATGGCTTACGTGGATGATTGTTAAACCAAAAGCAGTACAGGCTTTAATAATGCTTCAAGAGACTGCACGTTATTTGGTAATTTAACAGGATATAAACTGAATGTGCAGACACCTGAAGTCATATTTGTAAATTCACAGACCTCTAACCAGGCTTATGAGGTGAATGCGTTGTTAATCTATTGGAGTGCAATCTCTTCTGTAGTGACTGTGACGAGGAGGTTCTCTCTTGTCATCGCCTGGTGAGAGCAGAGTCCCTATGTATGCAAATGTCCAAAATCAATAGCAGCACTCAGGCACACACTCAGAGACGCACACACCCCTTCACAGACCCACTCAGATACTCACGCACCCACTCACAGACCCAGTGAGGTTCTAACACATGCACTTACAACCCCACAGAGGCACTCATACACTCACTTACACATTCAGAGACTCATGCATCCACTCATAGATCCTCTCAGACCCTCATTCACTCACTCTCAGACTTACTCAGATACTGACGTACCCTCTCATAGACCCACTGAAACACTAATGCATCCACTCACACACTCACTCAGACACACACACATCCACTCACAGACCAACTGAGAGTCATCCACACACTCCTAGACCCACTCAGACACTCATGCACCCACTCATAGACGCACTCAGACACTCTCACACTCACTGACTCAGAGACACTCATGCACCTTCTCACAGGCCTACTCATACTCTCTCACAACTACTCACAGACCTACTTAGAGACTCACTCACTGACTCACAGACCCACTCAGAGACTCATGCACCCATTCTCAGACTCACACGCCCACTCAGAGACTCACACACCCTTTCACAGACCCACACAGAGACTCATGCTCCCACTCACAGACTCATTCAGACACTCATGTACTCACTCACAGACTGGCTCACACACTCATGGAGGCACTCGCAAACCCACTCAGACACTCACACCCACTCACAGACCCACTCATTTACTCACTCTGACACTCATGCACCCACTTAGACACTCACTTAGACACTCGTGTATCCACTCACAGACCCACTCAGACACTCGTACACCCACTCCCAGACCCACACAGCCACTCACACACCCATTCACAGACCCATACAGCACCTTACACCCACAAAACTACTCACACACCTATACAGCCACTTGCACTCACACATTCTCAAAGGCTAGGTTAGGAAATAACATTTAAAAAACCTTCGAAATTCCTTAAACAAAACCCAAACATTACAGGGATGTTATATTTAGGAATTAACATTAAAAACCTTAGAAATTCACTGAAAAAAATAAAGGTTACCGGGATGTTATAGTTAGGAAATAGAATTAAAAAAACCTTACAGATTCACTGAAAAGACCAAAGGTTACAAGGATGTTATAGTTAGGCTCAGATTTCACTCATACAAAACCAGTGAAATTCAACAGGTATAACTTACGCCCCCAAAATGCACTGCTTATGATCTTACATATTACATCACTCATCACATGGTCAGTGACATCACTGATGACATCTCAAATGACATTACTGATGACATCATCCACAGGACCACTCACACATCCACTCACAGACCCACACGACCACTCATACGCCTACTCACACACCTATACAACCATTCACATACCCCCTCATTCATCCTTAGAGCAACTCACACACCCATTCACTCATCCATACAGCCACTCACTTACCCATACAGCCACACACACTCAGTCATACAGTCACTCACACACCCACTCATACACCCATACAGCCACCCACATATGCAGACACTCATCCATATAGGCACTCACACATGCACTCACTCACCCACACAGTCAGTGACTTACTCACTCACCTACACTCACACACCCAGCCTCACACCCATAAAACCACTCACACACTAACTTACAAACCCATACAACTACTCCCACATCTACTCACACACCCACTCAACCACTCACACACCCACTCATACACCCACATAACCACTCACACCCCATACAACCACTCACACCCCCATAACCACTCACACACCCACTCACACATCCAACCACTCACACACCCATACACACCCATACACCCATCACATACCCACTTACAAACCCATACAACCACTCACACATTCACTCACACCCCCACAACCACTCACACACGGACACACAGAATGACTCAGCCACTCATATAATATATGTTAGAAGTAGTATCACTCATTAGTAGTACACCTAGTATACTAGTTTAATTTTTTGTATTAGCTTAGTATATATGTTTAACAATCATAAATCTTAGAAAAGACTTATACTCACTGGATGATGTCATGAGTGATGTCACTAATAATGTCTCTGACCATGTCATGAGTGATGTAATATGTGAGGTCATAAGCTGTGCATAGCGGGGGCGTAAGTTATAGTTAGCTCAGGTAACTATAACTGCTGAATTCACTGGTTTTGGTCGAGTGAAATCTGAGCTTAACTATAACGTCCATGTAACCTTTGGTTTTTACAGTGTGTATGTGTATATATATATATATATATATTTCAGTATTTCTCCTGCTTTTACCTAGACACTTTTACTGTGTTTATCATTAACTCTTAAGGAATGAATGAGTGATAATGTTTATACAAGTACGCTACCTGTAGAGTTTCTTGGTGCCAGTCATCTTGCGTTACCTTAATAAAATAAGGATGATTTTATATGTTTCAGAAAGACATTCAAAGATGGTATTTTGTTTAACACCGTACAAAGAGGTGGTGGGCCCCTTTAACTAAAGAGCCCCCCATGCCTGCTCTCAAGTGTTCCTCGAGAATAGCCATGAGAAGTGGTGGTATGAGCTCCATACGTTCATGATAAGGTGATAATGTAAGTCTGTTTCAACCTAAATTACTCCTGACTCAGAAGCCAGTGCAGCTGTCTATGGGCCTGAAACACTTGATCTCTTCCTTCAAACGGTATCCTGTCTCCTTTCAGCCTGTTAGTTTTTGCATGCCGGGAGGGCAGCGTATAAGCTTTTATAATTGGCATACCTCAAATTTAATTGCTGGAAACAGCTGACAGAGAGGGACCCTATCTGGGCAGTAGTTTCATATCTGCATCCAAGTGACAACCTTAGTTTTTCACCTTTTTGACTCATGTGAGGGATAGAGTAACGTGTTAGAAATAGAATGAGAGGCCATAATCATATGTTTAATATCAAAATCACCATTATCCCCACGGGAAACAGCGTTAACAACGCAGGTAATACCACGCAGGTAGGTTACAACGCGGACGTTACATCGCCCGCGTTGTTACCACGCATGGCATTACATCGCAAGTTGTTTCTACGACTTGCGCTAGATGCCGCGCAACACCAGGGAATGTGTTGGATTTTAAATCCAACACATTCCCTGCTGTTGCGCTAACTGGAGTAGGAATAGTAATTTATACTATTCCTAAGTCCAGCGCGCCATCTAGCGCAAGTCGTAGAAACGACTTGCGATGTAAAGCCATGCGTGGTAACAACGCGGACGATGTAACGCCCGCGTTGTAACCTACTGCGGGGTAATGGATGGCGTAGTAACGTCATACATTCCTTCCCACACCACCATGTCATTTTACTTTTACGTGGTCTGTAATTCACCTTTAGTGCCTAATCCTATGTTTTACCAGAAAGAAACATTGAGTTAATTAAATAAAATACTCTTATCCTAGAGAATTAATTTAATATTAAAATGTAATTTGTTATTTTTGTATTATTAATTATGATACCTTTACGTTAGCCCTAATGGAAATCCAAATATAACGAATGATGAGTGTTTAAATTTATAAATGATATGAAATTTCATTACTTTTTTTAAAACAACGATACCTTGGTGTAACTCTTTCAAGAACATTAAAGCTTACCCTCTCAAACAATTATAAATATTTTCTCAACATTATTAAACAAATATAAAAATATGTAATGTATTTATTGTATGTTAAATTGCTACTAATCAGTGGCCCCTTAACTTTTATGTTAACCTCAGCCTTTCATATGGTAACTATTTTGTTCGAATACTAAATGTACTTTTTAAAATATTTAACACCATATTATAATGCCCTTTTTACCCTTCAACGAGGGAATGGTGTATAGGGTAATGAGAAATGAAGTAATGATGTTAAAGGGTAATTGTCACAGGAGGTTATCTTGGAGCGCTAAAAGGTTTCTTCTCTTTCAGGATACTGTACAGCAGTGAGGATGTTCAGTCTCCATTACGAGGCATTTAAAAGGAGAATTATAATACCCCCCTCTTTCCTACTAACATGTAGTTGTTTATTAAACTAACTAATGTTGGGTGGTCTTTGATTACAGGCCAGCATCTGATTACACCCTTCCATGGATTTCTAAAGGTGTCATACATATTTCCTCATGTTTCATCTTGTTCATATTCTTTTGTATATAACAGGACTCGAGGTTATTTCATTCCATATAAAAGATGAGGCAGTCGATTCTTGCATGGATCATGGGATCAGTAAAAGAAGAGAAAGTAGGAGAAATTCCCCCGGTGAGTAGAAGGTGCAAAGAAGTATCAAATTGGTGCAATCTTGCCTTCCCAGAATCAACATTCTTGTGTGCCTTCTCTATACGTACAACCAGAATTCACCGTTGATGAGCCAGTGTGATCTGCACGTTTTAACAGACAGCCCAAACTCTTTCAAATCCTAGAAGGATCAATACAGTACTGAAGAGTGCAGGACCATTACATCTTCTACGAGTCTGACATAAATGCGGGTGGAGTTGCAGGTGCAGCCATGTGCACCTGCACCTCCAATCAAAATGCTTGTATTATGCTGGTTGTATAACTGTTTAGTCCAAGAAGGCCATTCTTGGATGTCTGTTGTGGTCGTATATGTGAAATGTGTTGCAGAGGTATCCAAGTCCCTTCCATGCCCTGTCTTGTCTACATGACTCAGTGCCTCTTGAGGTGCAATCTTTCTTTGATAGACATTGTGTGCAAAGCTAACATGATCACAGTGATGTAAAATCAATAGTGTTTGAAGATGATATACTCCAAATGCTGGATGTCAGGCGGGGCTAGCTCTTTATGCTTTTCTATCTCTTAGTTGCACATCTTCCAAAACAATATTGGCTGTGAGGGGCCTTGTAGTAGCCTGGCTTTCCTTCCGTTTCACACACTGTTTTCCCTTTGGTGGATCTTGCACGTTCATTACTACCACCTGTAATTCTCGGGCTTATTATAAAGGTATGGGATGATTTAATTGCAGAGGTGGATGCCCCTTCACTAGTATGCTAAAGACGTTTAAGTCTACCTGCAGGTTTCGGCTATAAAGATCTTCAGTTGTTTAAGGACTGCCTCTGGACAATTGAGCAGTAGATGGCAGTACACCCTCTAAAGCGTAATTCTTCTCAAGCTGATTTTCTGCCTGTTGAAAATCAATGGTGTAACTGCCAGAGGAAACTTAGGTACAGGAGCTGGAAGGTGATGACACATTTCCCTTTCTACGGGTATGCTATCAGTGCTTGAAATTTGTACATTGTCAGAACCATCCAAACCTTCAGTATTTCAGAATATCACCAAAACTATTGTTGTGGAATAAGTACTGTGCATAGATGTTACCATGGGTTTTCTAGCTTTAAAGTAGTCTGTTTTCTTTCTTTCTTTATTTGTCTTTTGTATTTTACTTCTGCGTTATGACATTGTTAATTTTGTAATGTACTAGTTTTATATTTATAGGAATGGACATCGATCTGCCACTATACAAAATTCGAACTGAAACTGCTTGTTGTTACACACAAGTTCTTGTGTAGAAATCTGATTTGAATGTCATTTCTAATCCAACAGGTAATGGGACCACCAAAAGAAGGAAAATCATGACTAATTCTTTAAAACATGATAATAAATCAGCAATTTGTAAATCAATTGCAAATAAACGCAAAGCAAACAGTTCAATAAGTCAGATGTCACCAGGAAACGATCAGGGGTGGAAAGAAGAGGAAGTCGCCAAATTGAAAAGTGGATGCAGCCAAGAAGCATATTCCACCACGCAGCACCCTACATGCTATATGGAGCCACCGGAGATTAGCAAACCACATGAGAGTATAATAAAAACTGACAACTTCATTACATGGGAGCCAACCACAGTACAGATTTCCAGAGCCTTTCCTTCCACTGAAAATGAACGGACAAGCAGTCAGGCAGGAACTCAGAGAACACGCAGAGCAAAAGGAAGACGCATCTGTACTGAATGTGGGAAAAGCTTTTCTACCATGTCCAAGCTTATTACTCATGAAAGGGTTCACACAGGGGAGAGACCGTATCATTGTACGATATGTGGAAAAAGCTTCACTCAAAAGGGAGTTCTTCAAAGACATGAAAGTATGCACACAGGTGAAAGACCTTATCAGTGCAACTTATGTGGCAAGCGCTTCAATCGAAAGCACCATCTTCTAGGACACCAGAGGGTACATACAAAGACACCACAAATGTGTAAGACAGACCTAATGGAGGATGCGTAAGCACTAAAATATCTATGTATCTAAGGCTGCTGGTAATTTCAGCGAGAGGGAATTACAAAATGCAAGACACTTGTGAATAGAGTGGATATCCAAATATCATCTTGTAAAAAGGTACGTTCTATAGAATAAAGTAGTAAAAGAAAATGATGTACATGTCGAGGAGGACGAAGTGCTGTTTCGCAATCACTAATAAGGTATCACACAAAGGGAGTGAAAAATAGGAAATTATAGGGGCAATACGGTGGGGTCCAAAATCACAGACGGATCAGATTGTTTTGGGTGGAACTGGACTTCTAAAGATACGTTGCAAGCCTACCTTGGCAAAGTGCACAATCTGAACTCCAGAAAGAAGCTATCGTTAGCTATTTACGACATCCATGTGAGGGGCAGTCAAGCAGATTCTTAGCTTAGCACTCCCCGACTCTTGGAAGTGTGCTTTAATGATAAAGTTCACAGCTGTAGTATGATGCTACCCAAGTTATAATGCTGGCACACTCACGTCACCAAATTGTATAATCCTGAGCACGCCACGTGATCTTCTTATGCCTCAGTATGTCTGTCTGCTCACATTGGAAGTCAAGTTTACCACCCAGAAAGACTCTACATAAAAAAATGAATGGTTACTTTTACCATGAGCTCCAGTTGAAACCCTTGTGGAGAAGATAACCCTGAGAAGGAGTGCCTGCCAACGCACTATATGTGTGCGAAAGTGTCATACGCACAAATTCAAAGGTGCTGCTTTGAAGTCATATATTGTTCCCCGGATACTGATAGCAAATGACATAAAATCAAAACAAACATGCCCATCATGCAGTCTGCCAAAAACAGTATGTCTCAACTACTCACCTCAAGGACAAGGGTGCCTGGAACTTGTCTGAAAGCGCAATACCTGTAGGCCGCCACCAAAGGTTATAACGTATGTGCGACATGAAAGACCAAAGTGTACAATGTATCACGATTACTAACCTCGAAGAAAAGGATGCATGGGACTTGTCGGAAGCTATAATGCATCCCTGTCTGCCACTAACGGTTATACAGTGTTATTTACATGAAAGACCAAAGTGTACTAACAGCATTACAAATAAGCACTGATAAAGTCAATTTGGACAGGGATATTTAGGATAAAGATGTAGAGACTTCACATGCTTTAAATGTGATATTTATTGAGACTTGGTGAGAACAATTCTGAAGTTTGTTTGGTGAAGAGCAGTCCTAATAAACCAGGAAACATGTTTTAGATTTGCATTGTTTTTAAATCAACTGGTGTTAAATATGTACTCTTACAATGAAGAATTAGATATGGATTTGATTGGATTAGCTTTATTTTTAAAAAAAAGTCATAAAAGCAAGATAACATAAACAACATTAAAATTAATAAAATTTAAAGCATTTTAACACACTATGATATAAGCATCAATATTATCTGAGTGGAATATAATATAATAGCCAAATACAAAAATAAGTGGAACATTGTACATTAAAACACATTAAAAAAATCAGATTTAAATATTTTTAAAATATTAAGAATATTTGAACATTGATATAAACTCATAGCATTCTCTTGGTGTTCGTTCGATGTCTGATGGCCCACATGCATCCCAAAAACATGGCTACAGAACATGCAATTGGGAGACTAGAACCTGTCATTTAAATTCTCATTGCTACAATACTACTTCTAGTCCCCAACAATGTCTACATATGGGTGAAAGCCATTTCCTTCGGGGATTTAATTAAGCTGGACATACAAACAAGACATGTAAAAGGGATTCCTCACTAGATAGACAATGAGGGCATTTGTCGTCCCTATCAGTATCCCAGTTTTTGGTAAAGGATTTAATTGGGATGGATCCCACCCTGAATTGGAAATATAGTTTCCTATCAAGGGGGACTGATATAACCTCACAATACAGCTCAAAGGAGTAGCTGGTTTTAAATTCCAAAAACCTTCCCGTCAGGGATGTGCATTCCACTATACGTGTCTCGGCTATAAGGTTTGCTTCCCATAACTGTTCTTTTAAGATAGCAGCAGTTGGAAAAAGAAATCCCGAAGGATCATCCTATAGCTCCTTCATACCAATAGCTGATAGAAATTGTTTGATTTTTTGTAGCCAGCCTATTTTTAGAGCAGTCTGCCGAAAAACCATCTTTAAGAGCTGCTGTATAGTCTGTCAATTCTGTGGTGGTCCATAATTTACACCAATAGAGTAAAGGACGAAGTCTTGTTCTGCTGGCTATAGCTTTTCTACCCAGATCCATCAATGGGTTTGAGGGGGGTGCTTTGTGGAGTGCGTGTTACTGACCTCAGGAACTTATTTTCTGCATTAGTAAGTGAACTAGAATCAGAAAATCCCCACAGTTCAGCACCATAAAGGACTGAACCCAGAACCTTTGCATCGTAAATTTGGATAACCGGGCTGATTGGTTTAGTGTAAGAAGTGCTAAGTTCCTTAACTAAGATTCCAGCAAGTTGGTGATGTTTAAGAGACATAATTTCTATTTGTGGGCTCCAAGATAAATTCGGGGTCAGAGTCACACCCAAATTACTAAAAACATCAGTACGCTCCAAAGTTTCCCCCCCAATAAAACACTGACTTTCAATGATTTGTGTTGATTAAAAGACATATACTTTGTGTTATCTGTATTAATTACTAGACCTCTCAGACCACAGAATTCCTCAAAATGAGATAAGGCAGGCTGAAGCCCACTTGGGGTTTTAGATAATAATAGCGTGTCGTCAGCAAACATTAGGATCGGGATTTTTGTGCCTGCTAATGTTGGGGCATCAGTAGGAGAAGAGGAAAGAAATTGGACAACACCGTTTAAAAACAATAAGAACAAAGTCGGGGCCAAAACACACCCTTGGCGCACCACTTTATCGATAGAGAAGCTATCTGTAAGATCACCTTGGAGTCATTAGCAGCATTATTTTCATAAATCCGAATCAGCAAAATGAATAGAGCGTGGGGTACGCTTGAGTCATACAAAACCATCCACAGTTTGTTTCGTGGGACCAGGTCAAAGGCGGATTTGAGATCGACAAAAGCAGCATAGAGTCCCTTGACGATGGTTACTGTACGCCAAGAGAGCAGCTGAAATCGAAAAACCTGGTCAGTGGTGCTCACACGCTGACAAAACCCCGCCCGTAATGTTCAGGGTATGCGATTGTTATCCACTCCTGAATCTAATGTAAGAGAAGGCGGGCAAATATTTTCTGCATTGAATCGATAATGCTGATCAGCCTGTAAGCTGGTGAAAACTTATCTCCTTTATAGGTCAAGCCTACAGCGCGCATGCGCTGTATGCAAGACCTGTGGTGAAAACTTACCAGTACCCTACTCCCGCCTGCTGCTCGTGATAGGTTCACTCCAGTGCTGCTCTTAATTACTGCATCCTGACTGGTTATGGCAGCTGATAGCTCACTTCAGTTGAAGGCAGAGGAGCACCGGCCAATTACAGGCTCCTTACGGTTTCATTTAATTATCTGTTTTTTCCTGGAACTCTTTTGGCAGTTTGCACATTCCCAGCAGGCGAATGATCCAGTAAAGCTACTAGTAACACACTCGCGTGTGCTGATAAATATGCAAATAGCCATTTTTTTTGTTGCAGTTTTTTTTAGCGCGAACCCGACCCGAAGGTATTGGAGCGCTTTACACGAGCACCAGTTACGTTACACATGGATACATTCATTTTTTGGTGGGCACGGGGAGATTAAGTGATTTGCCCAGAATCACAGGATGTTGAGCCGACGCCGAGACTCGAACCTGTTTCCCCAGCTCCAAAGTCGGCAGATAGTCATTAGTACATGACAGCCATGCCAAGTGGAGTCTGATGCTTAACATGAGATATAGTTTACCAGCAGAGGACTCTTACAACGGCTTTGTCTGCTTCTCTTCATCCAGAAACACAGCTCAGGAGTGCTTCGTGCATTTTTCAGAAGCTTTGGCTTGAAAGGTGTCATATCTGCAGTGTATCTTTCCAAGGAGCTGTGATGCATGCCTAGTGTGCTGAGAGGAAGTCTGGGCGGGAGATGTATTTTTAATGAGATTCCAGACAACCCCAAGCCCACCCAACACTTTTTTCTGACACTATGAAACAGAGCACACAATGAATCACGCCCCAGAGGAAAATGAATAGGTGATGTTACATGTCCACATCCGCTTCCGGCTTTCATCGTAGCTGACCTTTCAAAGGATGCAACTTGTACTCAAAAATATTATAAACCTGAATTTATCTTCAAATTCACAAATCTAATGTAGATTTACAATCCAATAACTTCATCCTATTTATGTTGTCAGTAAAGCTCATACTGCACGACGTTTACCTCAAGACGCTTTTTGAGAGACCAGAATAAAGTGGGGAGATTTCTTGTGTTGTAGAAATCCTTCCGCAATAGTGAACATCAAGCATTACCGGACGGTATCAACATGGAATCCGCTTATTATCATTGAAACCCCTCAGGACCAACTACACGAGCCCAGAAATACAATCTGGCGTTGGTCACAGGACTCCCTGTTCCGAGGGGTTTCACATACATGTAGCACCTGTTCTGAGCTGGTTGTACATATGTGTAGGGGGTTGTGTGTGTCGAGGCCGTGGAGGGAGTGGAGATGGGCAGGCAGGGAGGGAAGTCAGGGTGGAGCTGGTAACAAGGCAGCCAAAGCCTCATACACTTTTCCCAGCGGGAATCACCGGCTGGTAGATTCCGTTCCGGACGCGTGGTCAGCGGTGCTCGGGCAGAACGGAGGTCCGTACCCCGATTCCAACTCTGCGTGACTCACAGTCATGGCCGCTCGGGCAGAACGGAGGTCCGTACCCCGATTCCAACTCTGCGTGACTCACAGTCATGGCCGCTCGGGCAGAACGGAGGTCCGTACCCCGATTCCAACTCTGCGTGACTCACAGTCATGGCCGCTCGGGCAGAACGGAGGTCCGTACCCTGATTCCAACTCTGCGTGACTCGCAGTCATGGCCGCTCGGGCAGAACGGAGGTCCGTACCCCGATTCCAACTCTGCGTGACTCGCAGTCATGGCCGCTCGGGCAGAACGGAGGTCCGTACCCCGATTCCAACTCTGCGTGACTCGCAGTCATGGCCGCTCGGGCAGAACGGAGGTCCGTACCCCGATTCCAACTCTGCGTGACTCACAGTCATGGCCGCTCGGGCAGAACGGAGGTCCGTACCCCGATTCCAACTCTGCGTGACTCACAGTCATGGCCTTCCAGGCTTAACCCGAGTACCCAGGTAAAAGGATCTGGTAATCCTGCACTTGGAATTACTGGTTTTTCAAGGTGTGGTATTAATGCATACCTGCCAACTCACATGGTGCCGAGGGTCACACAATTTCAGCTTCCTTCACACTGTCATCCAGTGAGGAGCCGAAATCACATGGTGGCAGGAAAAACAATCCGAAAACTACTGTAAACAGTGGATTATTTTCAGCTCGTTGTCGGAGGCTGGAAGCAGCTGGTGTCCATTAACAGGTGTGAAAACACCAGGACATCGGCGACAGTCTCAGTGACCCTTTCTTTTTAGGTCGTGCCTGGGCAGCGTGTGCGCTGCTCTGCAAGACATGCTGTATTCGAGTATGGAGTTGAAGCTCCACCCACTCTCCGCCCATATTTTTCATTTGCTTGTGTCATTGTCCTTTGTAAATGCTGGCTTCTGATTCGTTAATAGGCTTGTTAGTCCCGCCTTAGTACTGCCTTGTCTTCATTTGTAACCTCCCATGAGGACTGGCCCTTTTACTTCTGTTGTTACACGGTATGTCTTATTTAGTCTGTAAGCACTATTTTCTTTAATGAGTTTCTCCTACTGCAGGCACAACATGCTTTCCTTCCACATTCAGCGCGCCATGTGCGCTTTCACTTTCCGAGCAGCTGGGACAATGGCGGCCGCTTCTTTGAACCGATCTCACATTTACAAGAGTTTGAGCTATTGGCATTGTAAATGACAATGCTTTTTAGGTCTCGACCTAGCGACGCAGCGCGAAGCGCTGTCGCTAGCGAGACTTATTGTTGCTGACTTGCTTCGGAAGGGAGACAGGAGCTGTGCACGCGCAGGACGGACTGGAAATGTGAACGCGCCCGTGAACACGCACTGTGCACATCTCCTGTCCCCCTTCCGTACTTGCAAGCCTCATGCAATAGCACTTTTAAATGCGCACGCAAGCTCCAAGCGCGGCGCGCTTTACATGCACAGCATGCCTCACTCCACTTACCTGCTGTTGTGGGGACTCTGCGCTGCTCCTCGGCTGGTCTCAGTCTTCAGCCGGTCACTGCAGCAAGACGCGGGGCTCCGTCTTGCTCCCAGGAGCCCCGCCTAAAATTCTGCTTTGGCCGCACCATGCGGCATTCACGAAGGCGGGGTGGGCTCCCGCTGGACTTCATCTACTGTTTTTTTTTTTTGCTTTCGCGGCCCCGTCCCTGTACCGCACGATCCCCGCAGCACTTCTTGAACTACGGCGGCGAAGTACGCAGGCGCCGCCACTGGGCACGAGCCGCAGGCCACGCCGATGTGCACGCTCACGGCGTGCCTACAACGCGCGCATGGCGCTCTTTTACTTTCCCTTGTTTTTAGCAGCAGTTGGTGGTCTACGGTGCAGAGTGCAGCTGATAGGACAAGGCTTACTGGCGCTGCGACAACAATTCAAGCCGACTATGTTCTTGAGGTCATCCCAGATGGCGATTAGCGCTGCTTCCATGTTACCTCCAGCTCTGAATTCTATCCGCCAGAAAGAGTTTGTTTTGCTGAGTGAAGTCACAGATCTAATTGAGAAGGCAGCCTTCTATTGGTTTTTTTCCCCTTATGAATGGTCCATTGGCTATTGATCTGCATTTGCGGGGCCCTGCTGTTCCCGCATTATTCTCGCTTTGACCACCACTTGAGCGCTCTGCGCAGGGGGAGGGCGAGGTACAAACTGGGACTGCAACCGTCAAGCGCGCGCGCGCTCCACTTTCTGTGTGCACACACTGTGCTGCAAACGAGTCTTGTCCCACACACTTGTCTGTTTTTGTAAGTTGACAAGCCCCAGCACCTTGGTTTCACAGTGAAAAAAAGAGTGTTGAGATATTATGTAGTAAACTCGAGTCTCACGCCTTGCCCATGCTGTCTTGCTTATTCCCGCTGAAAGCGGCTGTTTCACTTGTCAGAGCACATTCGAGGAGTGCACGTTTGAGCCCGTGTTCGGGAGACTGCCCTTCCTCCCAATGTAACTTTCATCAAATCCGTACGATTGGGTACCATCTTTTTGCACAATCATATTGCAGGATTCAAGCATAACCATCATGAGGTAATGAAACACTCTCCCTCGATGAATGCATTTGAAACAGTAAGTAATTTCTAGCTACTTCAAGCACTATAGGCTCAACATCCTGTGATTCTGGGCAAATAACGTAATCTCCCCGTGCCTACCAAAAATGAATGTGTCCTTGTGTAACGTAACTGGTGCTCAGGTAAAGCGCTCCAATACCTTGGGGTCAAATTCGCGCTATATAAAACTGCAAAAAAAAAAAAATCATTACCACTCAACACAATTCTCATCGTCTTTCACCGCCTCCCACCGATACTTGCTCCTCGGCTCTCCAGCTTCTATTTCACAATTTTCCTTGACCCTCAATCCAAAGTTCCTCCGTTACACCCCTCTGCCCTGCTCAAAGAGAGTCAAAGCAGGCACAGCTATGGAGCGTGGCCTCACTTTGACATCACCAGGAGTACGTGAAATGCACTTCATAAGAAAGTAAAGTTACGCAGTGCCCCTGCTGTGAGCAGTAAGCCTCCGCTGCTAGCCCCCTTCAGCTGGCACTGGCCAATACTTGGTCTGGGTGCTCCAAGCCTGCAATCCAAGACACCACTCAGTGGCTTCCCATGCCAGCGGTGAGCACTGCAATAGTAGTGGCATTACACCCAAAAATATACTTGCGGGGACTTGGATAGTCCACAACCCCTGTCGCCTGAGTGGGGAGAAGAGGGCAGTAGGACAGTCTGGGGTTGCAGGCAGTGCTCATTTTGAGCCGGTGGCTGTCTGTCGGTGCCACCGGTACTTATTTTTCCGCACCAGATATTTCCCTAGAGCAAGAGGGAAACGCACACATCGCAAAGACAGAGGAAGAGAAAGAAAAACGACAGAAATGGAGATCTTTGTAGCCAAATGTGTTTTTTTATATATACTTCTAGTGCATTAAGCAACTTGTATCAGTGTAATGCATTCCAGTTGGAGAACATGTGCAATGAAGCCATACAGTCGCGGTCCAGCATCCCAGGTTTTTTTTTTGTTTTTTTTAATACCGTCTGCTTGTGCAATTTGGCAAAGCGCCCATTGCATTTCTGCAAATGACAGCAGATCTTTGTCCCAGGCTGTTCTCCCACTGCTCAATGTCTGCTGTTGCAAAGATTAGGTAAACAATTCAGGGCCAATACTAAACCTTCCCAGCAAAGTAAAGGTCGCATGCCCTTGAAAATGTTTGGGGACATTGCGAGTTAGGCCTCGGGTTTGTTTTGAACTGACACCAATTAACATGAGATCTCAAGCATGGGTAAGGCAGCTTTAAAAGGCCACTAATCTCTAAACAAAGCTGAACAGGGTATTTCATTCTTTTACAGTGTTTATTCCTGAGGCGACCTTGGTTGGGCAAGGGACCTGCCCCCGCAAAAAAACAAGCATTTGCAATGCAATAGGTCGCGCATTTACGCGAGTTTAAGCTATTGCCATTGTAAATGACAATGCCTTTTATTTATGTTTTAAAAACCAAAATAAAAGGCATAGCCATTTAGAATGCCAATAGCTCAAACTTGCGTAACTGCGAGACCTATTGCATTGCAAATGCTTGTTATTTATGTGTTAATTATCAAAACAGATACACAAAAGGCACTGTCATTTACAATGTCAATGGCTTAAACTCTCGCAAATGCGAGACCTATTGCATTGCAAATGCTTGTTTATATGCCAAGTGTCGGGGATCGAGGTGCCATTAACTATAGCAATTGCAAGGGTTACGATATAACGGGAAGATATGGTTAAATGACTCAACTCCTTAATTTACATTTTAAATCAGACTTTTAAGGGAGCAAATGTCTAAATGAATCATATTGATAATGTCCTGGATAATGTATAGCATCAGCTGCTCTGCAGCCACATACTCGCATCTTCAATGTCACAAGTTATCACTGGTCTGAAATTTAGAAATAATGGCCTAACCAAGCCCTCAACCAGTACTTGCCGGGGTCTTTCTCTTCGATTTTGAACACAATCCCACCAGAAATAAAAAGGTATCCCACTCCTCCCACCTCCATAGGGACGTCCAAGCCCTCCTCTGCACTATCTTCCTCGTACCTTCTCTTTTCTTAACCCATTGTGTGCTGTCTCTTACCCAAGTCTGGTATGTTCTTCTGCGCACTTCTTTTTCTGGCACTTTCCCAACTTTCCCCTGCTCCCTCTTTACTTCTGTGGTTTACTCCTTTACTAAAGGGTGGCATACGAATGTATGACGATATCACGCATGCATTACATCGCATGCCATTAGATCGCGGTTTTAACAACGCAAGTCGTTACAACGACTTGCGTTGGGCGCTGGACTTAGGAGTAGTTTAATTTACTATTCCAACTCCAGCCTACGTACAGTAGGGAAGGTGTTGGATAGTAAATTAAACTACTCCTTGTCCTATAGCGCCCTCCAGTGCAAGTCGTTGTAACGACTTGCGTTGTAAAAACCGCGATCTAATGGCATGCGATGTAATGCATGCGTTCTAAAGGTTGTTCCCCGTGGCATACATGTTTCCTCTTTGTTACGTATATTTAAAAAAATATTCCTCGGATTATCCCCTTTGTGGTCTTTAAAGGCACGGTAGGGTGGCCTTTGGCTTTTGCATTTCTTTTTTACATAGTATGAAGAAACAAATTTGCATGAGTACACAAGTGCATAGAACAACAAGTCAAAAAGTTTAATTACCTTTAACGTTTTTCTTGACAGTGTATGCACATGCATTTATTTTTTGTGTGATGTCTCAACAGAGAGCAGTAATCCGGCTGTTTGTAAATTGGGAAGAAAAGTAGTTACTTTTTTTGAGCTAGGGACTAACGCAACAAGGAAAACACATAAACTTGACTTACATATACTTCCAAAAGCAATGAAAGAAAGTCCAGCTGGCTTCCAGCAATCACTCTTGCAAGAATACATGAATGCTTATGGACATTTGATTTTGGCCAGGAGCCTCTTATGTCTTCAAATAATCAATGACTTTACAAATATTTTTCATAGTTAGTATGAATAGAACTGTGTGACAACACATATTTTCATTGGGTGCACCTCAGCTAATCCTATTACCTGTAGCAAACACAATTTCTGTAAATAAAGTTCACACTGACCCTGTAATGTGGTTGGCGGTAGATCGCCATTGCAGATTATGGGGGTATTGCTTTAAGAGAAGGGTGAATGCTTTGTCCTGCCAACGTGTATCCCCGATCACAGGAGCACTTGAATAGCTAGCCTCCGGTAACAGAAATCTGTATGGGTCTCTAAAAAAAACAAGCACAGGCAAAACCGCTCCACACAAGGGAAGGAGCTTCACTCGGATATTATCACTACTGGTAGGATTGGCATGCTGAGGCATTATCAGAACTGGTAATGTGGTCTTACAGTGGCACTATGGAAACAAGTAACATGGTTGTATAATGGAATATAATAGACACTCGGAAGCATGCTGACTTACGCATTGTCACAGCTGGAATATTGGCTTGCTGAGGCATTATCTGAACTGCTAATGTGGACATATAGGGGAACTGTTGGAACAGGTAATGTGTATTTATACTGGAGCATAAGGGAAACTCTGAAACACGTTGAGGGGTATTATCGCAACTGGTAAGATTGGCATCCCAAGTCATTATCAGAACTGGTAATGTGGACACATTTGGGCATTATGGAAACAGGGGACTCGTGTATACTGAAGCATAATATAAACTCAGAAACATGCTGACTTGGGTAATACCACACCTGGTAAGATTGGCACGCAGAGTCATTATCAGAACTGGTAATGCGTGTGTAAACTGGAGCATATTGGAAACTCTGAACCATTCTAACATGAGTATTATTGCAACTGGTAATATTGGCATTCTGAAGCGTTAACAGAAATGGTCATGTAGTCACATTGGGGCACTGTGGAAGGAGGTAATACACGTATGTTGCGAATTAAGGTAAAGTAATGGAAACTTGAAACATGCCGACTTGGATATTATCTCAACTGTTAAGATTGGCTTGTTAAGGCATTAGCCGAACTGGTAATGTGGACACCTTGGGGCACTATGGAAACAGGTAATGCGTGTGTAAACTGAAGCATAATGGACCCACGGAAAAATGTCTTGGGTATTATCACAACTGGTAGGGTTGGGATGCTGAGGCATTATCAGAACTGATGATGTGGACATCAGGCCTCGAAAAATCTACTTGCCCACTCGCTATGGCGACTCAGGTTTTATCAGGTCGAGCTATATTTAGGGCCTGCTCGCCCGTTCTGGCAGGTTGAGAAAGAACAGGTGTTCTGTTTAATTAGAAGGTGAAGGAGCAATAAAGATGCCTTTAAACCTTGTTTTTATCTTGTCACATTTGCTTTGTGTTCAGAGACAGATTTTAGAAGTCAGTTTACAATTACTTTTCCTTCTCTGACTGCAAAGTTCCAGGATTCTGTAAAGTGAACTGTCTGGCCTGCTGTACGAAGTGTGAAATGAAAGGCTGTAGGGTGTCAGGTTTTTCCTAAGACACATTTAAATAGCTGATAAGTCAGCTGTACAAACATTTCAAAATATATTTCAGTAGTTGTGAAAGCCCATTTTATTTTACTTCTGTGTGATGAAAAAACTACTTTAATAGGATTAAAAACAAATCAGAACACTTTACTTGGTGATGTGCAAATGATAAATATGTTTTCTGAAACCCAATTTTTACAGATTATTGTTAATACACTATATCATTTTATCAGTAAAGCTGCAAGGTAGTGGGAAGGTTTTTGGCCATTTCTTGGAAATTTACTCTCTGTAAATGACAGTGCGCTTCCACATCATGCCTTAGTAATATATTTATTAAAAGTGAGTGTTTTGAACTGAGAAACATTCCTACCCTGATGGCAATGCTATCAGTAAACGGAGAGGCAAGTCAGGGATCATGTGTACCCTACATGTGGGCTAGATTCTTATTACACATGGAGCAAACATTTTGTTTATTTAATCAAATAAGAGTTTTGTTTTGTACAGCAGAAATGCTGAACTCACATAATTGAAGGTGCACTCCTGAAGAATGAAGAAAAAGGCAACTCTGTGAAATAAAATATTTGCCAATGATCACACAATTTGAGTCCAGTTTTCGGGTGAAATACATTAGTTAGGTCAAGTAGATTATTCAAGTTACTCGACCTGCAGGTCTAGTAACATTTTAATGATTTTTCGAGGCCTGTGACATACGGTGGCACAACGGAAACCGGTAACATGTTTGCATAATGGAATCTCAGAAACATGCTGACTTGGGTAATACCACAACTGGTAACACTGGCATACTGAGGCATTATCGTAACTGCAATGTGGACAAATAGGGGCAGTATGGAAGTAGGTAACACGTGTGTATACTCCAGCATAATGCCTACCGGATTCAGTTTTTAATTATTTTCTTGTGATAATGTCCTTATTAGGGTAGTCTGAAAATGCAGGGTTTAATGTTTGAAAAACAAGTTAAAAAATGATTTTAGGGACTTTTCTTCCTGCATGTCAGAAACATTTTTGTCTCCTCTTTGAGAAGCACCCCCAATCTGCTTAACTTCAGGAAAAATCTTAAGACATTACTCTTTCAAACCATCTAAATCGGATTTATGCTTTACTCCTGTTCACGCCATGACACACTGTGGAGTAAGTGTGCTCTAGAAATACTGTCATTCATTTATTAATATTCCTACCCAGTACCACCATACTCCACAAGCAGACCGTGACTATACAGCAGAAGGTCTGTCCGAAATATAGGCTGCTTTCTGGAAGTCTGTATCCCTGTAGTGGATGGATGGTGGGTAAGGTTTTCAAAGGTGGAGGATCTGATAGCCGAAACCAGATGGCTCTTGGACCGATAAGTGAGACGACGAACACTAGGTTTTGCTGAGCATGACATCTGTTGGTTTATGGCTGTCTCTCTTCCATCAAGCAACATACCCTATCTCAAACTTGCGACTTTCAGATCACTTCTGCAGGTGTCGGCTTTAAGTATTAACTCTCTGAGCCATCTTGCTGCATTCGTTTTGGGTCTTATGATCTCATTGCTAGGTGTGTTGAGTTTGGTTGATGTGTGTGTTGAGTTTGGTTGATGTGTGTGTTGAGTTTGGTTGTTGTGTGTGCTGAGTTTAGTTGCTGTGTGTGTCGTTTGGTTGCTGGGGCATATTGGAGCCTTGTGTAAACCACTATTGTGGGCATACTTGGGCATTTTGAGGACTGGAAATGTGACTCCTGAGGTATTATGAAAACTGGCATGGCCATAGTATGCGCTTGTGGAAAGTGAGGATTATTGGTACAGCAGCACTGAGATACTGGTTATTTAAGCACAGTGGAGTTTTATGGACAACAGTAATGTATCGATACTGGAACAGTTCTGATACTGTGGTATAATGTGGATTATGAATACGGATACTAAGGCATACCGGAGAATTATGAAACCTTATAATACTGATTGAATTGGGCATAATGGAAACTTGAAAATGTGTGTATTTGGGGAAACTGGACACTGGGAAATGGGTTATTTCGGGCAGTAGTGGGAGGCAATGTGCTGGAAACTGGTAAAGTTTGTGTAGTAAGACTCTATGGACACTAAGAAATCTCATCATTTGAATATATTGTAAACTGGGGAATGTGTTTACTGTTGCTTTATGGAAACTAATCATGTGGACAAACTGACATTACGGGAAAAAACTAATGCTGCATACGGACGCACTACCATCCTGGTCATGTGGAAATCTCTACTTAATTATACTTGACTCCTAACAATTGCAACTTGTTTTCTTCAGGTGCATTTACCTTGAGATTTGCTTCATCTGTTGCCTGAAGTCTGTTTATCAAATTGTGAAGGTTTTTTAATAGTTGTGTGCCTCTTTTCAGGCCTGCATCACTGTCTATAGTCATCCCTCTGCTCAGATGCCCTCTCTTGACTCTTTGCTCTTCTGTCTTCCTTGCTGCTCTCTGAATAGCTTTTCCTCCTCAATGCCTCATACTCTTCCACCTTCTGCTCCATCCTGTGAATTGACTGCGTCCTTCATTTGCCGCAGTCCATTGTTTGCCCTCATTTCGAGGTCAGCGCCTTCTGTTATCAGGCTGCAGTTCTGTTTCGTGTGACCTCTGATGTATTATAGTCTTCTGAATTAGTTGAATTCTTTAACCTCATACTTGCTGTTTTTTATATTATTTTATTCGGGGTGTTTATACTGCACAGACCAGGGTTCACCTTCACAAGTCAAGCATCATTCTTCTGTTTGCCAGTGGTACAGCGATCAATGTTTGATTGGTAGCTATGGGAGCCTCCGGCAACAGTTCGTCGTGTCAGGAGAACCTTAACGCGGTATATTGTGCTAGCACAATCTATCCTCAGAAAAGGTGTCTGTACTTGCAGAGTATTAGGGACACGTAAGATTGCTGGCGACTAGCTCATTTCAAGATGCTGGTCACAGTGAGGGGTTGTATCCCTTAAAAATACATCTTGCTTGTCAACGGGTTTCTTGTCTTTGGAAACCCCAGCAGCAAATGTTATGAGTCATTATAAAGGTGAGGTGTGTGCTGACCGTCTGTGTCTTTGCAGCTCCTTAACTACCTGAGGCTTTGACCACTTTTCTTGCTCCACAGAAGGTGCTCTGATAAGGGATCATGCCCCATTTGTTTGTGCTACCAGTGTGATTTTTATTGCGATCAACCGAAGAAAATTCCTTAACAGAGTTTAGTGGCAGAGATTTTTGACCACACTAGAATGACTGCAGCATATATTTTGATGTTGACTTCTGTTCATGGCTTTGGCTTTTGTGCTACATGGTAATACTGAGTGTGTCTTCGACTCTGTATTAGAGAGTCATTGGCAACAGATGCCTTCACTCTTCTCTTCCATCATTTATGGTGCAAGAGGGAGGGTACCTGAGCAGATGGACTGTAAATAATAATAAGCTTGAGAGGTTATTTGTTTCCTTCTGCCTGTCTGATTTGTGTCCTCTTCTTCTCTGACTCCTGCCTTTCTCTGAGACCCTCCACACTCCCACAGATGCATACACACCCCCTTGCTTTACTCATCTTCCCAGTAGGGGTGGTTACCTGTTTGGCCTCAGTAGCTAAAGTACAGATGTGTATACTCCTCCTTGGCGGTGGCAGCTTATCAATATATTAAAGCTGGGGGTCAATGTTCCAATTCAACACCTCCCCTAAGAGACCATATTTTGATGTATTACCCAAAGTACATAAAGAAATCCACCCCCCACCAGGAAGACCCATCGTCTCGGGTATTGGATCACTCCTAGAACCTCTTGGTCAATTTTGTGACCACTTTCTTCGACCCCTGGTCCACAACATACCGTCTTTTTTAAAAGACACAAGAGACATACTCAACCTCATCGTCAATGTGGACAACCTGGAAGAAATCAACATCCTGACGACCTTAGATGTGGAGGCCTTATATACGAACATCCCACAGGATGAGACGATTGAAGTGATAGAGACCTGCCTCAGAACAGCAACTTTGACCACCGACACCCCAGTCAACTTCATCATGGACTGTGCCACAATGGCCCTGAAACACAATTTCTTCAAGTACAAATCCCAAATATACCATCAAGTTCAGGGCACTTCAATGGGCAGGACTTTTGCCCCTAGTCTGGCCTGTCTGTACATGCCCACTTCGAGACTCAACATATATTCACACCATCCAATCCCTACCAGATGAACATCATCATGGAAACAATACATCAACGATATCCTGATTTTCTGGAGAGGAGATGAGACTACATGCCACGAATTCAGTGACTGGGTTAATACCCTGGATCGCTTCCTTAAATTCATGAGAACCCTCTCCGATAAAGAACTACCATTCTTGGCCCTTCTGATCTCCTCCATTAACCAAAGAAAACTCAGCACAAGAACTTACAAAAAAGAGACCGACTGTAGTAGTCTACTATCCTTTGACAGCCACCATCTAAGAGTTTTACCGAGAATCTACCGTTCGGCCAATTCCTACATATACACAGGAATTGCAGCACTACGAGTGATTATGACAAGCAGGCCAAGACCCTGAGTAACAACCTTCTGTCCAGGAATTACCCACCCATGAGCTGAGAAGAGGGCCCGCAACAACAACCGTGAAGCCCTGCTAGAAACCAAAACGAGACCCGTGGACAACATCATCACTTGTGTGACCACCTCCACACCCCAGTCCAACAAGATCAAAAACATCATAGTAAAACACTGGGACATCTTAAACGCAGGCTGTCTGCACCTGGCACGCCCACGATTCACATTCAAGAGGACGCGGAATTTTAAAGATCAACTGGTACACACTAGACCACAACTGTAACACCAAGAACTGTGTTTACCTCATCACTTAACCATGCAACCTCCACTACGTGGGGATGACAACCTGGACCATCAAGACCAGAACCGGGGAATATGGGAGCACCATCCGATGTGCCCACAGTGCAACTAAGATGTGCAATCACTTCAATGAGTTAAACATTCACCAGACGATTTAAGATGGACAGTCCTGGAAGCCATCCCCATGTGGGACACGACGACACTGTTTAAAAGAGAACAACGTTGGGTGTTCCGCCTCAACACACATAAACAGGGCTTAAATGATGAAATACCTTGGGTCGAAATATGAAAGACTGAGCACCGCCCTGTTTAGAAGACACACCCATCAACAATCTGTCTTTCTTTTCATGACTCATCATTGAGGGTAGGATGCACACCGTTTTCTTTAACGCTTCATCCAGATTTGTCCATTATATTACAGAGTGCGTGCAGATCGGTTGTGTGCCATGCCCAATTGGCACTGAAGTGAACAATCCAACATGAACTGGGGCGTCATTTACGCCCCCACCAATCACACAGCTAAAGCGCCTTTCTGGCAATATTTTATTCCAAGTTCACCTTAATACTCCAAGTCATCCAATTTTTTGAACCATCTCTTTTAATTTGACTGTTTCTTTTCCTTCAATCATCCACACACGAAGTGGTATGCCGATTTTCAAGTTTCTAATATTCAAGCTGTGCCCTCCGGGCCTCTTTTTCAAGAATACGAATGACGCAAATTCGTCGAAGACAGTGTTTAATTAAAAACCCAATGCATTTCGGGCAACTGGTGCCCTTCATCAGGGGTCACTATAAATGACAAAAATTAAAATTAAAAACCATTACTGTTTGCATCGTGATTTGTCATTTTACAATATATACACTTCCAAAAGCATCTTTTTATCAGAGTGTAGCGTTACCATACAACTTACACATATACCCTCACATCTCCCCCCTCCAACCAGCAAAACTAGTAATAACCAACCGTTAACCCATCAAGTCAATCCCTATACCACGTCCTTTCTCGTCCTCCTTCTCGTGCGTTGAAACAATCATCCCTCCCTTCTTACTCTTGATAAACATTCATCCTCTCCCCCTTGAACATCCCGCTCTGCATACTCCATACTTTCTCAAATGCCTTTCACCCTCTGACCAATCACAACCAAATCGGTTTTTAGTCTGCCAACCATACACCCATAAGGTCTCTCTCATTACTTGCTTCTACCATATCCAACCTCCCTTTACCCATTCATCTTCCTTTATATATAATCAAACTACTCAAACTCTCTGTCACACGTCAAACCTACTGCATATTCTCACTCCCATGCACTCTCACTGATTACTTTCATCCCCTACAACACTTCTAAATCACCCGCTTCCTTGCATGCTATGAACATTGCTAACAATGTCTCACTCCTCACAACTGCCCATTCCTTTTCAGGTCGTATGTGTGCACTTAAACCTGTCGTTCTCTTATGTTACATTCTCCTTAAATTTGCTACAAAACCATTTCGTTTTCTTTATGATTTTAAGTGCCAACATCAGCAAGCTTTCTTCATACCTGTCTCAAACGTTAAAAGCTTCCGACCTCATCTCCCGTTTCAAGGATAATTGTTAACTCATTCTCCCGCCCCTATATCACTCGTGTCCTCCCTCCCGATTGGTTAATTATTCAAAATGTTCCTGCTCTCATGAGCAATCCATGCTGGTATGCAAATTGCTAACTCATTCTACACACTACATTTCCCATCGTGCACTTCATTTGTAAAAATAAAATCGTGTTCAAACATCCAAATCTTTGCTGTTGTAAACAGTTGTTATCAATGTTCGACAGTTTGCCATCAAGTAACAATGAAAGTTAAAGTTCATTTCATTTCGATCTCAACACTGGCTTATATGACGAACCACGATCTCTCGTCGTAAGTGTGTATTCTGCTGCATTATAACTGTTCTGTTCTTTCTCCTGTAGTTTTAAACTGCGGGGGCTATCTAAATAAAGGGCATCTTTATCTAGAGTCATCATTGAGGGTAGGATGCACACCGTTTCCAGATTTGTCCATTATATTACAGAGTGCGTGCAGACCGGTTGTGTGCCATGCCCAATTGGCACTGAAGTGAACAATCAACATGAACTGGGGCGTCATTTATTTTCATGACCTCACAGCAACACCCAGGCATGCGAGACACCCAGATCCTCCACTCTGTGTATTCCACCACACATGCATTCGTGACCGCTATTGATGGCAGCATCTCCTGTGATCTGACAATGCATATACCATGCAGGAGGACTCTATCATGGCCGCCGGATATGCATGTAAACACTGAGGGGCAGATTTACAAGCCCCTTGCGCCACTTTTGCGTCACTTTTCCCATGTTAAAAGTGACGCAAAAGTGGCGCAAGGGGCTTGTAAATCTGCCCCTGACTACTCATTATGGTCACTCCCACATGTCACTTTAACATGTAATTACACCACAGCCCTCTGCCACCAGTCCCACATGGCTGTGTACTTTGGACAGAGAAGATTATCATCGAACTGCGAGAATCGAGTGTGTTTTTAAGTCTGGCCAAACTTAGCTATAATCACAGCCGCTACTCCTGTACGGTGCCTACTCCCATTACCTCACGCTTTAACCACTGTACACGAATAAGTATTTGCGCTCTTTGGTGGTGGAAGTATCTCCAATTCGTTGGTACCACACATACTAATTATGACTGCCCCAGAAAAACTGACATCAGTTAAAGGACTAGAGGGAGACATGTACAATAGTACTCCAGTTCAACAAGGCCGCTGCACATGCGCAGTGCGTATCCTCCAATGAATCTTGGCGCAACGCCGTCACAAGTAACAAGCCCCTAACATTCTACCTAGACCCGGGCCAGAGAGGGCGGGGACGGGGTATGTGCATCTAAGAGGGGGCACTGCTGACACCGAGTACCGCGGCCTATAGACTCTGCGTGGATATGGGAGTTACCATTGACTACCCCCAGCGCTACTCTTCCTATCACGAGAAAAGCGGCCCCTTCTTCCTGACCTCTGACCTTGTCCCTGTGCCCTTTGGTCTCCCTTCTCGCAGCCCGCATAGAGTGCACGTTCCTTGCTGTGACCGATGGCGTGTAGCTGATCGCCACCCTGGGAAGGCTATGTTAATCAGGGCTTGGGGGGCACCAAGACGACACCGATCAACACCCTTTATGCACTATGGCATGAACGCATTTAGCATATATGCAGGGCATGAATCACTTCGGTGAATAGATGCATGAAAGCCAGCAGTACCTACTGTGCATTTAATTACATTTAGCATGAACATGTAACATATTTGACAATTACGCTTTATCCATGACTTGGGGGCTGTGTCTGCTACACAAGGATGACTGTGCCAGACATAAAATGAATTAGTCACAATCGTTATGATTATTTGTCTTTTTATCTCCCTTTCTCCTGTCTTGTAGGTGGGACACTCACTTTTACACAAAAAATAACGGTTACCACCCGCAATATGAGGACCTAATTTTTGGTAATTGCAAGTGGGGCAGTTTTCTCACTATGAATTACGTTTATGAGATTTATAAAGCGCTCAATTACCCATGGGTGTCTCGGCGCTGAGGACAGCAGGCAAATACCACATACCGGAGGAACTTACTGATTAAACAACCAGGTCTTCGTCATTTTTCTTAAGGTTGGCAAAGATTGGCAAGATCTGATCTTTAGTGGAAGAGAAGTCCAGAGTTTTGCAGTGGCGACTATAAAACGCTTATCGCCCCATGAGGCAGTTTTAGTGCGTGGGACCCTAAGCAAAAAAGCGGTGGATGAGCAAAGGGCTCGGGCCAGAATATAGGTCGCTAGCTCATTGATTAGAAACTGAGGTCCTGTGTTGCGGGAAGCCTTGTAAGCAATACACAAGGCCTTGAACTTTATGCGGTTCTTCACAGAAAGCCAGTGATACTTCTGAATAACATGAGAGATTGGCTTGTATTTAGGGGTTCCTGATAGCATCCTGGCAGCTGCGTTCTGGACTGACTGTAGCTTATGAATGACCTTGTTCTGGGTGTTTACAAGAAGCCCGTTACAGTAGTCAGTGGTAGACATGACTAGTGTACTAACCAGAGTTTTTCCTGCAGTCAGAGGCAGAAATGGTAAAATCTTTTTTATCATACGTAACTTGTGGAATGAGGCTGAGACCACTGAGTTAGCATGGGGCAGAAAAGTCAATTTGTCATCGTATATGACGCCCAAGTTCCTAACCCTGGTAACTGGGAGTGGGGGGGGACCCAGTGAGGCAGGCCACCAAGAGGAGGACCAGATAGGAGACAGCTTGCCAAATGTCATAACCTCTGTTTTATCAGTTCAACTTAAGGCAATTACTGGTCATCCAGCTGCTGATTGCAAGCATGCCTTTTTGAAAGTAGGCTGCTACCTTTTCACCATCATTGTGTATAGTCAACACCAATTGCGTATCGTCGGCATAAGATGTAAGGCCCATCCCATGTACCTTGATTACTCTAGCTAAGTCCGACACATACATGTTAAAGAGTGTCGGACTTAGGGATGACCCTTGCGGGACACCACATGGGAGGGCCAATTGGGCAGACTGGAAGGTGCCAAAATTTACCGACTGTGTCCGATTGGTGAGAAAGGAGGTCAACAGTGCTCTTGCATTGTGTTGGATACCCATTTTAGTGACACGGTCGATCAAGTTGGTGTGATCGACCGTGTCAAAAGCTGCTGAGAGATCCAGCAGTATAAGAACAGCCGTGCCTCCCTGATCCAGAATGATTCTGATGTCTTCAGCTGCTTTAATGAGTGCGGTCTCTGTTCCATGACCCTTACGAAAACCAAATTGAGTGTCGTCTAACAGATGATGATCTTCAAGGTACTTGGAGAGTTGAGTATTCATCACCTTTTCAAAGATTTTGGCTGGGAAAGGCAAATTGGCTATCGGCCTGTAATTTTTTGTGTCATTAGGGTCTAAGTTTGCTTTTTTTAGCAGTGGTTTTATAATAGTTTTCTTCCAGGCCGTAGGGTATATGCCTGAGGCAAACATAGTATTACAAATGCTAGATAGAACAGGTGCCACATGTTCTGTGACTGGTAAAAGTACAGCCGGAGGACAAGGGTCAGTAGCAGAGCCTGATTTCACAGAAGAGATTAGGTTTGCAATCTGATCAGGTGTGGTGTTATCAAATTGTAGTAAGGAGAATTCAGTGGTATCCCTTGTTAAGAACTGGTTGGCAGTGTTGGCCTTGGATGCGAATTTAGAGTAAACATCATTTACTTTTTCAAAAAAGTAATTCGCTAGAGAGTCACATAGTGACTGTGAAGGAGCTAGAGTGCAGGAGGATGTTTGACCTGACAATTTAGCGACTACTTGGTAAAGCTGTTTATTAGAATCTTGCGCAGATTCAATCTGAGCAGTAAAATATTTGCTTTTTCCTGCGTTAACAGCAGTTTATATTTGGTAAGCTCTTCTTTATATAGGAGTTTCTCCTGACAGTTGTAAGATTTGCGCCATTGTCTTTCACGATTTCTACACAATTTCTTTTGTTCTCTGAGGAGTTCAGAGAACCAAGGGGCTGACGGCGAGCGCCGATTTTTTGAGAAGGTTTTGTTTGGCACCAGCAGATTAATTGCATTGTGCAGCCAATTGGTGTAGTTTACTGAAGCAAGGTTGGGGTCTGAGGAGACAACTGGAAGGGTTGAACATAGATGCGTCTTAAGTGGCTGGTGATCTATGCTCTTCCAGGCTTTTATTACAACCGGCTTATTTATTAAGGTACTAGAAGAGGGCTTAATGTGGATAACCGCATGATGGTCAGTCCATACTAAAGGTAGAATACGCTTTAAAAGAATAGCTTGGGAATTTGAGAATAGGCCATCTAAAGTGTGGCCGGCTACATGCGTGGAGTTTGAAACTCGCTGTGATAGACCCACCGCTTCCAAGTCTGAGAGCAATATATTAGTGTCCTTATCAAGATGATTTTCTAGGTGAAAATTAAAATCCCCCAGAATCGTGAAGGTGGGTTCAGCTGCCATTGGTTCTACCAGGTTACTTAGTGTGGAGAGAAACTCTGTCCTAGGTCGGCGGTCTTGAAGAAGCGCAGCAGATCTTGCATAGACCATAGAGGTGCGAAACATGTCGACCCACGCCTCATTTCACTGCTACTTGGGAACACCACAGACCCTAATGTGGGCATACTGGGGCTTCAAGGAAACTGGTAATGTGGGCATACTGGGGCCTCAAGGAAACTGGTAATGTGGGCATACTGGGGCCTCAAGGAAACTGGTATTGTGGGCATACTGGGGCCTCCAGGAAACTGGTAATGTGGGCATACTGGGGCCTCAAGGAAACTGGTAATGTGGGCATACTGGGGCCTCCAGGAAACTGGTAATATGGGCATACTGGGACCTCGAGGAAACTGGTAATGTGGGCATACTGGGGCCTCGAGGAAACTGGTAATGTGGGCATACTGGGACCTCGAGGAAACTGGTAATGTGGGCATACTGGGGCGTCAAGGAAACTGGCAATGTGTGTAGGAGAGTAGGATCTGATTCTTATAGTTACCCCCACTTTTTGCTGATGTTTCACTGTTTTTCGACCTAGCCAGACTGAGGCCCTGCTAATCAGGACCCCAGTCTATCTGCTTTCTACTCTAAAATGACTGTATGTACTTTAGGTACACTCCAGATTGGATTCTGGGGTACCCTTGTGAGTCCCTAGTATATGGTATACTATGTACCCAGGGCATAGGTACCCCAGAGGCCTACCAGGGGCTGCAGCATGTATTGTGCCACCCCTGGAAAGCCTTTTAAAATGACACAACAGGTCTGCTACAGCAGCCTGTCTAAGGTGGTGTATCCACCCCTTACTGAGATATAGGTTCCCTATATCTCTCCATATCACTGCACATGTAAACCTATCAGTCACCCCTATGGCAGGCCTTAACAATCCTGGGGCTGGGTGGGTGCACTCCAAGAGTGCTTTGAAGTCTGCACTGGGGGCACATTTGGTGTCCCTGTGCATAGTCCAGCTCAAACCGGTTGCAGGGGCACACAGCCCCTGCTCTGGCGCGAAACTGGACAAAGGAAATGGGTGTAGCCACCCCTCTTTCCTGACCCTCCCATAGGTGGGTCCCCAGAGTTTGTCCCACCCCTTCCTTGGGTATAAAGTAGGAACCCCTGACTACAGGACTTTAGTTTACACCTGGACTAAACTCTGACACAGAAACCAAGTACTTCGATGATCTGCACAACGCTGGATGACTGAAGAATCTCCCTTGGAGTAATGGAGTTACTCCCCTGCAAGGCAGGCACCTTTAACGCAACTGACCGTTTGGCATCTCCGAAGCTCCGACGGACTCTGCAGAATATTGCCACACAGGAGGTGGGTTTTCCGCGGTCTTAGAGGTCGATCTGTGTCCACAGCAAGTCTGAGGCCCGTATCCTTCGTGGTGCCCGTGCAACCCGAACCCCTGGGCACCGCATCCATTTGCAGAAGCATCAGCTTTCCGGCGACCCCTCAGGCTGAGCTTTGGGTTACTTGTAGCCCTGACCCCAAGCAGTGATCACACCGAAGATTGCAGGCCTGCACTCAACGAGTGTTCCGTGGGCCGCCATTTTGTGATTCCTCTCGAGGTCCCTTTGCGATCCTTGGTCCGTTGACCTGTGGGTCCCCAAGAAGGCAACACTAACTTTTATTGGGCTTCCCTGATTGCTCCAGACGTGCCCTGACTCTCCATCGCTTGGGGAGTCCCCAGTACCTTGCTGGTCCGCACAGAAGCATCTTTTCTCTTCCTGCGTGGGTTGCTGTTGCCAAGGCTTGTTGTGTTCAATCCGAGCACTGACACCCCAGCACTCGACATCCTTCGTGGGACAGCTCAAATCCGGCTCCTGGTTGTCCTTGACGTCTCCGGGACCCCGTGGCTGCAGAGTCAAGCTTCACCTCTTCGCACCTGAAGCACCCGACATCGGTGGGCATTTGATTGCAGGTTCAATCATTGCAGAGCAAAATCCAGACCATCATGGACTGGGTTGCTCCCACTACCTAGACTCAGGTCAGAGCTTTCTTGGGCCTGACTGGGTACTATAGAAAATTTGTCAAAGGCTATGGATCCATAGTGACCCCTTTGAATGACTTGACTTCTAAAAGAATGCCCAAGAAAGGTCAGTGGACAGTTAGCTGTCAAAAGGCATTTGATGACCTGAAGCAGGCCATGTGCACTGCTCCCATTCCGCAAAGTCCTGATTACTCCAAGCAATTCATTTTCCAAACAGATGCATCCGAGTTGGGGGTAGGGGCTGTGTTATCACAATTGAATGATGAAGGTCAGGATCAGCCAGTAGCTTTTATTAGCAGAAGGTTGACCCCCAGAGAGAAACGTTGGTCAGCCATTGAGAGGGAGGCCTTTGCTGTGGTTTGGGCCTTGAAGAAGCTGAAGCCATACTTGTTTGGCACTCACTTCATTGTTCAGACAGACCACAAGCCCCTCTTATGGCTAAAACAGATGAAGGGTGAAAACCCAAAACTTTTGAGGTGGTCCATTTCCCTACAGGGGATGGACTATACAGTGGAACATAGACCTGGGATTAACCATGCCAATGCAGATGGACTCTCCAGATATTTCCACTTAGGACTTTAAACTAACCTTGACCAGTTGAGTCTTCATGTTCTGACGTTTGGGGGGGGGGGGGGGTTGTGTAGGAGAGTAGGATCTGCTTCTTATAGTTACCCCCACTTTTTGCTGATGTTTCACTGTTTTTCGACTTGGCCAGACTGAGGCCCCGCTAATCAGGACCCCAGTCTATCTGCTTTTTACTCTAAAATGACTGTATGTACTTTAGGTACACTCCAGATTGGATTCTGGGGTACCCTTGTGAGTCCCTAGTATATGGTATACTATGTACCCAGGGCATAGGTACCCCAGAGGCCTACCAGGGGCTGCAGCATGTATTGTGCCACCCCTGGGAAGCCTTTTAAAATGACACAACAGGTCTGCTACAGCAGCCTGTGTAAGGTGGTGTATCCACCCTTACTGAGATATAGGTTCCCTATATCTCTCCATATCACTGCACATGTAAACCTATCAGTCACCCCTATGGCAGGCCTTAACAATCCTGAAGGCAGGGTGCTGGGTTTCATGTGAGAGGGTGCTCATGCATGAGCAGAGCCCCTCTGCAGCTTTCGGAATCTTCATTCCGGGGTTGTTTGTGATGCAGCCAGACCATATACTCTTAAGTGCATTATGACCTCACAGTAAATGCCAACTTGAGAATGGCTGCGTGGAAACATGTCGTGTTTGGTGTCAAACACCTTGGAATCATACCTCCACTCCAGTAACTGGGGTGGGAGGTATGATTCCCCCTACTAGAGGGAGAAACATGGCACCATCGGTACACCCGGTACCAGCTTAACAGAACCCTGGCATCACAAAATGGATGCTGCAGCCACAGACACGAGTCTGGCCTCCTGCTGCTGGACGAAACTACGGCAGGGGAGGCCTGGACAATAGGTTTCCTGTCACAGGGAGGTGGGACCACCTCCCAGACAGGCTTTAGTGTATTGGGGCTGGGTGGGTGCACTCCAAGAGTGCTTTGAAGTCTGCACTGGGGGCACATTTGGTGTCCTTGTGCATAGTCCAGCTCAAACCGGTTGCAGGGGCACACAGCCCCTGCTCTGGTGCGAAACTGGACAAAGGAAATGGGTGTAGCCACCCCTCTTTCCTGACCCTCCCATAGGTGGGTCGCCAGAGTTTGTCCCACCCCTTCCTTGGGTATAAAGTAGGAACCCCTGACTACAGGACTTTAGATTACACCTAGACTAAACTCTGACACAGAAACCAAGTACTTCGACGATCTGCACAACGCTGGATGACTGAAGAATCTCCCTTGGAGTAAAGGAGTTACTCCCCTGCAAGGCAGGCACCTTTAACGCAACTGACCGGTTGGCATCTCCGAAGCTCCGACGGACTCCGCAGAATATTGCCACACAGGAGGTAGGTTTTCCGAGGTCTTAGAGGTCGATCTGTGCCCACAGCAAGTCTGAGGCCCGTATCCCTCGTGGTGACCGTGCAACCCGAACCCCTGGGCACCGCGTCCATTTGCAGAAGCATCAGCTTTCCGGCGACCCCTGAGGCTGAGCTTTGGGTTACTTGTAGCCCTGACCCCAAGCAGTGATCACACCGAAGATTGCAGGCCTACACTCAACGAGTGTTCCGTGGGCCGCCATTTTGTGATTCCTCTCGAGGTCCCTTCGCGATCCCTGGTCCGTTGACCTGTGGGTCCCCAAGAAGGCAACACTAACTTTTATTGGGCTTCCCTGGTAGCTCCAGACGTGCCCTGACTCTCCATCACTTGGGGAGTCCCCAGGATCTTGCTGGTCCGCACAGAAGCATCTTTTCTCTTCCTGCGTGGGTTGCTGTTGCCAAGGCTTGTTGTGTTCAATCCGAGCAGCGACACCCCAGCACTCGACATCCTTCGTGGGACAGCTCGAATCCGGCTCCTGGTTGTCCTTGACATCTCCGGGACCCTGTGGCTGCAGAGTCAAGCTTCACCTCTTCGCACCTGAAGCACCCGACATCGGTGGGCATTTGATTGCTCCGCTCCTGGTCACTGGCTAGTGACCCAGACTCTGTCCCCTCTGCTTTCAGGTTCTTCACATCTTCGATCCAGGCTTGGATCACACCGGACACTTTCCTTCTTCACGGCAGCAGCACTTTGCAGCAGATCGCCATTGAAATCAACGACGATTCCCGACACCCTTGGACACCTATGCACCCGGCTCCCTGGGTGAGGTAACTCGAGTACTACGGTGCTCCCGTGGGTGTTGGCCCTAGAACCCCTTAAGTCTAAAGGGGTTTGCTCAAAGTCCTCTTCTAAGTGTCCTTTTGCTTTAAAATTCCAACCGCGACTTTCCTCATAGAATCCTACGGCGCTCGCGGCTGTGTTCTCACACTGCACACGTCCCCGTGGGTCTCCTGTGTCACTACCTTGGGTGGTTCCTTGGGGTCCCAGCGATTCTACGTGCTCTAGGCACTGTGTCTAGTCAAGTCGTGGTTCTTATACCACTTTCTTAATATATTGTTTGGTCCCCCCTGGGGCCCATTGTATATTGTGCTATTTACTGTCGTTTTAATACTGTGATATTGTGTATCTTGGACTCTAATCTCATAAAGAGATTAGTAGTGAGTGTTTAGAAATAAATACATATATTTTATATACACCTGGTGTGGTTCTCCTTTCATTTGGTCATTCAAGAGGTTATAATCTGGTAAACCAAGCTGCTTTACATTCCTTCAAGACTTAGCCTGAAGGCTGCTCTCCATAGCTACCACTAGGATAGCTTTCAATAAATGTTGTCTTTAACCTATCTCCAATAAGGGGTTGTTTGGACTGGTGCAAGGTGCCCACTATAACTAGTGGACAGCGTATACCAGGCCAACTTCTCACAATGTCGGCATACTGGGGCGTCAAGGAAACTGGTAACGCGGGCATACTGGGGCCTCGAGGAAACTGGTAATGTGGGCATACTGGGGCGTCAAGGAAACTGGTAATGTGAGCATACTGGGGCGTCAAGGAAACTGGTACTGTGGGCATACTGGGGCCTCCAGGAAACTGGTAATGTGGGCATACTGGGGCCTCCAGGAAACTGGTAATGTGGGCATACTGGGGCCTCCAGGAAACTGGTAATGTGGGAATACTGGGGCATCAAGGAAACTGGTAATGTGGGAATACTGGGGCCTCAAAGAAACTGGTAATGTGGGCATACTGGGGCCTCAAGGAAACTGGTAATGTGGGCATACTGGGGCCTCAAGGAAACTGGTAATGTGGGCATACTGGGGACTCGAGGAAACTGGTAATGTGGGCATATAGGAAATTGGTAATGTGGGCATACTGGGGCCTCAAGGAAACTGGTAATGTGGGCATACTGGGGCATCATGGAAACTGATAATGTGGGCATACTGGGGCGTCAAGGAAACTGGTAATGTGGCATACAGGGGGAATCAAGGAAACTGGTAATGTGGGCATACTGGGGGCATCGAGGAAACTGGCAATGTGGGCATACTGGGGCATCGAAGAAACTGGCAATGTGGGCATACTGGGCCATCAAGGAAACTGGTAATGTGGGCATACTGGGGACTCCAGGAAACTGGTAATGTGGGCATACTGGGGCATCGAGGAAAATAGCAATGTGGGCATACTGGGGCATCGAGGAAACTGGCAATGTGGGCATACTGGGGCATCGAGGAAACTGGCAATGTGGGCATACTGGGGCATCAAGGAAACTGGTAATGCGGGCATACTGGGGCCTCAAGGAAACTGGTAATGTGGGCATACTGGGGCCTCAAGGAAACTGGTAATGTGGGCATACTGGGGCCTCAAGGAAACTGGTAATGTGGGCATACTGGGGCCTCAAGGAAACTGGTAATGTGGGCATACTGGGGCCTCGAGGAAACTGGTAATGTGGGCATACTGGGGCCTCAAGGAAACTGGTAATGTGGGCATACTGGGGCATCAAGGAAACTGGTAATGTGGGCATACTGGGGCATCAAGGAAACTGGTAATGTGGGCATACTGGGGCATCGAGGAAATTGGCAATGTGGGCATACTGGGGCCTCAAGGAAACTGGTAATGTGGGTATACTGGGGACTCGAGGGAACTGGTAATGTGGGCATACTGGGGCCTCAAGGAAACTGGTAATGTGGGCATACTGGGGCATAGAGGAAACTGGCAATGTGGGCATACTGGGGCATCAAGGAAACTGGCAATGTGGGCATACTGGGGCATCAAGGAAACTGGTAATGTGGGCATACTGGGGCCTCGAGGAAACTGGTAATGTGGGCATACTGGGGCCTCGAGGAAACTGGTAATGTGGGCATACTGGGGCGTCAAGGAAACTGGCAATGTGGGCATACTGGGGCGTCAAGCAAACTGGTAATGTGGGCATACTGGGGACTCGAGGAAACTGGTAATGTGGGCATACTGGGGCATCGAGGAAATTGGTAATGTGGGCATACTGAGGCATCAAGGAAACTGGTAATGTGGGCATACTGGGGCCTCAAGGAAACTGGTAATGTGGGCATACTGGGGCCTCGAGGAAACTGGTAATCTGGGCATACTGGGGCCTCGAGGAAACTGGTAATGTGGGCATACAGGGGCATCAAGGAAACTGGTAATGTGGGCATACTGGGGCGTCAAGGAAACTGGTAATGTGGGCATACTGGGGTGTCAAGGAAACTGGTAATATGGGCATGCTGGGGCATCACGGAAATTGGTAATGTGGGCATACTGGGGCATCAAGGAAACTGGTAATGTGGGCATACTGGGGCATCAAGGAAACTGGTAATGTGGGCATACTGGGGACTCGAGGGAACTGGTAATGTGGGCATACTGGGGCCTCAAGGAAACTGGTAATGTGGGTATACTGGGGACTCGAGGGAACTGGTAATGTGGGCATACTGGGGCCTCAAGGAAACTGGTAATGTGGGCATACTGGGGCATAGAGGAAACTGGCAATGTGGGCATACTGGGGCGTCAAGGAAACTGGCAATGTGGGCATACTGGGGCATCAAGGAAACTGGTAATGTGGGCATACTGGGGCCTCGAGGAAACTGGTAATGTGGGCCTACTGGGGCCTCGAGGAAACTGGTAATGTGGGCATACTGGGGCGTCAAGGAAACTGGCAATGTGGGCATACTGGGGCGTCAAGCAAACTGGTAATGTGGGCATACTGGGGACTCGAGGAAACTGGTAATGTGGGCATACTGGGGCATCGAGGAAATTGGTAATGTGGGCATACTGAGGCATCAAGGAAACTGGTAATGTGGGCATACTGGGGCCTCAAGGAAACTGGTAATGTGGGCATACTGGGGCCTCGAGGAAACTGGTAATCTGGGCATACTGGGGCCTCGAGGAAACTGGTAATGTGGGCATACAGGGGCATCAAGGAAACTGGTAATGTGGGCATACTGGGGCGTCAAGGAAACTGGTAATGTGGGCATACTGGGGTGTCAAGGAAACTGGTAATATGGGCATGCTGGGGCATCACGGAAATTGGTAATGTGGGCATACTGGGGTGTCAAGGAAACTGGTAATATGGGCATGCTGGGGCGTCAAGGAAACTGGTAATGTGGGCATACTGGGACGTAATAAATTGGAAATGTGGGCATACTGGGGCCTCGAGGAAACTGGTAATGTGGGCATACTGGGGCCTCGAGGAAACTGGTAATGTGGGCATACTGGGGCGTCAAGGAAACTGGCAATGTGGGCATACTGGGGCGTCAAGGAAACTGGTAATGTGGGCATACTGGGGCATCAAGGAAACTGGTAATGTGGGCATACTGCGGCGTCAAGGAAACTGGTAATGTGGGCATCAAGGAAGCTGGTAATGTGGGCATACTGGGGCCTCAAGGAAACTGGTAATGTGGGCATACTGGGGTGTCAAGGAAACTGGTAATATGGGCATGCTGGGGCATCACGGAAATTGGTAATGTGGGCATACTGGGGCGTCAAGGAAACTGGTAATGTGGGCATACTGGGATGTAATAAATTGGAAATGTGGGCATACTGAGGCCTCGAGGAAACTGGTAATGTGGGCATACTGGGGCCTCGAGGAAACTGGTAATGTGGGCATACTGGGGCATCAAGGAAACTGGCAATGTGGGCATACTGGGGCATCAGGGAAACTGGCAATGTGGGCATACTGGGGTGTCAAGGAAACTGGTAATGTGGGCATACTGGGGCCTCGAGAAAACTGGCAATGTGGGCATACTGGGGCGTCAAGGAAACTGGCAATGTGGGCATACTGGGGCGTCAAGGAAACTGGTAATATGGGCATACTGGGGCATCAAGGAAACTGGTAATGTGGGCATAGTGGGGCGTCAAGGAAACTGGTAATGTGGGCATCAAGGAAACTGGTAATGTGGGCATACTGGGGCCTTAAGGAAACTGGTAATGTGGGCATTGAGGGGCATCAAGGAAACTGGTAATGTGGGCATACTGAGGCGTCAAGGAAACTGGTATTGTGGGCATACTGGGACGTAATAATTTGGAAATGTGGGCATACTGGGGTGTCAAGGAAACTGGTAATGTGGGCATACTGGGGCCTCAATGAAACTGGTAATGTGGGCATACTGGGGCCTCGAGTAAACTGGCAATGTGGGCATACTGGGGCATCAAGGAAACTGGCAATGTGGGCATACTGTGGCGTCAAGGAAACTGGTAATGTGGGCATACTGAGGCGTCAAGGAAACTGGTAATGTGGGCATACTGGGGCGTCACGGAAACTGGTAATGTGGGCATACTGGGGCGTCAAGGAAACTGGTAATGTGGGCATACTGGGGCGTCAAGGAAACTGGTATTGTGGGCATACTGGGACGTAATAATTTGGAAATGTGGGCATACTGGGGTGTCAAGGAAACTGGTAATGTGGGCATACTGGGGCCTCAATGAAACTGGTAATGTGGGCATACTGGGGCCTCGAGTAAACTGGCAATGTGGGCATACTGGGGCATCAAGGAAACTGGCAATGTGGGCATACTGTGGCGTCAAGGAAACTGGTAATGTGGGCATACTGAGGCATCAAGGAAACTGGTAATGTGGGCATACTGGGGCGTCACGGAAACTGGTAATGTGGGCATACTGGGGCGTCAAGGAAACTGGTAATGTGGGCATACTGGGGCGTCAAGGAAACTGGTAATGTGGGCATACGGGGTCCTCCAGGAAACTGGTAATGTGGGCATACTGGGCATCACAGAAACTTGTAATGTGGGCATACTGGGGTGTCAAGGAAACTGGTAATGTGGGCATACGGGGGCGTCAAGGAAACTGGTAATGTGGGCATACTGGGGCGTCAAGGAAACTGGTAATGTGGGCATACTGGGGCATCAAGGAAACTGGTAATGTGGGCATACTGGGGCATCAAGGAAACTGGTAATGTGGGCATACTGGGGCGTCAAGGAAACTGGTAATGTGGGCATACTGGGGCCTCAAGGAAACTGGTAATGTGGGCATACTGGGGCCTCGAGGAAACTGGTAATATGGGCATACTGGGGAATCAAGGAAACTGGCAATGTGGGCATACTGAGTCATCAAGGGAACTGTTATGTGGGCATACTGGGGCCTCAAGGAAACTGGTAATGTGGGCATACTGGGGACTCGAGGAAACTGGTAATGTGGGCATATAGGAAATTGGTAATGTGGGCATACTGGGGCCTCAAGGAAACTGGTAATGTGGGCATACTGGGGCCTCCAGGAAACTGGTAATGTGGGCATACTGGGGCCTCCAGGAAACTGGTAATGTGGGCATACTGGGGCCTCAAGGAAACTGGCAATGTGGGCATACTGGGGCCTCAAGGAAACTGGCAATGTGGGCATACTGGGGCGTCAAGGAAACTGGCAATGTGGGCATACTGGGGCGTCAAAGAAACTGGCAATGTGGGCATACTGGGGCGTCAAGGGAACTGGTAATATGGGCATACTGGGGCGTCAGGAAACTGGTAATGTGGGCATACTGGGGCGTCAAGGAAACAGGTAATGTGGGCATCAAGGAAACTGGTAATATGGGCATACTGGGGCGTCAGGAAACTGGTAATGTGGGCATACGGGGGCGTCAAGGAAACTGGTAATGTGGGCATACTGGGGCGTCAAGGAAACTGGTAATGTGGGCATACTGGGGCATCAAGGAAACTGGTAATGTGGGCATACTGGGGCATCAAGGAAACTGGTAATGTGGGCATACTGGGGCCTCAAGGAAACTGGTAATGTGGGCATACTGGGGCCTCAAGGAAACTGGTAATGTGGGCATACTGGGGCCTCGAGGAAACTGGTAATATGGGCATACTGGGGAATCAAGGAAACTGGCAATGTGGGCATACTGAGTCATCAAGGGAACTGTTATGTGGGCATACTGGGGCATCAAGGAAGCTGGTAATGTGGGCATACTGGGGCCTCAAGGAAACTGGTAATGTGGGCATACTGGGGCCTCCAGGAAACTGGTAATGTGGGCATACTGGGGCCTCCAGGAAACTGGTAATGTGGGCATACTGGGGCCTCAAGGAAACTGGCAATGTGGGCATACTGGGGCGTCAAGGAAACTGGCAATGTGGGCATACTGGGGCGTCAAAGAAACTGGCAATGTGGGCATACTGGGGCGTCAAGGGAACTGGTAATATGGGCATACTGGGGCGTCAGGAAACTGGTAATGTGGGCATACTGGGGCGTCAAGGAAACAGGTAATGTGGGCATCAAGGAAACTGGTAATGTGGGCATACTGGGGCGTCAAGGAAACTGGTAATGTGGGCATACTGAGGCATCAAGGAAACTGGTAATGTGGGCATACTGGGACGTAATAAATTGGAAATGTGGGCATACTGGGGTGTCAAGGAAACTGGTAATGTGGGCATACTGGGGCCTCAATGAAACTGGTAATGTGGGCATACTGGGGCCTCGAGGAAACTGGTAATGTGGGCATACTGGGGCATCAAGGAAACTGGCAATGTGGGCATACTGGGGCATCAAGGAAACTGGCAATGTGGGCATACTATGGCGTCAAGGAAACTGGTAATGTGGGCATACTGAGGCATCAAGGAAACTGGTAATGTGGGCATACTGGGGCGTCACGAAAACTGGTAATGGGGGCATACTGGGGCGTCAAGGAAACTGGTAATGTGGGCATACTGGGGCGTCAAGGAAACTGGTAATGTGGGCATACGGGGTCCTCCAGGAAACTGGTAATGTGGGCATACTGGGCATCACAGAAACTGGTAATGTGGGCATACTGGGGCCTCAAGGAAACTGGTAATGTGGGCATACTGGGGCGTCAAGGAAACTGGTAATGTGGGCATACTGGGGCATCAAGGAAAGTGGTAATGTGGGCATACTGGGGCGTCAAGGAAACTGGTAATGTAGGCATACTGGGGCCTCGAGGAAACTGGTAATGTAGGCATACTGGGGCCTCGAGGAAACTGGTAATGTGGGCATACTGGGGCCTCGAGGAAACTGGTAATGTGGGCATACTGGGGCATCAAGGAAATTGGCAATGTGGGCATACTGAGGCATCAAGGAAACTGGTAATGTGGGCATACTGGGGCATCAAGGAAACTGATAATGTGGGCATACTGGGGCGTTAAGGAAACTGGTAATGTGGGCACACTGGGGCGTCAGGAAACTGGTAATGTGGGCATACTGGGGCCTCAGGGAAACTGGTAATGTGGGCATACTGGGGCGGCAAGGAAACTGGTAATGTGGGCATACTGAGGCATCAAGGAAACTGGTAATGTGGGCATACTGGGGCCTCCAGGAAACTGGTAATGTGGGCATACTGGGGCGTCAAGGAAACTGGTAATGTGGGCATAACTGGGGCATCAAGGAAAGGGGTAATGTGGGCATACTGGGGCCTCAAAGGAACTGGTAATGTGGGCATACTGGGGCATCAAGGAAACTGGTAATGCGGGCATACTGGGGCCTCAAGGAAACTGGTAATGTGGGCATACTGGGGCCTCCAGGAAACTGGTAATGTGGGCATACTGGGGCCTCCAGGAAACTGGTAATGTGGGCATACTGGGGCCTCCAGGAAACTGGTAATGTGGGCATACTGGGGCCTCCAGGAAACTGGTAATGTGGGCATACTGGGGCCTCCAGGAAACTGGTAATGTGGGCATACTGGGGCGTCATGGAAACTGGTAATTTGGGCATGATGGGGCGTCAAGGAAACTGGTAATTTGGGCATGATGGGGCGTCAAGGAAACTGGTAATGTGGGCATACTGGGGCCTCAAGGAAACTGGTAATGTGGGCATACTGGGGTGTCAAGGAAACTGGTAATGTGGGCATACTGGGGCCTCAATGAAACTGGTAATGTGGGCATACTGGGGCCTCGAGGAAACTGGTAATGTGGGCATACTGGGGCATCAAGGAAACTGGCAATGTGGGCATACTGGGGCATCAAGGAAACTGGCAATGTGGGCATACTATGGCATCAAGGAAACTGGTAATGTGGGCATACTGAGGCATCAAGGAAACTGGTAATGTGGGCATACTATGGCATCAAGGAAACTGGTAATGTGGGCATACTGGGGCATCACGGAAACTGGTAATGTGGGCATACTGGGGCGTCACGGAAACTGGTAATGTGGGCATACTGGGGCGTCAAGGAAACTGGCAATGTGGGCATACTGGGGCGTCAAGGAAACTGGTAATGTGGGCATACGGGGTCCTCCAGGAAACTGGTAATGTGGGCATACTGGGCATCACAGAAACTGGTAATGTGGGCATACTGGGGTGTCAAGGAAACTGGTAATGTGGGCATACTGGGGCGTCAAGGAAACTGGTAATGTGGGCATACTGGGGCGTCAAGGAAACTGGTAATGTGGGCATCAAGGAAACTGGTAATGTGGGCAGACTGGGGCCTCAAGGAAACTGGTAATGTGGGCAGACTGGGGCGGCAAGGAAACTGGTAATGTGGGCATACTGAGGCATCAAGGAAACTGGTAATGTGGGCATACTGGGGCCTCCAGGAAACTGGTAATGTGGTCATACTGGGGCATCAAGGAAACTGGTAATGTGGGCATAACTGGGGCATCAAGGAAACTGGTAATGTGGGCATACTGGGGCCTCAAGGGAACTGTTAATGTGGGCATACTGGGGCATCAAGGAAACTGGTAATGGGGGCATACTGGGGCCTCAAGGAAACTGGTAATGTGGGCATACTGGGGCCTCCAGGAAACTGGTAATGTGGGCATACTGGGGCCTCCAGGAAACTGGTAATGTGGGCATACTGGGGCCTCAAGGAAACTGGTAATGTGGGCATACTGGGGCCTCAAGGAAACTGGTAATGTGGGCATACTCGGGCCTCCAGGAAACTGGTAATGTGGGCATACTGGGGCCTCGAGGAAACTGGTAATGTGGGCATACGGGGCCTCGAGGAAACTGGTAATGTGGGCATACTGGGGCATCAAGGAAACTGGCAATGTGGGCATACTGGGGCGTCAGGGAAACTGGTAATGTGGGCATTCTGGGGCCTCGAGGAAACTGGTAATGTGGGCATACTGGGGCATCAAGGAAACTGGCAATGTGGGCATACTGGGCGTCAAGGAAACTGGTAATGTGGGCATACTGGGACCTCGAGGAAACTGGCAGTTTGGGCATACTGGGGCGTCAAGGAAACTGGCAATGTGGGCATACTGGGGCGTCAAGGAAACTGGTAATATGGGCATACTGGGGCATCAAGGAAACTGGTAATGTGGGCATACTGGGGCTTCAAGGAAACTGGTAATGTGGGCATCAAGGAAACTGGTAATGTGGGCATACTGGGGCCTCAAGGAAACTGGTAATGTGGGCATACTGGGGCGTCAAGGAAACTGGTAATGTGGGCATACTGGGGGTCAAGGGAAACTGGTAATGTGGGCATACTGAGGCATCAAGGAAACTGGTAATGTGGGCATACTGGGACGTAATAAATTGGAAATGTGGGCATACTGGGGTGTCAAGGAAACTGGTAATGTGGGCATACTGGGGCCTCAATGAAACTGGTAATGTGGGCATACTGGGGCCTCGAGGAAACTGGTAATGTGGGCATACTGGGGTATCAAGGAAACTGGCAATGTGGGCATACTGGGGCATCAAGGAAACTGGCAATGTGGGCATACTATGGCATCAAGGAAACTGGTAATGTGGGCATACCGAGGCATCAAGGAAACTGGTAATGTGGGCATACTATGGCATCAAGGAAACTGGTAATGTGGACATACTGAGGCATCAAGGAAACTGGTAATGTGGGCATACTGGGGCGTCACGGAAACTGGTAATGTGGGCATACTGAGGGCGTCAAGGAAACTGGTAATGTGGGCATACTGGGGCGTCAAGGAAACTGGTAATGTGGGCATACGGGGTCCTCCAGGAAACTGGTAATGTGGGCATACTGGGCATCACAGAAACTGGTAATGTGGGCATACTGGGGTGTCAAGGAAACTGGTAATGTGGGCATACTGGGCGTCAAGGAAACTGGTAATGTGGGCATACTGGGGCGTCAAGGAAACTGGTAATGTGGGCATACTGGGGCATCAAGAAAACTGGTAATGTGGGCATACTGGGGCCTCCAGGAAACTGGTAATGTGGGCATACTGGGGCATCAAGGAAACTGGTAATGTGGGCATAACTGGGGCATCAAGGAAACTGGTAATGTGGGCATACTGGGGCCTCAAGGGAACTGTTAATGTGGGCATACTGGGGCATCAAGGAAACTGGTAATGTGGGCATACTGGGGCTTCAAGGAAACTGGTAATGTGGGCATACTGGGGCCTCCAGGAAACTGGTAATGTGGGCATACTGGGGCCTCAAGGAAACCGGTAATGTGGGCATTCTGGGGCCTCCAGGAAACTGGTAATGTGGGCATACTGGGGCCTCGAGGAAACTGGTAATGTGGGCATACTGGGGCCTCGAGGAAACTGGCAATGTGGGCATACTGGGCGTCAGGGAAACTGGTAATGTGGGCATTCTGGGGCCTTGAGGAAACTGGTAATGTGGGCATACTGGGGCATCAAGGAAACTGGCAATGTGGGCATACTGGGGCATCAAGGAAACTGGTAATGTGGGCATACTGGGACCTCGAGGAAACTGGCAGTTTGGGCATACTGGGGCGTCAAGGAAACTGGCAATGTGGGCATACTGGGGCGTCAAGGAAACTGGTAATATGGGCATACTGGGGCATCAAGGAAACTGGTAATGTGGGCATACTGGGGCGTCAAGGAAACTGGTAATGTGGGCATACTGGGGCGTCAAGGAAACTGGTAATGTGGGCATACTGAGGCATCAAGGAAACTGGTAATGTGGGCATACTGGGACGTAATAAATTGGAAATGTGGGCATACTGGGGTGTCAAGGAAACTGGTAATGTGGGCATACTGGGGCCTCAATGAAACTGGTAATGTGGGCATACTGGGGCCTCGAGGAAACTGGTAATGTGGGCATACTGGGGCATCAAGGAAACTGGCAATGTGGGCATACTGGGGCGTCAAGGAAACTGGCAATGTGGGCACACTATGGCGTCAAGGAAACTGGTAATGTGGACATACTGAGGCATCAAGGAAACTGGTAATGTGGGCATACTGGGGCGTCACGGAAACTGGTAATGTGGGCATACTGGGGCGTCAAGGAAACTGGTAATGTGGGCATACTGGGGCGTCAAGGAAACTGGTAATGTGGGCATACGGGGTCCTCCAGGAAACTGGTAATGTGGGCATACTGGGCATCACAGAAACTGGTAATGTGGGCATACTGGGGTGTCAAGGAAACTGGTAATGTGGGCATACTGGGGCGTCAAGGAAACTGGTAATGTGGGCATACTGGGGCGTCAAGGAAACTGGTAATGTGGGCATCAAGGAAACTGGTAATGTGGGCAGACTGGGGCCTCAAGGAAACTGGTAATGTGGGCAGACTGGGGCGGCAAGGAAACTGGTAATGTGGGCATACTGAGCCATCAAGGAAACTGGTAATGTGGGCATACTGGGGCCTCCAGGAAACTGGTAATGTGGTCATACTGGGGCATCAAGGAAACTGGTAATGTGGGCATAACTGGGGCATCAAGGAAACTGGTAATGTGGGCATACTGGGGCCTCAAGGGAACTGTTAATGTGGGCATACTGGGGCATCAAGGAAACTGGTAATGGGGGCATACTGGGGCCTCAAGGAAACTGGTAATGTGGGCATACTGGGGCCTCCAGGAAACTGGTAATGTGGGCATACTGGGGCCTCCAGGAAACTGGTAATGTGGGCATACTGGGGCCTCAAGGAAACTGGTAATGTGGGCATACTGGGGCCTCAAGGAAACTGGTAATGTGGGCATACTCGGGCCTCCAGGAAACTGGTAATGTGGGCATACTGGGGCCTCGAGGAAACTGGTAATGTGGGCATACGGGGCCTCGAGGAAACTGGTAATGTGGGCATACTGGGGCATCAAGGAAACTGGCAATGTGGGCATACTGGGGCGTCAGGGAAACTGGTAATGTGGGCATTCTGGGGCCTCGAGGAAACTGGTAATGTGGGCATACTGGGGCATCAAGGAAACTGGCAATGTGGGCATACTGGGGCGTCAAGGAAACTGGTAATGTGGGCATACTGGGACCTCGAGGAAACTGGCAGTTTGGGCATACTGGGGCGTCAAGGAAACTGGCAATGTGGGCATACTGGGGCGTCAAGGAAACTGGTAATATGGGCATACTGGGGCATCAAGGAAACTGGTAATGTGGGCATACTGGGGCTTCAAGGAAACTGGTAATGTGGGCATCAAGGAAACTGGTAATGTGGGCATACTGGGGCCTCAAGGAAACTGGTAATGTGGGCATACTGGGGCGTCAAGGAAACTGGTAATGTGGGCATACTGGGGGGTCAAGGAAACTGGTAATGTGGGCATACTGAGGCATCAAGGAAACTGGTAATGTGGGCATACTGGGACGTAATAAATTGGAAATGTGGGCATACTGGGGTGTCAAGGAAACTGGTAATGTGGGCATACTGGGGCCTCAATGAAACTGGTAATGTGGGCATACTGGGGCCTCGAGGAAACTGGTAATGTGGGCATACTGGGGTATCAAGGAAACTGGCAATGTGGGCATACTGGGGCATCAAGGAAACTGGCAATGTGGGCATACTATGGCATCAAGGAAACTGGTAATGTGGGCATACCGAGGCATCAAGGAAACTGGTAATGTGGGCATACTATGGCATCAAGGAAACTGGTAATGTGGACATACTGAGGCATCAAGGAAACTGGTAATGTGGGCATACTGGGGCGTCACGGAAACTGGTAATGTGGGCATACTGGGGCGTCAAGGAAACTGGTAATGTGGGCATACTGGGGCGTCAAGGAAACTGGTAATGTGGGCATACGGGGTCCTCCAGGAAACTGGTAATGTGGGCATACTGGGCATCACAGAAACTGGTAATGTGGGCATACTGGGGTGTCAAGGAAACTGGTAATGTGGGCATACTGGGGCGTCAAGGAAACTGGTAATGTGGGCATACTGGGGCGTCAAGGAAACTGGTAATGTGGGCATACTGGGGCATCAAGAAAACTGGTAATGTGGGCATACTGGGGCCTCCAGGAAACTGGTAATGTGGGCATACTGGGGCATCAAGGAAACTGGTAATGTGGGCATAACTGGGGCATCAAGGAAACTGGTAATGTGGGCATACTGGGGCCTCAAGGGAACTGTTAATGTGGGCATACTGGGGCATCAAGGAAACTGGTAATGTGGGCATACTGGGGCTTCAAGGAAACTGGTAATGTGGGCATACTGGGGCCTCCAGGAAACTGGTAATGTGGGCATACTGGGGCCTCAAGGAAACCGGTAATGTGGGCATTCTGGGGCCTCCAGGAAACTGGTAATGTGGGCATACTGGGGCCTCGAGGAAACTGGTAATGTGGGCATACTGGGGCCTCGAGGAAACTGGCAATGTGGGCATACTGGGGCGTCAGGGAAACTGGTAATGTGGGCATTCTGGGGCCTTGAGGAAACTGGTAATGTGGGCATACTGGGGCATCAAGGAAACTGGCAATGTGGGCATACTGGGGCATCAAGGAAACTGGTAATGTGGGCATACTGGGACCTCGAGGAAACTGGCAGTTTGGGCATACTGGAGCGCCAAGGAAACTGGCAATGTGGGCATACTGGGGCGTCAAGGAAACTGGTAATATGGGCATACTGGGGCATCAAGGAAACTGGTAATGTGGGCATACTGGAGCGTCAGGAAACTGGTAATGTGGGCATACTGGAGCGCCAAGGAAACTGGTAATGTGGGCATACTGAGGCATCAAGGAAACTGGTAATGTGGGCATACTGGGACGTAATAAATTGGAAATGTGGGCATACTGGGGTGTCAAGGAAACTGGTAATGTGGGCATACTGGGGCCTCAATGAAACTGGTAATGTGGGCATACTGGGGCCTCGAGGAAACTGGTAATGTGGGCATACTGGGGCATCAAGGAAACTGGCAATGTGGGCATACTGGGGCGTCAAGGAAACTGGCAATGTGGGCACACTATGGCGTCAAGGAAACTGGTAATGTGGACATACTGAGGCATCAAGGAAACTGGTAATGTGGGCATACTGGGGCGTCACGGAAACTGGTAATGTGGGCATACTGGGGCGTCAAGGAAACTGGTAATGTGGGCATACTGGGGCGTCAAGGAAACTGGTAATGTGGGCATACGGGGTCCTCCAGGAAACTGGTAATGTGAGCATACTGGGCATCACAGAAACTGGTAATGTGGGCATACTGGGGTGTCAAGGAAACTGGTAATGTGGGCATACTGGGGCGTCAAGGAAACTGGTAATGTGGGCATACTGGAGCGCCAAGGAAACTGGTAATGTGGGCATACTGGGGCGTCAAGGAAACTGGTAATGTGGGCATACTGGGGCGTCAAGGAAACTGGTAATGTGGGCATACTGGGGTGTCAAGGAAACTGGTAATGTGGGCATACTGGGGCCTCAATGAAACTGGTAATGTGGGCATACTGGGGCCTCGAGGAAACTGGTAATGTGGGCATACTGGGGCATCAAGGAAACTGGCAATGTGGGCATACTGGGGCATCAAGGAAACTGATAATGTGGGCATACTGGGGCGTCAAGGAAACTGGTAATGTGGGCACACTGGGGCGTCAGGAAACTGGTAATGTGGGCATACTGGGGCCTCAAGGAAACTGGTAATGTGGGCATACTGGGGCAGCAAGGAAACTGGTAATGTGGGCATACTGAGGCATCAAGGAAACTGGTAATGTGGGCATACTGGGGCAGCAAGGAAACTGGTAATGTGGGCATACTGAGGCATCAAGGAAACTGGTAATGTGGGCATAACTGGGGCATCAAGGAAACTGGTAATGTGGGCATACTGGGGCCTCAAGGGAACTGGTAATGTGGGCATACTGGGGCATCAAGGAAACTGGTAATGTGGGCATACTGGGGCCTCAAGGAAACTGGTAATGTGGGCATACTGGGGCCTCCAGGAAACTGGTAATGTGGGCATACTGGGGCCTCCAGGAAACTGGTAATGTGGGCATACTTGTGCCTCCAGGAAACTGGTAATGTGGGCATACTGAGGCAATTTGAAACTAGAGAATGTGAGTATATTAGGGCATTGTGAAAACTGGTAATAAAGGCTTACTGGGGGAAATGATCAACGCACAGGACCAGGTTCACAAGGGTAACTTACACTTTTGAGGAAGTTTACACTTTCATTTTAATGTTATAATTATTACTAGTCATCACTTGTAATGTAAAAATGATGCCTAATGTAAAATGTTTTTAAACATTTTTTACATTTTCCCTAATTTTCAAAAGTGTAAGTTAGTTACCTTTGTCAATCAGGACCATAATGTGGGCATAAGGGGGCAGAATGATAAACTACAAATGTAGATAGACAGGGACATAAATTGATAAACTGTGCATATCTTTTTGATATTTCATTTATTTGAAGTCATTTTATTAGGATGATCTACTGTTCATGAAGGTGCCTAACGTGCTGAACAAAATCAATCAGGGGAATTGGAAGCGCGCTACTCACCCGTGAGGGTCTCAAGGCGCTAGGGGGAGGGGGTAAGCAGCTCAGTTCAGTCGAAGAGCCAGGTCTTGAGCGTCTTCCTGAAGATGTTCAGGGAGGGGGCGCGTCTGATGTCGATCGGGAGCTCGTTCCAGGTCTTGGCCGCGATGTAGGAGAAGGTTCTTCCACCTGTTCTGGCTCTGCGGATGCGCGGTGTTTCGGCGAGGTCGGCGGTTTCTCTTGGGTATGTGGAAGGAGATTCTCTCGTTGAGGTATTGGGGTCCGGTGTTGTGGAGGCATTTGTAGGCGTGGGTGAGTATCTTGAAAGTGACTTTCTTCTCAACAGGGAGCCAGTGGAGGTTCCGTAGGTGTTGGGTGGTGTATTCGTGTCAAGGGATGCAGAGGACGAGTCTGGCTGCGGTGTTCTGTATGGTCTGGAGCTTGCGGAGCAGAGACTTGTTGATCCCGGCGTAGAGGGCGCTTCTGTAGTCCAGTCTGCTGGTTATGAGTGCGTGGGTGACGGCCTTCCTTGATTCGGAGGGGAACCACTTGAAGGTCTTTTGGAGGATTCGGAGGGTGTTGAAGCAGCTGGAGGCGACGGTGTTGACTTGTCGGTCATGGAGAGGGAGGAATCGAGTACGATGCTGAGGTTTCGGGTGTTGTTCGTGGGGGTGGGAGGGCTGCCGAGGGTGGTAGGCCACCAGGTGTTGTCCCATGCCGAGGGGGAGGGTCCGAGGACTTCTGTCTTCTCCGAGTTGAGCTTCAGGCAGTTTCTGCTCATCCAGGATGCGACGTCCTTCATTTCTTCCTGGAAGTTGAGTCTGGTGGTGATTGGATCCTTGGTGAGGGAGAGGATGAGCTGGGTGTCATTGGCGTAGGATAGTATGCTGAGTCCGTGCTGTCTGACGATGGCGGCGAGGGGGGCCATGTAGATGTTGAAGAGCGTGGGACTGAGCGATGATCCTTGGGGCACTCCGCAGTTGATTTCCGTGGGTTCGGAGAGGAAAGGTGGCAGTGTGATTCTTTGGGTTCTGCCGGTGAGGAACGAGCGGGTCCAGTCGATGGCGGTTCCTTGTATGCCGGCGTCGTGGAGTCTGGCGGTGAGTGTGTGGTGGGAGACGGTGTCGAACGCTGCAGAGAGGTCGAGTAGGATCAGGGCAGCGGTGTGTCCTTGGTCGAGGAGGGTGCGGATGTCGTCTGTGGTGGCGAGTAGAGCGGTCTCGGTGCTGTGGTTGCTGCGGAATCTGGATTGGGAGGGGTCGAGGATGAAGTTTTCTTCGATGAATTTGGTTAGCTGTGCATTTTTTGTAAACAGATTTTTATTGCATTTTCAATTAAGCATTACAATCAAACAATATTAAGTTACTTTTCTCGACTTAGTATTTCCCCGACATTGTGGAGAGTATGCTTCCCCTTAATTCTTTCACCTGTCTCAGGTGCTCACCTGTGAATGTTATAACCCCAATTCTGGAACATTTGTAATTAACATATTATCAAAATTGCATGTGGTATTACACGTTGTAAATCAGATGTCTCAGACATATTATCCTAACCGTACCCCAATTATACCCACCACCCTACCTAAGGCGTGTCTCTATAGTCGGCTACCTGCCCAGTCGACTGCTGGGCCACCTATTTTTATCATTGAGGGTCGCTAACATATGCTCAAGGGTCTTTCCCCCGGCTCGGGGGTGTAACTAATATGGGGTCACTTCGCTCAGTAGGCCCAGCGCAGGGAGATCAGTCAGCCCCATCTTGGCTTCCTTCCTCTAGATCACTTCCATCCGCAGCATTTGGATTTTTAAGTAATTCAAGCAAAGCTGTCCACACTCTAGCTACTTCCAACGATTTCTCACTTCCCGTTCTTTTAGCTATTCTCATTCTGACAACAGTTTCACATTCAGCCCATTTAATGAACTCCTTTTTCCACCTAGCGAAACTAGGACCAATTCTCGATTTCCAGTGACTGGTAATGTCTCTCTTAGCTAAAACTAACCCAAGGTCTTGGAACTTACTTGTTACCTTGGTTTTACCAGTGTGGGGAAACCAGTGCAACAGACCGTATTCCGGAGTATTCCCTATTTCTTTCTCAGTCACTTCCGCCAATAGTAAGATTACCTCCTCCCAGAATTCCCCTACGTTCGGGCAGCTCCAGAACATATGCAAAAAATCAGCTCCTATTGTATGACATCATGGGCAGGCTGCGGTTTGCATATTGAAATATTTATTGAGCTTGTCTGGGGTAAGGTAGACTCTGTGTAGTACATAAAAGTTGATCAATTGAAACCGTGCGTTTTTGGTACTCTTCCACGCCCTCTCCACCAGTATCCCCCATTCTTTATCTGCTATAGGCATGCCCAGGTCTGCTTCCCATGCTCTATGGATTTTGGTCAGGGGAGGAAGTGCCGTGTATGTAAGTCGCCTGTACAAACATGTGACTGCTTTAAAAGTGCCCTCCGCAGTAACCAAATATTGACATCCCATCGAGATACTCGGCTCAGACAGCCCCTCACTCCAATGTTTCCTCACAGCTGCCGTAAGGGCTGTATGCAATAAAAAGTCTCCCCCCAGTAGAGCGTGACGCTCCCTGAGGTCGTTGAATGGGATCAGCGTGCCTTCCTCGTAAAGGTCCCCTAACGTAGATATACCCATGATACCAGATCCGCCCATGCACTCAAACTACGCCAGTCACCACCATGGGGGAGTGCCTCACACATAAGCAAGGGGATTTCCGGCGCATCTGGACGTTTGACCATGGCCCTCCGCAGACTTCTATTCCAACATTTACGCGCTGCACTGAGGTCCCTAGGGAGGTCCTCTTCACGGCAAGGAAGTCTCAAAATTATGCGCGATAGGAGCCGCAAGTCCGGGGCCTCACCCCTCTTTTCCACTGGCCCTCTAAGTTTATCCGCCACCCATTTCGTGAGCCATTGTAATTGCGCAGCTATGTAGTAGTGTTCGAAGTCAGGTACTGCTAACCCTCCCTCTATTCTAGGCCTCATAAGTGTGTTAAGTGCTACCCGCCGCCTGCTGGGTCCCCATATGAACGCCGTTACCAGTGATTTCAGTTGGGTGAACATTCCGGTCGGGATCCAAACTGGGAGAACTCCATAGTAATAGAACAGCCGCAGGAGCGTCACCATTTTTAGGAGGGCCACTCTACCCGCGACCGATAAGGGCAGAGTCCCCCAAAAATCAAAGTTGCTTTTAACTCCTCGTAAAGCCTGCCCTACATTCCCTTCCAAGAGATCCTCAGGAGAGTGATAAATCTGGGTGCCCAGGTAGGCCAAGCAGTGGGGTTGCCACTGTACCCCTTCCGTCGCCAAGGGGACAGCTACATCCGCCCTTACCGGGAACAGGGATGATTTTGCCCAGTTCACTTTTAGGCCTGCTACTTGCTCCAAACCATGAAGGAGGTCCTTCGCTCCTCTAAGTGCGTCACAATCATCCGCCAGAAAAAGCAGCAGATCATCCGCATAGAGCGCGATGTGGTGAATCTGACCGGCTACCTTCAGACCCGGGAAATATTGTCCTGTGCGAGCTCTAGCCGCCAATGGCTCCATGGCCAAGGCAAACAGCAGAGGCGACAAATGGCACCCCTGCCGTGTGCCCCGTTCTATTTTACAACTTTCAGAAATCAGTCTGCCCGTCCTGACCCGGACCGAAGATTCCACGTATAGCAGGGCCGTCCACTTAATAAATGCCGGGCCTAACCCAAACTTCCTCATCACCTCGAAGAGGTAGGCCCATTCAAGGCTATCAAAGGCCTTTTCAATATCCACTGCAAAGACGGTCTCACAATTCTCACACTCAGATCTCGCCGCTAGGATCCGAAGGAGTCGCCTAATGTTTAATGCGGTGTTTCTGGTGGGAATAAAGCCCGCCTGATCCTGATGGATTAGAGTTGACATATGGGGGAGAAGCTGAGTCGCCTGTATCCGACTCAAGACCTTATAGTCCAGATTTAGCATAGACAGTGGCCGGTAGGCTGCTGTGTCCCATTCTGGTTTCCATGGTTTTAGTAATGGGATGATCACCGCCTCCCTCGTGGTGGAAGGGAGGTGCCCCTCCCGCAGCGCTTGGTTATAGAGCTCCACTAACCTAGGAGCGAGTAGATCAATATAGGTCAAGTAGAACTCCACCGGGAGACGATCTGTACCTGGTGTCTTATTTCTGCCCATGGTTTTTATAGACCCTCTCACCTCACTTAACCCAATGTCTGCTCCCAGTTCCTTCGCTATTTCTTCCGACACCACCGGTATGTCCACGGCATCAACAAAATTAGCTAGGTCAACAGGAGTGGGCGATTGTTTGCTCTTATGTAACATTTCATAAAATTCAAAGAATATATTATTGATGTCCTGCTGGCAGTATATGGGTTCCTCTCCTTGCCCCTTTAGTTCTAGTATCACTGATCCCCGTCGAGCCGGGTTGGCCAGCCAGGCCAGCAGGGCCCCAGATTTATCCCGTTCAGCATGGGCTCTGGCTATATAGTTTTTATAGTCAAAACAACGAAGTCGCTCCACTTGGGCAGCCTCCTCTTCCCTAGCCACTAGAAGTTCCTCCTGCTTGGATCTTTGTTCCGGCCGTTCCCTCTCCAATTCCCGAAGCCTGTTTTCCGCCGATATCGTGTCCTGTAACAAGGTCTTTCGCACTCCCACACATTCAGAGATACACTGCCCCCGAATAACTGACTTAAAGGCATCCCACTCTATTAATTTAGAGGTTGCTGTGTTGGCATTCTCTGCAAAATACTGCTCAATAGCAGTACCCACCGCCGTTTTGTAAACCTGATCTTCCAAAGCCTCTGGTTTCAAGCGCCAGGTCGGAATTCTAGGGCGCTCACAAGACCATGTTAAGCCTAGTAATAACGGGTTATGATCGGAGATTGTTCTAGTGAGGTACTCGGAAGTCTGTACATTTTCATGAATGTCTGGGGAGCATAGTACAGAGTCCAGTCTAACATGGAGTTCATGTAGGGCAGAAAAAAAGGAATAGTCCCCGTCAGCTGGATGTTGTGCTCTCCAGGAATCTATCAAACCCCAAGTAAGGCGTGCTGCTGCTATTCTATGTGTAGGTGTGTCCGGGAGTGGCGGATGCGACCGGTCTAGGCCAACATCAGCAACACAATTAAAAGCCCCACCTAGGAGTACTGGGCCCATCAGTACAGTGGCCAGTGTCCCAGATAGCTGGGCCAAGAACGCTGGCCGATCCGTATTCAGTCCATAGAGGCTGCCTAGGGCTACATCCCTACCATCTAATTTACCCGTGACTACAATGTATCTGCCCTCTGGGTCAATCAGTTGGTGCCCCCTGCTCTGACCCAAATCAGGACTCCCCGAGCGAAAGCTGAATAGTTAGTATAAAACACCTGACCTCTCCATCTTCGCGGGAGTGCGGCCCCCTCTTTGGCCATAACATGAGTTTCTTGGAGCAATGTAATCTGGACTCCCCTCCTTATTAGAAAAGCATGTATCCTATGACGTCGAGATGGTGTGTGCATCCCCCGTACATTCCAAGAGATACATTTAAGGTCTATGGGGGGTACCATTGATGTAGGAGAAACATCTGTTCTACGACTACACGGATTATGACACGCCTGGCCCCAACAATTCCCCAACCCCTAAAAAGTGCAATAACAAAACCCCAACTCCACCTCCCCAGGACAGGTGTAACCAAGTGATTTCCCATCCAAACTCGAAGTAATCTCCAAAACTGTGTTCTATCTAGTGATGGGACTGTGAAGCGCAAGCAACGGCTCCCAGAGCTCCACCAACAACCACCCCCAGCAGTGGTCCAAAACATTATCTTCCCCGGGATCCAGGAGGACTTCAAGGACTTGGCGATTGGAAGACCAACACCATGTCCTCCACCCAAGTAAGTGTAGACCTCGCAGTAGCACTGTTAAATAGCCATATCAACCCCCCAGATTGTTCAGATCAGGCAATATCGTCTGCTGTTTGAGGCGTGACTTGTGGCAGTTCTTCATCTGAGTTTTCATTAGAACTAACAGCCACCGATCTGTCGGACTTATCTGCGTCTTGACCAGATTTATTCGAGCCAGGGCTGGAGTCCCCTCTGGTGAGTTCTGCCGCCACTTGCAATGCCTTACGCCTTTATTTCCTGGCTTCTCTGGATGATGGAGAACGCGCCGCTAGCGCGTTCTTTCCTGCGTACTGTTGTGATCTTTCCGGTGATGCAGCGCCTTCAGTCTGGCTCCGCCGCTTGTCCAGCCAGTCCCCCGTGTCCTGCGGGCTGGTGAAAAATTGCGCCCCCGCCTGGTCCGCCACTCTCAGCCACGCCGGAAATAACATGGCATAAGGCATCTGAAGTGGTCTCAGTTTTTTCTTCACCGCTAAAAATGAGGCCCTCTGACGCTGTACTTCCTTCGTGAAATCTGGGAAGATCATTATTTTACTGTTGGCAACCTGCAGTTCCTGTTTTTGACGGGCCTTAAGGAGCACATGGTCACGATCACGAAAATGAAGCAGTCTCGCCACTATGGGCCGGGGAGGTGCCCCCGGACGAGGCGGCCGGGCTGGGACCCTGTGGGCTCGTTCCAGCGCATAAAAGGGGGAGAGCCCCTCTGGAGCGACTTCAGTTTTAATCCAGCCCTCAAGGAAGCCCACCATGTCTGTTCCCTCTGATTTTTCCGGCATTCCAATAATTCTTATATTGTTCCTGCGCGATCTTCCTTCGCTGTCCTCTGCCCGCGCCTTCAGCACTTTGACTCGGTCCTCGACTGTGGCGAGCGCATTCTGGAGCAACTCCACTTTCTCCGGTACATCCGTGAGCTCCCTTTCTGAGGCCAGCACTCGTTCTTTAAGTTTACGATGGTCGTCTTTTAATAAACTCACATCTGTCCCAATCGAGTCGATTTTCGCCTCCAGGGCCTCCCTAGAGGCCGTGATAGCCTGCATGATGTCTGCCAGGGTGGGGGTGGCGCCACCCGTCTCCTTCCCCGACTCTACGCACTCCTCTTCATCATCTGTCTGGGGTCCTGGACCCCCGGTGCTGAGGACGCTATATCCCCTTCTCTTGGATGGCCTCCCCATCGCTCTTTGTAGGTTTCCACTTACGCGCTCTTGTGCAGCCCTCTTCGCGCAGCTCTTCCAGTGCGGGCTGGGCACACAGCACTCTCAGGTGGGGGCCCCCCTCCAACACCCTCCTTGGTTGTGGCTGCGGTCACCTGCACAGTGGTCTCGGTGGTGTGGTCAGGGTTCGACCTCTTCAGTGGCCCAGTATCCCCAGTTATCCGGCCAGTTATAGAGTGCCCCAGTCCCAGGAATTAGGGAGCCTAATGGCAGGCCAGTTTCAGAGTCATGGCTCCCCCTCACTAAATGCTGTGCTGATGGAGATGTCCGGTCTCCCCACCGGCCAGAAAACGGCTTTCCAAAATTGCCTCAGGCCCGCAATGACCTATCCGGGACTCCCCTGTGGTCCCCCGCTACAGAATCCGGGACATAGGCTCACATAAGTCCAGAGCTCTCACCCCGGATCACCGCTGGTGGGCTCCAGCGCAGTTCAGGCTCCCACGCATCTATCCAGGCTCCCTGCACGTACTCTTCGCCTCAGCCACTTTCTCCTGCAATATGGCGATGTCAGGGGGGGAGGGGCTCCGCTCACCGTCCTTCGTCCGTGCTCCTGTTTGCCTCCGAAGTCCTCACAGGGCAAACCGAGGTTGGTCTCTTCACTGGTCGCGAGCGCCGCCGCCGCCCTCCGCTCGCGGGCCTCGCTTACCGGGATGCCTCAGCGAGATGCAGTTCCACGAATCTGCAGCACTCGTCCAGGGCCCTCCACCCGTGTCTCCGCGTCAGCGCTACCGCCAGTGCACACAGGACTCCCGCCGTCATCTCGCTGACCTCTCTGCCTCCGCTTGCAGCGACTACGGCGCAGAGCGCAGCTAGGCGTTCCCAGACGCTCACGCCCTTCTCAGTTCGCCGTGGGTTAAGCTCACCGCCCTGCTCCGGCCGCCATCTTGCTTCCCGCCGGAGCGTTCGCCGCCAGCTTTAGTCTCGGCTATTCCGCCACGAATCCGGCTCTTGAAACCACGGCGTTGCGATCAGCACACTCCCGGGTCACTCTCCCAACCAGGTGCTCCAGGATAGACGTGCCCAGGGCTCAGGATCAGTATTTGCCAGGGGAATGTCGGCCGGAGCCCCGCAGCCCACGTCCGCTCACATTGGATCCTGGCCACGCCCCCCTTTGGTTAGTTGTGCATTGACGGTCTTCTCTGTGACTTTGGCCGCGAAGGGGAGGAGGGAGATGGGTCGGTAGTTCTTGAGGTCAGTGGGGTCTGCTGAGGGCTTCTTGAGCAGGGGTCTGACTTCTGCGCGTTTCCAGTCGTCAGGAAAGATGCCGGTCTTGAAGGTGGCGTTGATGGTGCGTCGTAGTTCGGGAGCGATGGCGGAAATGTGTGGGGGGCAGGGGTCCATGGGAGCTCCTGAGTGGATGCCTTTCATGGTCGAAGTGGTGTCTTCGATGGTGACTGGGGTCCAGGAGGAGATGGTGGGCTGGATGGCGTTGCTGGAGAAGGAAGTGGTTTCGGAGTTGGGTGTCTGGTCGTTGAAGTTGTCGTAGAGTCCCTTGATTTTTTGATGGAAGTAGGATCCGAGCTTGTTGCAGAGGTCCTGGGAAGGGGTGATGTCCGTGGTTTCGCTGGGGGGCTTGGTGAATTCCTGGATGACGCTGAAGAGTTGCTTGGAGTTGCAGGCGTTGGCGAGGATCTTATTTTGAATGAAGGTCCTTTTGGTGGATCTGATGCGTTGGTGGTATTCCGTCATGGCGTTTTTGTAGGTGGTGCGATCTTCTGACGTTTTGCTGTTTCTCCAGTTCTTCTCGAGACGTCTGCAGGTGCGTCTGGATTCTTGGAGGTCGGCGGTGAACCAGGTGGCTTTCCTGGGGCGCTGTCTGTCGGGGTTGCGTAGGGGTGCAAGCTTGTCTGCGCAGTTGGAGATCCATCTGTGGAGTCCTTTGGCTGCGAGATTGGCGTCGGTCGAGGTGGTGGGGGCGTCGCGGTTGAGGGTGGAGTTGAGTTGTTCCTCAGTGACTTTGCTCCAGTTCCTTTGTGGAGGGCGCGGTGCAGGTTTGGGCGGCGTGGGTTTGTCGACGTGGAAGTGTACGCAGTGGTGGTCTGTCCATGGGGGTTGCGTGGTGTGGCTGAAGTGGATGTTGTTACCTCCTGCGAAGATGGGGTCGAGGGTGTGTCCTGCCTTGTGGGTGAGCATGGTGATGAGCTGTTTCAGTCCGATGTTTGCGAGGTTGTCCAGGAGGGTGGTGGAGTTGGGGGTCGCTGGGGTTGTCGAGGTGGAAGTTCAGGTCTCCGACGAGTATGTAGTCCATGAAGGCGATGGTGTGGGGTGCCATGAGGTCAGCAACGGTAGTGGCGAACGAAGTGCGGGGTCTGTAGGTGAGGGTGCCGCGGAGTGTGGTTCTAGGGCTGCTCTGGATCTGGAAGTGAAGGTGTTCGGTGGTGGGGAAGGAGTCCTTCGTGGTGGCGGTGGAGAGTCGGAGGGAGCTCTTGTGTACGATGGCGAGTCCTCCTCTTGGGCGGTTGGGGCGGGCCTTCCTCTGGATCTTGTATCCGTCGGGGATGGCGGTGGCGATGTCGAGGGCGGAGGAGGTGTTGGTCCAGGTTTCTGTAAAGAAGGCGACGTCTGGCAAGAGGGTGTCGAGGAGGTCCCAGATCTCAACGGCGTGTCTGTGCAGGGAGCACACGTTGAGGAGGATGCACCTCAGGGCTTCGGAGGTGTTGGCGTTCGGTGCAGGGGCCGTGGGGGTGCGGTCGGAGGTGAAGGATTGGCGGCAGTGACGGCAGGAGAACTGGCCGTGGGTGGTGTTCGGCGTCGACCGCCGGCAGTTGTTGTTCCTTCCGGGGTTGAGTGCGAGGAGGGCAGCGGAGTTGTAGCGGTGGGAGGGCGCAGATCCAGGGTTCCTGGTGCTGGCCGCTGTCGGGTCGCGGACGGGCGTAGACTGTCTTGTCTTTGGCGCGCCTTCGACGCGCCAGTGGCCGCCATTACGTAGGGGAGGGGGAGGGAAGCGCAGCTGGGAGGCGGGAGTGGGAACCGGCAGGGGGGGAGGGGCCACGGGGGCAGCAGCGGCGGGAAAGGGCACGGAGAGCAGCGGGCACAGAAAGGCAGAAAAACGGCAAAGTTAAACACAGGCACAGGTACAATAACAAGACAGGCACAATAACAAGACAGTGATGAGGCTAGAAGGAAGACAGAAAAACGGGCACAGAAAGACAGAAAACGGCACAAACACAGAGACAGACAACAGTGGCCAGCAGAAGAGCAAGGCTCTCCCACTGGACCACCAGGGATGAGGCGCAGGCAGGAGCCTGCGGGTGGAGGAGGGCCTCGAACACCTACTTGCACAGGGGCAGTGGCAGCAGCACAACCGCGGAGCTGCTGGGGGAGAGTGCAGGTCTCTGACCAGGAGGTCAGAGGTCTAGCTCAGTCATCCCAGCAGCGGCGGCCATTAAACAAGGCAAAACCAGGTTAAACAATTTCATCAATATAATCAAATGCACTGTTTGTACGCTGTCCCCTAATCATTTTAAGACAGAGAGGAGTCCGTGGTTAGAAAGCTTAGATTTTGAAAATGTGATGATATTCAGTCTTAATCCCTCTTTGTTTATAGTTTGCTGTAGGGCATCAGAAATATATTATTTTGATAATGTGCATATTTCACTCAGTTATTTATTGATAAAGCTCTTGTACACCAAAAAGGCTTCTTGGCATGGAGGCAAGGATAAAGAGCACGACCACAACAGAAAACAGGTAACAAAGGAAGCGTCATAGTGAGAACCACGAGGTTACTAAAACAGGAAGGCTTTAAATACCTTTTTACAAGAGACGCAGTTTTGGATAATAATGAGTATTGTCGGCAGGCAATTGCATGCACAGCCTTGTTGCTAAGCAACAAAAAGCATTGGCAAAGCCAATATATCTTGCCATTGGGAGCTATTGGTTTTGCCAATGGTTTTTAGCGATGTTGTACACCAAGGGTACTCACAAACGGCTCAGGGAGGGGGGCTTCATGCCCCCCTTCCCTTTAAAAAATACTTAAGGCCCAGAGGGATGGGGTCCCCGGGGCTGAAAATGGCTCAGGGAGGGCACACGCCCCCTCCCCAAAACAAACACATATGTTGCCTCTCCTTGGCCCTAGCCTGTCCTTTTTAAAAAAAAAAAAAAAAAAAAAGAGCAGGCACCCGCCCTTTTTAAATTTTTTTTTTAAATTATAGTTCAGTTAGCATTTCCATTGGAAATGCCTTTTTTGTTTTGCTAATAAATTTGGCCCTGTTTGACGAATCTCCACAAAACTTTCCAAAAAGATGCTACTTTCTAACTAGTTTGTGCATGAAAAGATTCGGGGTGATCTGTCATGCGGGGGCTGAGAAAAAAGATTGGTCCCAAAACGCAAAATTCCCATGCATTTTCCATAGACTTATTTGAGAAGAGCTACAACAAAAACTGCTGAAAGGAATAACACCAAATTTGGCAGGAAACTAGATCTTGATCCACAGATTGTGCTTTTTGTGATTTGGTGTAAATCTGTTCAGTGTTTTTTTTTTTTTTTTTAGAACTTAAGGTTACAAATATTTGTAGATCTGGATGGTTGGGTCCGCGGGAGGCTCAAGAGACTCTAGCAGGAGTGCAAATTTAAAAACGGAGTGTTCTGATTGGCCCAGGAACCTTTAGTTCCCTTGGGCCAATTTGCACTCGTGGGAGTCTGCGCTCTGATTGGGTATCAGCAACATTAGAAAAATGTTGCTGACAGCCATTACAAGACCTGGGGACTTAGTCACCTGCCCTGAACTTGTTAAAAAAAATTAAAAAAGAGATACAGGGATAGGATAGGGATACCCTGCCCTCCTAGGACCCATGGGGGGTATCAAGAAGGAGCCCCCTGGGCCAAAATAAAAATAAAATCTGCTGTATCTGCCAGGATCCCGTGGGATACCTGTGAATTCGGAAAAAAAATATGGGAGCAAGGGCTGCCTGTGGTGTGTAATTAAGGGGAGGAGGGCACCCCTCTCCCTGAGCCATATTCAACCCTGGTGACCCCATCCCCCGTGGCCTTAATCATTAATATGGGGTAGGGGGCACGCTGCTCCCCTCCCAGTGCTGCGTTCAGCCCTGAGGACCCCATTCCCCAGGACCCCATTTATTAAATATGGGGAGGTGCGTGCGCCCCCCCTCCCCGAACCATTATTGGCCCCGGGGAGCCCACCCTGGGGCTGCATTTAATAAGGGGCGGGGCGCAAGGACCCCCTCCTGAGTCATTATAGGCCCCAAGATGCCCACCCCTGGGGCCGAAATTCACAAAAAAGGGGGAGGGACCCCATCCCCTAGGGCCCCTAACTTTCTATAAAGGAAGGGGGGCCCCGCGACCCCCCCCACCCCCTGCTGAGCCACCAATGGCCTCAGGGACCCCATCCCCCAGAGCCAGCTTACTAGCTGTGTCCCCGGGAAAAAGCATTTTCTGAAACCGCTTTTTGCTCCCGCCTGGTGTGAGCAATTTTTTAAATTTTTTTATCTCCCGCCACGCAGGAGCAAACACAGAGTCTGCCGCCAGCGGGCAGGGAAACAGATCAAGACATTGCTCCTGCCAACAGAAATTGCTGCTTCCTTTGGGAGGAAGCTATGTTGGCTCCCGTAGCATGCGGGGAGCAAGCTGATGCTGGGGGGCGGAGCTGGGCTCCCCCCGGGGCCCCATTGTTGTGGATAGTGGGGTCCATGGGTAGGGCACCCACCTTTAAACAGTGTATTGGGCCCCAGGGGATGTGGTCCTTGGAGCTGACAACGACTCGGGGAGGGGGGCGCATGGCCCCCCTCCCCTTCCAATTAAGTAGCGACCTGGAGCAAGAGAGGTGTCCCTGGGACATCTCCGTATCTTATCAGGCATGTGGCAGAGACATGGGAAAACGCGGTGAGAAGAGTGGTGAAGTGCGCACCATACGCACCCGACGCTCCTTTGTGGGCAATCCCGGGGTTTGCTAAGATTGCGGAGTCAATGTCGGTACGTAAATGGAAGGTAGGGGGATGCATGCTGATGGGTGACCTATACCACAACGGCCAGTTCCTCACGCGGGAAAATGTGGATGAGACATACGATCTGGGAGTAGGGCAATTCCTGCAATATACTAAGATTTCACAAGTGACCAGAGAGATCTGGCCAACGTTCCCCGAGGAGCCCCCGGTAACGAGGACTCTACAAGTAATGTTAAACATGGCACAAGGTCGCCACATGGTAACACACCTATATAGGGCAATTAGGGAGGACTTGCCAAGAAATACGCTTCCATTGCAGCAGAAATGGAAGGAAGCGATGGGAGGACAAATCATAGAAAAAGAATGGGAGAAGATACACGAAGGGGTAAAACTGAGCTGCTCCAACGCACGTTTCAAACTCATACAATATAATTACATTCATCAGGCTTACCTCACATCGAAAGTCCTCAGCAAAATATACCCAGAGAAGTCCGGCGAATGCCATAGATGCAGGCAGACAGACGGTGCTTAATTTGTAAAATATTAAGTGCCAGGGCTCTGACCAGGAGGACACTGCAGCTTGCACCACACATCGCCCTGGTCATCGCTGCCAAAATAACTACTAACCATCTCTCTCACATGTAAATGCGACAGTTCAGATTATTCCAGGTCCCCAAAGCTAAAGGAATGGCTGGGGAGGCAGGTATTAGCACTATTTTAATGTATATTGTATTCCTAAACAACCGTTGTTCTGCTCATCTCTAAATTAGATGAGCAGCGCCACCATGTGGTAGACTGTCAACACCATACTTAAGAACAATTAGGTTCCGGTGCTGAGCACCGGAAAGCACCGGCTCAAATTAAGCACTGCAGACAGAGGCTGACTTTGAACACGTAGTTTGGGCGTGCCCACAGGTGACGAACTTCTGGGATGAAGGTTTAATTATAGCGAAAAGACGCATTGCGATCGAATGGCAAAGTCCCCCGCCGCCCAAGTTAGACAGATGGCTAAAGGATATGTGTGAATGGGCCACTGCTGAGCGAGTAAGAATGAAATTAGTTAGGAAAGATGAAAGGCTGGCAGACGACTTCCTAGCATGGTCCGTGATGATAAACGACCTGCAGACTGAGCCAAACACGAACTCTCAGACTGCAACAATTGACTCACAAAATTCATACAACACACAAGAATACGGACTATATACATGACAACATGGTACTCAACAAAAATCCAAGTGACGTCCGTGTGGGGGGAGGGGTGTTGAGGGAGTTGCGTTAAGATAAAAGGCATGTTTAAGTAGCTAGGCAAGAAATATGGTAGTAATCTGTGCAATAATATATGAAGCCCTGTATATGATAATGGTGTAAAAACATGGTTAAGCAGCTACATAATGGTTGAACTAAGGTTAATACATTTATGTATACCACAGTTGATGTACATTTGTACTGATATCTTTTGTGAAATGCCAATAAAAAAATAAAATAAAAAAAAAGTAGCGACCCGGAGGGATAGGGCCCCAGGAACTTTTAAAAATTCAGGGAGGGGGGGGGGGCCACGTGCCCCCCCGCTTAAAATAAAGTTTGGGCACCACGGGATGGGATCCCCGAGGCCCCCTTCCCTTTAAAAAATAAAACGGCCCTGGGAGATGGTGTCCCCAGGGCCTAAAAAAACACTGGAAAGGGGGCCACGTGGCCCCCCTCCCCTTTAAAAAGAACAAAAACACGGCCCTGGGGAATGGAGTCCCCAAGGCCTTTTAATGGCTTGGAGAGGGAGTCTTGTGCGCCCCCCCTTAAAAAAACAAGCATTGGCATAGCTAATGGTTCTCACATTTGGGACCTTATAAGTATTTAGCCATGCAGCACATTATCCTGGGTGCTACAACATCTACTGTTACTTCACGTGCCACTGGTGAACGGCCATGCTGTGACTAGAAGCAGTGCAGCCGGTGAGCCCTGAGTGTGACAACGATGCCATTAATATGTCCTTAACCGTTCTGTTCTGTGATCGTATTCATCATGTTTCACGATTGTTTCTGTTCTGGCTTCCCCTGAATAATTTCCAGCCACTGGCAGGTGTTATTTGTAGACTATTTTGTTATTTGATTTAATCCAGAGCCAAAAACGCGAAGTGAAAAAATATTTGTACAGCTGATAAGATTTTTTGATATATATATATATATATATATATATATATTATCTACTGGCGGTCGCCAGTAGATAGTTATAGTTACAACCTATTATCCATAGGAAATCCGCGACATTCTATTTGAAATAACTCTCTTGCCGGTTGACGTATCTTCGCAAAATTTTCAAACTTTGTGGGGCGCTCCGGTCCGCTCCTACCCTGAAAGTCTCGGGGATTCGTCAAGCGGGGCCGAGAAAAAGGGGGTCCCAAAACGTGTTTTCCCATGCAATTTTCCATAGGAAACTTTAGACACGGCTACAGCCTGAACTGCTGAACGGAATTACACCAAATTTGGCAAAGAGGTAGTTCTTGGTTCAGAAAGAACCCTTTTGTTAAATGGTGTAAATCCGTTCAGTAGTTGCTGAGAAAATCAAAAGTAAAAGTACATATATATCTATGGGCACGGAGGATTCGCGCACCCTGAGCGCACTCCTGCGCGCACCGTCCCGATCACGAGCTGCATGTTAATTGGCTGTCAGCTGGCTGTCAACATTCCGATTCAGGAAATGTTGGCAGCCATTTTGTCCCTCGGTAGAACCGAGGGACAGAAACAAGTGCGCAAAGCGCACAAATGGGCAGGGTAGAAACACCCTGACCCCCTAGGTTTGCTCAGGGGTCCCACAAGGACCCCCTGGGCAAAAAATAAAAAAAATTTTTTTAAAAAATCGGCAGGATGCGCTCAGGGTGCGCGAATCCTGCCGGAAAATCGAGCGCGGTCTCCGCGCTCGACTGTATTTTGCCCCCGGGTGGCCCAAGTCCCGGGGCATGGTGGGGGTTTAATTTTATGTGTGGGGGCCTCAAAGGGCCTCCAAGCCCGGGGACCGCCACCCCCGGGGCTTTCTTTTAGAAATGGTGCGGGAGGGCTCTGAGCCCTCCCGCAGCCCCGGGACCACCACCTCCCCAGGGCTTTTTAAAAAAATTAAACAACCTGTGTGGGGGCTCCAGCCCCCACACGCCCGGGACCGCCACCTCCCCGGGCACTAACAAATTAAAATGGGGGTCCGTTTTGGACCCCGAAGCCCCGGGGACCACCACCTCCCCGGGCTGTGCTGATGTAGGGAGGGGCCGCGCGGCCCCTCCTGGAGCCCTTGATGGCCCTGGGGACCGCCACCCCCAGGGCCAGCTCCTGCAGTGTCCCGGGTGCCTACCCTGGGACACTGTAGTTTGCTATGGCAGGACGGAGCCTCGCGGCTCCCGTCCTGCCATAGCAAACTGCTTTGGATATTGGAAGAGAGAGCAGGAAACCTGCTCTCTCTTCCAATATCCAAAGCCGATTGCTTTCCACATGGGGAGCAGCATGTCAGCTGCTCCCCATGTGGGAACAGCAATGCCGGCTCCCAAGGGACGTGGGAGCCGGCGGGACTGTGGGGGATTGGGGACCCCCACAGTCCCCAACGGAGAGGGCCAGCCCCGGGGGATGGGGTCCCCGGGGCAAGTAGTGGCTCAGGAGGGGCCACGCGGCCCCTCCCCCGCCAAAAAAAAAAAAAAAGAAATGGAAAGGCCGGCCCCGGGGATGGGGTCCCGGGGCCTTAAATGGCCTGAGGAGGGGGCCACGCAGCCCCCTCCCAAGAAAATAAAAAAAGGCCATGCCCCGGGGATGGGGTCCCCGGGGCCAATACAGGCCCAGGGAAGGGGGCCACGCGGCCCCTTCCCCGTTTTTTTTTTTTAAATTAAATTTAAAAAGGGGTAAGGCCCTGGGGGATGGGGTCCCCAGGGCCCAAAAACAGGAAAAAGGAAGGGGGCTACACAGCCTCCCTTCAGGGGACAAAAAATAAAAATAAAAATAAAAACGATCGGGCCCGCAGGCCCCGCCCCCTTCCTTCACCACTCTGCAAACGCGCCCCTGGCGCGTTTGCAGAGGGGAACGAATTCCCCTTGAATACTGGGGGTCCCTGAGGCCAACTAGCCCACCAGGAACCTCCAATATGCGCCAGGGGCTGCGTTGCAGAGACGTGTAGAGAGGCCACACCCCTTTTACACCTCTCTGCAACGCAGCTCTGTGGCGCTTTTTGGAGGTATATGGTGGGCTAGTTGGACTCCGGGGACCCTCAGGATTCAAGGGACTTAATCCCAACTTAAAACGCGCCACGGGCGCATTTGCACAGTGGTGAAGGGAGGGGCGGGGCTTCAGGTGACATGTGTGCAAACAGGCCCCGTGGCGCGTTTTAAGATGGGGAATTAAATCCCCTTCAATCCTGAGGGTCCCTGGGGGCCAACTAGCCCAACAGGTAGATCCAGAAAGCGCCACAGAGCTGCGTTGCAGAGAGGTGTAAAAGGGTGTGGCCTCTCTACACGTCTCTGCAACGCAGCCCCTGGCGCATATTGGAGGTTCCTGGTGGGCTAGTTGGCCCCTAGGGACCCTCAGGATTCAAGGGGACTTAATCCCCCAACTTAAAACGCGCCACGGGCGCGCTTGCACTAGATGTCACCTCAGGCCCCGCCCCTCCCTTCACCATTGTGCAAATATTCTTCTAAAATCATCCGAAATACGAATTCCGATTTACTCACCTGTTATCAGGAGAGACCTCAGTGCTGTATCTTTCAGCCCAGTACTGGTCCTGAAAAGTAATTTTAACCGTACTTACCAGTAACTTGAATTTCCTTCCATAGGCTAACATTGACTGGTTTCACTTGGAAATTCTTCTAAGTGTGGAGTTTTGGAACTTTAAAATATTCCTCTAAAATCAGCCGAAATACGAATTCCGATTTACTCACCTGTTATCAGGAGAGACCTCAGTGCTGCATCTTTCAGCCCAGTACTGATCCTCAAAAGTAATTTTAACCGTACTTACCAGTAACTTGAATTTCCTTCCATAGGATATCATTGCCTGCTTTTTGCTGAAAAAGTTTCTAAGTGTTGATTTTTGAAACATACAAATATTCCTCTAAAATCAGCCGAAATACGAATTCTGATTTACTCACCTGTTATCAGGAGAGACCTCAGTGCTGCATCTTTCAGCCCAGTACTGGTCCTGAAAAGTAATTTTAACCGTACTTACCGGTAACTTGAATTACCTTCATAGGCTAACATTGACTGGTTTCACTTGGAAATTCTTCTAAGTGTGGAGTTTTTGAACTTTATAATATTCCTCTAAAATCAACCAAAGTACGAATACCAATTTACTCACCTGTTATCAGGAGAGAACCCAGTGCTGCATCTTTTAGCCCAGCACTGACCCTGAAAAGTAATTTTAACCGTACTTACCAGTAACTTATATTTTCTTCCATAGGAATCCATTGTCTGGTTTTCAGCAAAAAGTTTCAAAGTGTTGATTTTTACAAACTACAAATATTCCTTAAAAATCACCTGTATGACTTAAACGCATTCTTTCAACTGTTTACAGGAGATGCACCAGTGCTGGATCCAGGATCCAACACTGAGTAAGAAAAAGTAACGATAACAGTTTTTACCTGCTAAGTGAATTTCCTTCCATAGGATAACATTGGTGATTCTATGAGGAAAAGTTTCTAAGTGTCAACTTTTAAAATACAATAATATTCTTTAAAAATCACGACTGTAACCAAAACGCTTTTACTCAACTGTTTACAGGAGATGTCCCAGGACTGAATCTAGGATCCAGTCCTGTGGTTAGAAAAGTAATCCATAAAGTAACTAATTGCATTTAACTAGAAATTCACATTGAGCTGAATGTTGCATTGTGTTTGAAAATGTGTTGCCCATTGCAACAACTGTAACTACTGTACTTAAAAGTCTATTGCCTATGTGCAAAGTATTTAAACTAAAGTAATTCATTCTGAGAAAGTATTTTTGTAATGTAATGTATAATGTAATTACAATGTAATTTAAAAAATAAAATATGTAAAAAAATTGTTTCTAAAAATGTAGTAAATCAGTATGAAAAAAATTAATATAACAATTAATACATTTAAAAATTGTCATTTACAAAACCTTTGAAATTCACTGAAAAACCGTAGGTATCAGGCACGTTATAGTTAGAAATTAGCATTTAAAAACCTTTGAAATTCACTGAAAAAACCATAGGTTTCAGACACGTTATAGTTACCAATTAGCATTTAAAAACCTTTGAAATTCACTGAAAAACCATAGGTTTCAGACACGTTATAGTTACAAATTAGCATTTAAAAACCTTTGAAATTCACTGAAAAAACCATAGGTTTTAGGGACAGTTATAGTTACTTGGACATTGCACTCGTACAAAACCCGTGAAATTCCCCCGTTATAGTTAGTTCAGCTAACTATAACTCGCGCCCTGCAATGCACTGCTGATGACGTCACATATTACATCACTCATGACATGGTCAGTGACATCACTGATGACATCACTGATGACATCTCAAATGACATCACTGATGACATCATCCACGTGATAATCTGATGCACCTCCTCACACCCTAATATAATCTTTGATACACCCACTCTAAATTACAGACTGCCATTCGCAAAACCATAGACACTCCAACACCAATAACTACATACCCACTCACTGATTCTTAGGTCTACACACACACATCCACTCACTCACCCGTACAGTCACTCATACTTACGGTCACTCAGTACAGGACTATCATATGCACTCTTACTCCTATATAGACACTCAAACAACGCCACTCATCCATAGAGATACTCAGACACCTAGTCAGTCATGCAAATAATTAAACACACTGCCATTTACTCACCTATACAGTTATACACACACCAGCTCACTTACTCATACAAATACTAGCACATTCTTACGCTCTTATACAATCACTGATACAAGCACACACTCATCCATACAGCCACTATCACAATCACTCACTCTTGCTTATAGCTATTTATATACTCCAACACACATATATACTGCCTTTCACATATGTAGTTACTCACACATGTACCACTGGGACATACATTCACTCACTAACACACTCTTACACACACTTACCCACCCATACAGTCTATCACAGATGCACTCTTGAAACCATCCACCCAGTGAATCACCCACTCACACATCTATGCACAGAGTTGCACACACCCCTCCCACACAAACACTCAGGCACCCATACAGATACTCAGACAAGCATTCAATAACTCATATAGACACTCATGTAGCTATTCACAAACACATGCAGCCACTTACACAGCAACAGACAGACGGATACAGACATTCACCCAGTTTAGTCACTAACCCATGCATTCAGTAAGATACGTTAAATCACTCACTTATAGAGTCAGTCACGCACCTACTAAATCATCCATACAGACACTTACACACCCACTCATTCTTCAATACGTCTTTTCCTATATATATTAAAAATATTTAAACTTTACAGAAACACACAGTCACTGGATGATGTCATCAGTGATGTCATTTGAGATGTCATCAGTGATGTCATCAGTGATGTCACTGACCATGTCATGAGTGATGTAATATGTGACGTCATCAGCAGTGCATTATGGGGCGCGAGTTATAGTTAGCTGAACTAACTATAACGGGGAATTTCACGGGTTTTGTACGAGTGCAATGTCCAAGTAACTATAACTGTCCCTAAAACCTATGGTTTTTCAGTGAATATATATATATATATATCCAAGAAAGAAGTGACTCAAACAGATAGATTCACCAAAGAACAAAAATATATTTCCACTACAACGTTTCAGCTTCCGCCTTCCTCAGGTAGTACAAGATGGTTTGCTCAGTGGCTGCACAGATGACACAGCTGAATTTTCAAAAAGCATCATGAGTGAAGATTCCATTTGGAATGTGGAATCAATGCAGTCCTGAGAGCTCTTGAGATATGCAGTAATCAGGTTGTATTGTCAGTAATGTTCAGTCCATCTGGATGCAGTGATTTTAAACGGTACATCCAGAAGTTTTCTCTGGAGTCCAGGAGTTCTTCCTTTAAGACATGTTCCACGGGGAAAATCTTCAAATCTGATAGTAAATGATCCACAAGGTTAAAATGATTGGCTACAGGCTGGTCAATTTTCTTATTAATTATTGCCGATTTGTGGTTCCTGAATCGTGTACGGAGGTCATTCACTGTTTGGCCTACATATTGTTTTTTACAGCTTTGCCGTTGGCACTGAATCACATAAATAATGCATGTTGAGCGACATGTAAGATGCTGTCTTATTCCATAGGTCCTTCTCGTAACAGAACTAGTTACTGATGATGTTTGTAATATATATATATTGGCAGCTTTTTGCATTGTAAATAGAGTGCAGGCCCAGAATGGTTCAACTTTTGAGATCAGAATCTATTCTATTCCATCTGTGTCTCCCTTATATTTGCTGCTTTACAATTACCAAGCAATGAAAAGGGCCCTTCCCCCTCAGAGGGCTGAGCTTATGACGGCAGTTCCCAGCTGTGCACCGGGCACTGAAAGGAAATGGTGAAACGAGTGCAGTTAAAGAAGAATAAGTGGATGCAAACTAATGTACAAATAACACATCGGAGTGCAATCTATTCATTTTAGGGAGGGGTGGTAAGAATATAGCGATAAAAAGCCCCAAAAAACTAACAACCGGAAAAAAAAAAAAAAAAAAAAAAAAATCACAATTTGTAATCTTGACAGGGCAAATAAACGAAATGTCAGCCCACAGTGCGAGTACAGCATGTCTTTGAAAACAGCGCATGTGCTGCCTAGGCTCGACCTAAAAACGGTCCTAGGCGATGGAGTTCCAAGGGCCTAAGGAGTCTTGGGGAGGGGGCCACATGGCTCCCCCTCCCCTTTAAAAAAACAAAAAGGCCCCGCGGATGGGCACAGGGTCTGTAAGTAGGGCCATGCGCCCCCCCTCCAATTAAAAAAAAAAGTCCCTGGGGGATGGGGTCCCAAGGGCCTAATGAGGCTCGGTGAGGGGGGCCACGTGGTCTTCTTCCATTTAAAATTCTTAAGGCCTTTGGGCCTAATGAGGCTCAGGGACAGGGCCACACACTTTGTTGGCTTTACGTATGGTAACAAAATATTACTTTATATTTGAAAAAAAAGTAGGAATTCACTGAAAAAAACAAAGGTTAAAGTAACGTTATAGTTAGGTGAATATGCCAGTGACAACATTAACATTTTGAACTAAAAATAAAACACAGAAATTCACCAGTTATAGTTAACAGAGCTAACTATAACTTGCACCCCCGCCATGCACTGCTTATGACCTCACATATTACATCACTCATGACATCTCAAATGACATCATTGTTGACATCACCCAAGCTTCTTCTGTGCACATTACTGTATAAACTAGTATTGCATTAGAGGCCTGAAGGTAAGTACAAAATAGCTCAGAATAATATGAAGCATCATTAATGCCATCACGGATACAAGGCTCTTAGTTGTAGAATGCACGTGGTATGTGAAACACTGACCCTATACCATACACTTCATGGACAGTTTAGTTCACATTAACAATCAACCATAGATATATGGGACACCCTCATTGCACACGGTGTTCAATATGTATACAACTGTTCATAGAATACCAAGTTCCTCAAAATACTCTATGTCTGTTCCAAAATTAATTCCTACTACAGACAGCTTTTATCTGTATCAAACCCCTCATGGTCACCAAATCTGCATTGAGAAATGAAGTTGGTATGAGTAGAAAAGCATGTATTGTAAACAACGTTCGCTGTATGGAGAGAGTTTACTGTATCGCACTGTTTGCAGACAGTGAAACTTTCAGAAGAAATACACCAAAGAGTATTAAAAAGTATCTACTAAGAACAGTGTACACTCTATGCAAACCTTGGCAAAAAAAGACACTATTCACTTAAAATACCCGAGGTCTGAAGGTGCTAAAGATCATACAGCCTGCAGTCTGTGGTGGAAACTTTACAGAGAGCCCATCTTTTGAAGCAAAAGAAGCACATGTACATAGGTTAGGACCTGGCGCACACAGTCTTCTATGTTACGTTGAAATTGTCATGTTAAGACGATTCTATCTAATAACTCAAGGCTGCTTACAATACTTAGTATATAGTATGTAGAATTTCTGTCCCGTTGCAGACTTTTTCTGCAGAGCCAGAAAACCAATGTGGAACATGCAGAACACAAGTCATCAACCGTTACCTGCACACAGGATAACTCTTCAATGCAAAGACGTATAAGGTGTTCATTACCTTTACACAGCTATGATGCATTAGAAGCACATGCATTTTGTAAACTATTAATTAGGTAGGGAAGTACTATGGTAGTTACCCGCCACTATGTAAACTATAAAACAAACTAACACACTCATTGGATGAGGTCATCAGTGCGGTCATTTGAGATTTCATCAGTGATGTCATACATTGTCATAGAACTTGTCATGAGTGATGTAATATATGAGGCCATAAGCACATAGCGGGGTGCAAGTTATAGTTAGCTCTGCTATCTAGAACTGGTGAATTTCTGTATTTATTTTAGGTCCTAACATTTATATGGTCACTGGCATACTCACCTAACGGAGCACAGTACTCCAACAGCAGCTCCAGTCGTTTATTGTGCAAGGTAGTGCAGATGTACAGGTTCACAGCGTGAACGTGTTTCGACAAAAAGGGCCTTTGCTTACGAAGCCGACCACCATGTTGTGTTTCAAACAAAATATATACATACATGACATTTTAAATATGTGCAATGTTGATATTTTGGTCCATATTATTTTTGCGGTCGATATTCTTGTACTTTCAATCAATCAATCAATCAATCAGGGAATTGTAAGCGCGCTACTCACCCGTGAGGGTCTCAAGGCACTGAGGGGGGAGGTCCGCAGATCTGTTTAGCCGAAGAGCAAGGTCTTGAGGGTCTTCCTGAAGGTGTTCAGGGAGGGGGCGCGTCTGATGTCTGCCGGTAGCTCGTTCCAGGTCTTGGCTGCAATGTGAGAGAAGGATCTTCCGCCTGCTCTGGCTCTGTGGATGCGTGGGGTTTCGGCCAGTGCGAGGTTGGAAGATCGGAGGTTTCTTTGGGTAAGTGGAAGTTGATTCTGTCGTTGAGGTATTTGGGTCCGTTGTTGTGTAGGCATTTGTAGGCGTGAGTGAGGATTTTGAAAGTGACTCTTTTCTCCACGGGGAGCCAGTGGAGACTTCGTAGGTGTTGGCTGATGTGTTCGTGTCGGGGGATGCCGAGGACGAGTCTGGCGGCGGTGTTCTGTATTGTCTGGAGTTTGCTGAGTAGGGACTTGTTGATGCCGGCGTAGAGTGCGTTTCCATAGTCCAGTCTGCTGGTGATGAGTGCGTGGGTGACTGTCTTCCTTGACTCAGGGGGATCCACTTGAAGGTCTTGCGGAGGATGCGGAGGGTGTTGAAGCAGCTGGAGGTGACGGCGTTGACCTGTCGGTTCATGGTGAGTGATGAGTCGAGTACGATGCTGAGGTTCTTGGCGTGGTCTGAGGGGGTAGGTGGGCTTCCGAGGGCGGTCGGCCACCAGGTGCTGTCCCATGCAGAAGGGGTGGTACCGAGGACGAGGACTTCTGTCTTCTCGGCATTGAGCTTCAGGCAGCTGTTGGTCATCCAGACTGCAACGTCTTGCATTCCTTTCTGGAAGTTGAGTTTGGCAGTGGTGGGGTCTTTGGTGAGGGAGAGGATGAGCTGGGTGTCGTCGGCGTAGGATACGATGTTGAGGCCGTGTTGTCGGACGATGGCTGCGAGGGGGGCCATGTAGATGTTGAAGAGGGTGGGGCTCAGTGATGAACCCTGTGGGACTCTGCAGGTGATTTTCATGGGGTCGGAGAGGAAGGGTGGGAGTCTGATCCTTTGGCTTCTTCCGGTGAGGAATGATCGGATCCAGTCCAGGGCTGTTCCTTGTATGCCTGCGTCGTGTAGTCTGGCGACTAGTGTGCGGTGGGAGACTGTGTCCAAGCCCGCTGATAGGTCTTTACAATGTAAGGGTGTAAATGTGGTATTTTGTTCCTTGATGTTTTTTCTGAAAGTATCACAATATTTGGAGGTCATTATTCTGTCACAGAACAGTTTCTTGTTGAGATTTAATATATGCTCCTGACAATGTCCATCCACTCGTCATGTGCCGCTTACTCCTCTTCTTAGGAATGTTACCCCCTTTTGAAGACATTGATCAGCTACGCTGTCAGAGGACAGGGGACAGTGTACAAATCAAGGAACAGGAAGGAACATAAGTATGCAACGACCTTCAACATTGTGTATGTAATCAACACTTATGCATCTGTGTCTGCAAGACAAGTGGGGCTAAAGACTTTCTGTTTAAAACAGTTCAATGTTAGTTTGCGTACATATAGCAGCAGAAAACAGTGACACGTACAAGGACCTTGTATGTCACTGTGTAACACTTGTAATTGAAGGTATCACTGCAACGTTCCCAAACCAGTTCAAATGAGCCCTACACGCCTCACCAAAACTATAAACAGAAAATCAGCATCAGCTGAAAAACGAATTGGTTCATTCGCTTTGTTTTCAGAGAACATGTTTTTCTTGCCTATAAGATTCACTTAAAGGGTATTTTCTGGCCTCCATGCGCATGAAATCTGCCTTGGCTGTAGCAGCGACTCTCTACAACTCTTTATCAATGTGCCTATTAGTGCTGGTAAAAGGGCCCTCCTACTTCTTAATAAAAAGGTGATAAATTGAGACCCAACTCAGCATCCATACATGTGCGATTATAGGAGGAAGTTAATCATTTAGGATGGTACCAGCACTTGTTTTCATCCCTACAAAATGACGGGTAGCAATGCCTGGTTCACTGATTTCTAGGGCAGCACCAGAGGTGAGAAGGAAGGGATCTCCTTGTATGTATGTATATGGTATTTCTATAGCATGAACGTACCCAAAAGGCAGGAGAGTGCTGCACATTGTAAAAGATAAGCATATGGTTAATGAGTAGTTGGAAAGGATGCTAGGGTGTGGACGGTTTTGCACTGTGATGTAGTGTTCTATAAAGAAGCGAGTCGTTAACTCTTTCCTAAATTGGAGCAAAGTTATGGCGGTCCTGATGGACATGGGGATGTTGTTCTAGATCCTGGGTTCACAGATGGAAAAGGCATGCTATCTTTTTTACACTTCCTATTCTGCAGTCTGATGGTATCCTTGATACGTGTGTACCGAGAACAACTAGAGATAGTGAGCTTGTCTATAAGATATGCGGGGTGCTGGTCGTGATGGCTTTGTAAATGATGCTGCTGGTTTTGAAGTTGGTGTGGGCCAGCAAGAGAGGCCAATGGAGCTCCATCAGAATGGTGTGATGTACTTCAATTTCTTCAAGCCTTGGATGAGACAATCTGTGCGGTGTAGGAGGCTCCTAAGAGGTGTGCCAGTATCCTCTTCCAGTCGAAATAAGCTCTTTATACTTCTGCCCACTCTGGTTCTTTATCACTGTGTATTGCGTTAAGTTGCTGCACCGGGCGATTATTTGTTCTGAATTTGCAGCTCTTTTGAGCTTCCCCAATAATGCTGCTTTTGAGCGTACACAGTGAAAGTAAACAAACAAGCAGTGTGCGTTAGCCTAACTATCTGTCGGAGTGTAATACTGATATCTTGTCAGGTGATCCTTGATCAACCACAAATGATGCTTTCACGTTTCGCACCACACACATGCTTTGCCTGTTTTAGGATTCTCTATGTACTCCGCTATCTACTCAGCATAATCGTTATGATCTTAAGGTTCTTCATCAGAAACATCGTCAGGAGCTATGATGACCTCTGAGTCAGGTTCCAGGCATTGCTTATCTGCTCCCCTGTTCTGACTCTGAACCTCGGAGTGAAATGTCTCCACTTTGGGATCGGCCTGTCCGTTTAGTTTTCACTGGAGTTTCCTTTTCCCCCACGGGGCAAAACATAAACATATAAATGAATGTCCGAAAGCTTCAGTAAATTAAGCATTACAAATGTTCAGTAAAAATACTGTGAGGTTCACGTATGTTGTACAATGTCACCAGTATCTACTAAAGAGAGGCCAACAGCCCAAAGTCAATGGCTGATCACAAATCTTTGCTTCAATTTAGACAGAATTAATGGTTCTAGACAACATCTACCTGTGCCGTTTTAGTGAGTTTCAAGGATTTTACCTTTAAGCCTTCTCTTACAGTTACCACACTGTTTCCTGACATTATTGCAGTTTACCTCAGTAAGAGCCAATCCATTGAGTTTGTCCATTATTTTGTGCCAAGTTGCATTTTTGTCCACTTAGGATGTTCAATGAGATCAGACTAGAGGCAATCCGGCTTGTGGCTTGTGGGTGCCTTCAATAAAATTCCCAGCTTTATTTCGTTGAATTTTGGCATCTGACTTTGGAACTGCAGTTTTTTTTGGGAAGAAGTTATATGTACCAATGAACAACCATGTGCTATCCATAGAGCAATATTCAAGGCACCAGAACCACACCATGGGCACACACGTAAGAGAAAGGAAGCAAGTGAGGCTGTTGTTACGCATAGCTAGAAGCCAACTGGGTGACTTGGGCCCTTACTCTCTTACACTGCAAACGCAGCACTAATGGCACCCGGCCCAAAGCAAGGTGTAAACCAGCATTAAAAATGTGCAATTTGAGAGCTCCAAAGAAAGACCAAATCTAAGAAATAATATGACTTTTCTAGAAGACAACACAAATGAGAGCTTCCGAGACAAGAACCATAATAGAATATGGATAAGATGCCTTTTGAGGCACCATGAAAATAGGTGTAATGGTGCGTTATGGAATCTGGTAAATAAAAAATCCAACAAGTAGAGAAATGGGTTACAGCAGCTTACAATAAATTACAGAAAACTGAAAAATGTGGTAAACAAGCATTATGTAAATTGGTACTAATGACAAAACTGTGCGTCATGGAAAACAGCATACTTAATGTAAATTTATTTTATAAAGTTCAAAATCACAGTCAAACCCACAGGCAATAGTCTGCTGTACAAAAGGAACTGAAACAACCATAAAAATACAATATAATAAATAATTTGCACTGTTCCCTATAAGTTAAAAAATTAATAGGAAGTATATAAGCAATGTACCAATATCAATCCTAAATAAACTCGAAAAAGAGAGTAAACAACTTAGCAGAGGCAATGAACTAGTCCGGGTTTTTAGAATGGCGGAGAAATACAGTGATGTTTTAAAGCTTTCCAAAAGAATAGCTAGTTTACAGAAAAACTAATATTCACAAGAAGAGCAAAGTAACACATTAGCAGAGTCGGCCTGGTTAGAGGTTTTGGTCTATCTGAATCTGGCAATGTTTGATTTCAAATCCTCTGTGCTCTTAGCATCTGCTGTATCCATAAAAACAGGACTTGAATGTGAACGATAAATAGCTTATTTGTTAATTAAATGTGTGTCGCTAATATGGACAACCTTAAGGTAAATATGATTAATAACTAAGACCAGTAGGAGTGAGGAAAACCGAGGCTAATTTTATTTCCAAGGCGGGTGCCGGATGAATCAGTAAACCCAACATGTGCATCCGTATATCTGGTGCACATCTATTCCACCCACAGTTTAGTACGCAGAACAGAGTAGCAGGCTGAATTGTATGCAGATACATAACAGGTCTCTAGTTTTACGGATCATCAGTTTTATTTTTGTCCCAAATTGTCATTGTTTTAATAAAAAATTGAGACAGTATGGATGACAATTTAAATATTTTTTTCAGATTTTCTTTCTGGACAGTACTTCTCTTCTGTCCCATACGAAGAGTTGTTATCTTCTATATGTCAGCAAGTATATTATATCGTACCAAGTCTTATCGTTCTTTACAACTTTTCTACTTAACCTTTTTTATTTGGTGACTCACTCAGAATAGTTTTTTTTACCCCAGGGTACTATAGAAGATGTTTGAACTTCCTCTGAACAGTGTATTCTTTAGTCTGATGGGAGAGGTTGGACCTGACCACAGGTGGGATGGTGTTCCAGGTTTTGGGGGCAGGCACACAGAAGGATTGCTTCAGAGTTCTGGACTTTTTGAAGGTCAGGGTTTTCAGCCATTGGGAGTCTCCGCTTCGGGGAGAGAGGGAGCTACCGGAGGGGGCGAGTTTGTTTGCAAGATAGTTTGCTGTGCCATTGTGAAAGGTTTTGTGGATGATGCTGGCCAGTTTATAGGTGGTTCTTGCTTCAATGGGGAGCCAGTTGAGTGTGTAGAACCTCTAAAATAAAGAGACACAGACGCTGTCAAAGTTCATAGCGAGTTTACATATGAGTTTACATATGTGCATGGAGACCAAGGCCTATGCAGCACAATGTCTAATTTGGGGAACCTTCGTTCAGCCTTATATATATGAAAACCACAAAGGCGTGTTTGATGCATATCCAATTAAAGTACAGAAAAGCATGATTTCTTCATTATTATGGACAAATACATGGTACGTGACTGGTCAGAAGATACAATAATTACATATTCATCAGGCGTATAACCAATCAGAGCAGAGCTTGTGCCATAGCCATGATGCGATATGGCGGCAGGCGGGATTTCAGCATGCCAACTGCATGTGCGCCAGCAGACAGTATTTGCACAACACCTGTACAATCAAGTGCAGACTCTTGGTCTAAGCATCAATGTGGCCATGAATATATGTGACTGTTGCTGTGCAAGCGAGCAGAATGCTTGTCACATGAGGTGTACTAAACCAGGCCTTGCGTTATAATATTTTTCGCAGGCACATTAGGTTACCCAAGAGTATTAAACTTCCGCAAATCTCTTCAGGCCCTGTCATCACAGAGTATCACAGGGTAGGGCAAACAAAATGGGTTCCAGACAATACAGAATGAATTCCATAAGTGAAATCAGGTTAGGGGTTATGTGATTGTTTTTCTCCGGATACTAAACATGCCGCAGAGTTTAGCGCTGCCTTCAGAGGAGCTAAGTAGATTTTGGGAATGCCTGTTAAATGAGAGTTACTAAAGTGGGTTTTAAGAGAAGCAACGACTGGACAACTGTCTTAAACCTCTGCAGGAATTCATGGCTTGATCCCTCTGAGACGTCTGATTTGGAGGTGGGCTTTCTTACCTATGGTGTTAATATGAGTGCAAAGATTAATGTTATTGTCCAGGGTAAAGCCAATAATTTAACCATCCCTACTAGCATTGGATTACGGTCAAGTAGTTTTGAGGTGGCTACCCAGGCCTCGACAGGAGGGTTGAAGTAATTTTGGGAGAATAGAAGGAAAGCTGTTTTCTGGGTGTTGAGTTTGAGGTGATGGATCGACATCCATGATTGAAGGTCCATGAGGGTTCTTGAAAGGTTTGTCATGCCTTCGAGGGAGCAGATTTGTAAGTCAAGCTGGGTGTCATCCGCTTCGAGATGGAAGGAAGTCTTTGAATTTCTTAGGAGAGTACAGAGGGGTTCGTGTAGCTATTGAATAGTGTGGATGAAAGGATAGAGCATTGTGGTACTCCTTGTTGCAGCGGCATGGAGTTAGAGAGGGAATTAGAGAGCTTAATGTGCTGGATCGGTTCGAAAGGTACGCCTGGAACCAGTCTAGTGCAAGCCTTTAATTCCCGTGCAATTTTCTAGGATTCGGAGTAGGGAGGAGTGCTTGACTGTCTGGAATGACAAGGAGACAGGAGTCACTGCGAGTAGGGAGGAGTGCTTGACTGTCTTGAATGACAAGGAGACAGGAGTCACTGCTGTCCATTATGCAAAGAGCGCCATTGATTATTTTAACACCTATGGTTATGATAACTCACTCATGGCTGTAGAGTTACTAAAAACTCACGGAAGACAACAAAGCAACCAAAGTTACTGCGCCGCATGTAATAATAATACATATTTGTAAAGCGTGAACATTTCACCCCTTAAGGTTTCAAGGTGCTGGGGGCCGTTGGGGAGATTAAATGAGCTATTGCCCAGAGGCACATGATGCTGAGCTGAGCTGCCTCCGGCGATCGAACAATGAGTCCTGCACACCGGAGTCAGCCGCTCTGGCCGCTCGCTGCACCACACCTCTCCCTCACGTGAGGGAGAGAGCAGGAAAGCGCCATAAAAAACGGAGTGGTTTATATAGAACTTTGGCAGAGACATCACCTCCACACGTCTAATCCTTGCAACATCTTGTCATGTCTACCCTCTCTCGTCCACTGTTATCGTAAAACTGAAGTGTATCTATTTTCATTTCTCCATAGTTCATTTGGAAGAGTATGACCCATATTTCCTAAAGTTTCCAGAGGTTCTTGTGCGACGCAACACAATTTAGGAATGTGCATCCTGTACTTTTTAAAATGGTACGTAAATTGACAATATTGGTTGAGTCGTATGATCGATCCTACAAAACTTTGGTAAATGTGGGCCTCCGTTTAGAACATTACATCTCCTTTCCCAGTACAATTCTGAGACAGTCCCAAAGCATGGAGCTCAATGTAATGTGTAAAACGCCCAGAGACAAAAGTTTCAAGATTTGAGAGGTGCTAGAAATAGCACGAGATTTTGGCAGGTAGTGACACCTATATCACTGCTGCTCAGAAAATAAAACTGTGCACTGACAGCATTTCAGACAACTCCTATGTGGCATCGCTGTATATATGGCTAGCCTTACAACAATGACGCACAAGTGTGCGGACTAAAATGGAAGATTGCTTACATCATACACTGCAAGTTCCTAAATCTTCTTTTTAAGCCTGTTGCTAGCATTTCAGAGGTAAAGATTGTGCTTGGGAGTCAGGCTATGAACACCCAGTAGCTTTCAGGTCGCCGAATATTGAGCTGTCTAGCCAAAAGTGGACTTTATCTAATATCACAATGGTATTTTATTTTGATTGATAAGCCTGTTTTCCTCAACACACGCTCGGATTGCAATGACTAGGCCCAGATGAAGGTCCCATGCTCACTGTGACAGGGAAATCAAGCTATACCTCACTGATGAGGGCCAAATAGGCTGAGACCAGTCTGGGGTTGCTTGTATTCCCACCTTGAGGGGACCTGTTCTACCAGTTGGATTTTTAGTCAGGTGTGCTCTCTACAAATACCACATACGTGCAAAAGTGTCTGGAGATGTTGGAGATTAGCTAGAGTAAACAGATCAGCATGAGGTCCTTATCACAAATTTCACCAGACAGCACAAGGCTGTTAGAAACATTTCTGGAAAACAAAGGGGAGATGTGGTATTACTTTCACACTTACCAGGAATTTCAGGAAGTATTTCTACTCCAGGAAAGAAAACCATTTCTGGTAACCTTATTAACTGACATTTTGTCCTCCTCGGAGCCCTACCTCCAATACCAACATGATTTGTTGTAACTATACTTTGATCATCACTGTTTAAGTATTTACTAACTTCTATATTATTCATTCTGCTTCTTCTGGATTTTTCTTGCACGTGAAACCTCTCCAACATGCTTAGTTTCATGCAGATTACAACTTTCTTTCCAAGTAAATCTTTTCCCACATTCAACACATTCATATGGTTTCTCTCCAGTATGCATTCTCATGTGTCTTTTCACATGGTATTTACGACTGAAACTTTTATAGCAAAATTCACAAACATGAGGTTTTTTACCTGTATGTGTTGTGTAGTGCTTAAAAAGTTGAGCCTTATAAGGAAAGGATTGCCCACACTCAGTACATGAATGTCCCCTAGCGGGGGAATTTTGTTCTGTAAGATTAAGAAGTTTTCCTTCATGACTGTAGTTAGTGTTAAATTCAGTACACAAAGCCTGGTTTTGCTGTGCGTTTGGAAGACCTTGACAAAACAGTGAATTCTTCAAATTACTCTGAGTTTGGGAAGGCTTCTGTGACATTCCTGGTCTGGGCCTTCCTCTGTTTAAACTGAAATCTTTAGAAGTTCTGAAACCACTGTCACATCGAGGTGTCTTCTGTTCTCTTTCTTCCCAGTAGCTTCCTGACGACAGCTGGAGAGTAGAATGTCTTTGCCTTGGTGGGGTCTGAAGAGCCTCAGTGTTAGTTGTCCATATTGAACATATGTCCTGCACTGTTGCCTTTGTACAAGGTACAAACTCTGTAGCTTCATTTTTTGTGTTAATGCGTTCATCATCTGTTGGATTAAAACAATAGCCCGTTATTAGGCTTCTAGCCTTACTAAAATCTGTAAATAAATAGTACTTCACTTGAAACTCTTTTATATGAGTAAACTTGTTTCAAAACAGAACATTAAAATATAAACTTTGATTATAGTGGAATACACAGAAGTTTAAGTCATATATAGTGATCAAGGTATTCTGGATGCATTGTTTTTCCCAGATACATGATTTGTTTCAAGTATGATAGCATTTTTTCCTTTTGATATTCATATTCCAGAAATAAATACATTCTGAAAAAAGAGACAAGTGAATGTGTGATTGCTACAGTAATGATGGTTGTTTGAAGAGGAGTGGTAACATGACTTTCCAAACATTTACTATTATTTCAACCAACGCTGCACAGCAAAGGAACTTGCTGCATTGCGTGAAAACAGAGCAAAAAGGCTCCATATTTACAAAGATATGGAGCATTTTGTGCTCTCCATGTGTTGGGGCACTGTGTGCTGTCTAGCGCTAACACAGACAACCTTGCGCCATAATGCAACTGTGACCAAGTACCCTGTCCGCCAAGCTCTAGGTCTGTCTGCTTGATATTGACAGGGCGCACCACAGGTTTTATGCCAAAGGAGTACAATTTACTCTGTGTAAAAAGTCCTCCAATGGAGTAGGCGCCGTCAGAGGTAAGCCATCTGGCTGTCCACCCTATTTAGAGTGGATGGTCGAATGGCTTTTAGTATTTTTTTTTACTGTCCATCAGGGCCAGGTATATTCTGGCAGAGAGGGACAGATTAAAAATAGAAGAACAAGTTACTTACCTTCAGTAACGATATATCTGTAAGAAACATTAGTAGTGATAGATTCCTTACCTTAGAATTACCCCCAGGTGTCAGACTGGATCCGGAAAGTTTGTCAGCAGTACCCCTGCGCGTCGGAAGGTGGCATCGTGCGGCTCCGCGTCAGTCGTTGGCGTCGTGGTCGCCGAGATGACGTCACGGGCGCTACTTAGACGCCGCCCTCGCGCGCTGACGTCAGTTCTGTACATGACTTTCCGCGCCAGGAACGCAGAGCCATGCAAGATACTGACCACTGGTGCCTTGAAACTAGGGCCCTGAAAGGGATGACCTTAACCCTAGAAATCAGTTCGCAGAACGGGGAGGATGGGTGGGGCAGTAAGGAATCTATCACTACTAATATTTTACAGATATATCGTTACCGAAGGTAAGTAACTTGTTCATCTGAAAGAAACACGTAGTGATAGATTCCTTACCTTAGAATAGATACCCCAGCAATACCAACCCCGGTGGTGGGTCTGCGAACCAAGATCACACCAGAAAGTCTCGGAGAACAGAACGGCCAAAGAAGCAGTCTCTCCGGACTTGGCTGTCCAGGCAGTAATGCTTAGTAAAAGTGTGCAGCGAGGCCCACGTAGCTGCCTGACAGATGTCTTGTAAGGGGACACCACGTCCCAATGCCGTAGTGGCCGCCGTCGCCCTGATGGAATGGGCGTGCAGCCCCAACGGAGGCTCCTTTTTAGCCAGAGAATAGAATGCTTTTATACACAAGACGATCCATCGGGAGATAGTCCGCTTGTGTATGGCCCGACCTTTCTTGGCGCCAACGTAGCCAACAAAGAGTTGGTCATCCACCCGGAACGGTTGTGTGCGGTTCAGGTAGAATGAGAGGGCACGTTTTGGGTCCAGACGGTGGAGCCTCTCTTCCTCTCTGGAAGGATGCGGAGGCGGAAAGAAGGTGGGCAAAGTGATGGTTTGCCCGATGTGAAAAGCAGTTACAACTTTTGGAAGAAAGGATGGACGGGTTCTGAGCACAACCTTGTCCGGATGGACAGACAGAAAAGGAGGTTTACAAGAAAGAGCCTGGAGCTCACTCACTCTCCTAGTGGAGGTGATGGCAACCAGGAAAGCAGTCTTTAGAGTTAAGAGACGTAGAGGACAGTTGTGAAGAGGCTCAAAGGGAGCGCACATTAAGTAAGTGAGAACCAGATTCAAGTCCCACTGTGGCATCACAAAAGGAATAGGAGGGAAAAGGTGAGTAATGCCTTTGAGGAATCTATTTACAACAGGGGACTTGAAAAGAGAGGGCTGATCAGGGAGCCTGAGAAAGGCGGGGATAGCAGAAAGGTAGCCCTTGATAGTGCCCAGAGCAGAGCCCTGCCGGGCCAAAGAGAGAAGGAACAGTAGGACTTCTGAAAGAGGGGCAGAAAGGGGACCCACAGCCTTTGCTGTGCACAATGCCACAAATTTGTTCCACCTGCAGGCGTATACCAACTTAGTGGAGGGACGCCTGGCTGCCAGAATGACATTACAAACCTCAGGAGGCAAGTCAAAAGGAATCAACTGCCGCCGCTCAATCTCCACGCAAGGAGGTGGAAACTGGACAGGTTCGGGCGGAGGACTGTCCCCTGCTGCTGCGACAGAAGATCCTCCCGAAAAGGCAGTCTGATCGGGGGAATCGATGGTCATACTGAGTAGCTCGGGATACCAAACTCTTCGAGCCCAGTCCGGAGCCACAAGAATGACTTGGGCCCGGTCGCGCCTGATCTTCTTCAGCACTCTGGGCAGAAGTGGTATAGGCGGAAAGGCGTACAACAGACCGCAACTCCACTCGCGACGAAAAGCGGTCGCCGAGCGAGTGCCGCCTTGGAAATTCCAACGCGCAGAATTGCTGACATTGCGCGTTCTCTTCGGTGGCGAATAGATCTAACCAAGGCTCTCCCCACTGTTGAAAGAGACCTTGCGCCACGTCCGAGTGAAGACGCCATTCGTGATCCATCATGCACCTGCGGCTGAGTTCGTCCGCCCTGGCGTTCAGTGAACCTGCCAGGGGTTGAACCACCAGGGAAATGCCCTGATGTTCCAGCCATGTCCAGAGGCGCAGGGCCTCCTAACATAGGGTCCACGACCCCACCCCACCTTGTTTGTTGCAGTACCACATGGCAGTGGTGTTGTCTGTGAACACCTGCACTACTCTCCCCTTGACAGAGGGAAGGAATGCCTTCAGTGCAAGTCGGATCGCCCGACGCTCCAGAAGGTTGATATGGAGCCTGGACTCCGCCGGAGACCAGAGGCCTCTGATCTCCGCCTCTCCCATGTGGCCGCCCCATCCCAGGAGGGACGCATCCGTCACCACTGTGTACTCCGGTTGGGGAAGGGAGAGGGATCTGCCATTGACCCAATGCCGGTTTGTGAGCCACCACTGCAACCGTCTTGCAGTGCCCTCCGAGATCTGGACGGACTCAGACAGGTCCCCCTGATGCTGCGCCCACTGGAACTTCAGGTCCCACTGCAGAGCCCGCATATGCCACCTCGCATGATCAACCAGCAGGATGCAGGAGGCCATGAGGCCCAGCAGCCTCAGGGTCATCCTGACTGAAACCCAGGATAGAGGCTGAAAGATAGGAATCAGCCTGAATATCCTGGACTCGTCGTTCGGGAGGATAGACCCGAAAGAGCGTTGTGTCCAGAACCGCTCCGATGAAGAGGAGCTTCTGAGAGGGAATCAGGTGCGACTACGGCACGTTGATGGAGAACCCCAGCGAATGCAGGAGGTCGGCCATAGTCTGGAGGTGGGAGACGACAGCCTGGGGCGAGCCCGCCTTCAACAGCCAGCCGTCGAGATAGGGGAAGTCTGGAACCCCTGATCTGCGCAGATGAGCTGCGACCACCGCCATCACTTTCGTGAACACCCGAGGGGCGCTGGTAAGGCCAAAGGGGAGCACGGTAAACTGAAAGTGCTCGTGGCCTACCGTAAACCGCAGGTAACGCCGGTGGGCCGGCAATGTGGAAATATGCGTCCTGCAAGTCCAACGCTACCATCCAGGGTCGAGGGCAGACAAGACCTGAGCCAGAGTCAACATCTTGAACTTCTCCTTCCGGAGGAAGCGGTTGACGTCCCTGAGGTCCAAGATAGGACGCAGGCCCTTGTCCTTCTTGGGCACCAGAAAGTAGTGGGAATAACAACCACGTCCTACTTCTGGCGCAGGAACGCGCTCGATGGCCCCCTTGGCCAAGAGGGCCGTGACTTCCTGTTGGAGAAGTGCCAAGTGGTCCCCCGACTTGCGGTGGTACTGGGGTGGCATGGCTGGAGGGGTAGTCTCGAAGGGGAGGGAGTAGCCCCTTCGGACTATTTGTAAAACCCACCTGTCCAAAGTGATGGTGCGCCAGTGGGGGAGGTGATGGTGAATCCTGCCTCCCACTGGCGTTTGATGGGCCTGAAAGACCGGACTAGGAAGGTTTGGAGGCAGTGGTGGCCGGGGTGGAGGTGGACTGACCCGCCCGCTGGCCCCCCGACCCGCTTCGGCGGTTCCCGCGGCCGCGCTGAGACTGTTGCTGCGCAGGCCTGTGGCTCTGCAGCGAACGTGTCGGGGCGCCCCTTACGTGGCCACGAAAGGCAGAAGGCGGAGGAGGGCGAGAGGCCGAAAGGCCCAAGGACTTGGCCGTAGCCTGTGAGTCCTTAAAAACGCTCCAGCGCACTATCCGCCTTGTTGCCAAAAAGGCGAATGCCATCAAAGGGCATGTCCATGAGAGTGTTCTGGACATCCCCAGAGAAGCCAGTAGTCCTCAGCCAGGCGTGGCGACGGAGCGCCACTGTCGTGGAAAGCGCTCTGCCCAGCGATGTCAAGGCCACATCGGATTGTGAACTTGGCTGCATCTCTCCCTTCAGCAATTGCCTGAGAGAGCACTGTCCGGGCCTCCTCCGGACACTGAGGCAGCATCTGCGCCACCGTATCCCACAGAGAGTGGAAATAACGGCCCAAGAGGCATGCAGTGTTCACAGACCGCAGCCCTGAACTGGCGGAAGAAAAGATCTTCTTCCCAAACTGTTCCAGTCTCCTGGATTCCCTATCTGGGGGTGCGGTAGGGAATGCGCTTTGGGACGTGGAGGCTTGGACATCCAAGCTCTCAGGGGTGGGGTATTGGGAGAGGAAAAGGGGGTTGCCCGGGACCAGGCCCGTTCCTATCCACAGGAGCCCCTGTGTTGGGCCTGGACCAGGTGCCCAAAAGAACGTCAGAAAGTGCATCGTTGAAGGGCAGCAGTGGCTCCGCAGAGGTAGCCGCCGGCTGAAGCACTTCTGTCAGGAGGTTAGTCCTGACGGCCACTGTAGGGAGTTGGAGGTGTAGAGCCTCGGCCACCCTACACAACACCACTGCGTAACTAGCACCCTCCTCCATAGCCACGGTAGGAGGAGTTAGCATGCCAAGGTCAGGAGAGGTGTCAAACTACGGGCATCCACCAGCTCCTCTGCCCAGTCCGGGTCATACTCGCACTGAGCTGCGAGAGGGTCCTCAGACCCCTCCCAGTCCTCCCCTTCCTCCGATGGCTGCGGTACAGGCCGAAAATACGGAGGCTGGACATACGGAAAGAAGGGTCCCATCGGCGTCGAACGACGCCTTTCCGGCTCCGTGTCCACATCAGGGCTGAAACCGGGGAAGACGTTGTCCGGTGCCACAGGCGACGTCGGTGGAGGTGTTGCAAGGTCAACCAGCGTCGACCGGGATCCAGGCCTGGATCCATGGGGGCCCTGCGGCGCCGGGTCCGGAGCCGACGGCGATGTCGGGGCCGGAGCCGCCAACAGTGAAGGGCGAGGGCCCCCAGTCGGGCCCGAAGGTGCGCCAGCGGGGCCCGATGGCCCAAAGAGGCGGGCCATGGCTGACAGAAAGTCCTGCAGCTGGGCCGGAGTCGCCCCCGGACCCGGGAAGGACGGGTAGGCCGGGGGCGACTGCATAGGCTCCGCCGGAGCCGCAGGGGTGGCACCACCCACACCCTCAGCCGCGTCGCGCAACGGGCGAGGGGGAAGTCTGAGAGCGATGGCGCTTCTTCGACTTCTTGTGCTTCGCCTTACCTGACCCAGAGTGCGAAGACTTTGACGATGAATGATGGTGATGGCTCCGCGACCGGTCCCTCGACCTCCCACGGGACCGGGACCTCGAGCGGCGCGGAGCCGACTGCCGGACTTCCAGCAACTTTCGGGACCGCTCCCGCAAAGTCTTTGGCGCCATGGCCCGGCAGTCGGGGCACGACTTGGGGTCGTGGTCGCGCCACAGGCAGTAGAGAGACACGCGGTGCGGGTCCGTCACCGACATCATACGATGACAGTCCCCGCATGACTTGAAACCGGGCATCCCTACGGCACCTTAGGAGTCGAACGACTCGAAAAAACAGACAAAAGCCTCAAAAACCTCAGTCAAAAAATGACTGGGGGGTACCGCTCTCCGGATCTGCGCTTGCTGGCGCGGAAAAAGAAAGAACTAATGTCAGCGCGCGAGGGCGGCGTCTAAGTAGCTGCCGCAACGTCATCTCGGCGAACACGACGCCAACAACGGACGTGTAGCCGCACGACGCCACCTTCCGACGCGCAGGGGTACTGCTGACGAAAACTTTCCGGATCCAGTCGGACACCTGGGGGTAATTCTAAGGTAAGGAATCTATCACTACGTGTTTCTTTCAGATAGAATAAATTATCCTACACAGAGCCAAGATGGCCACGTAATCTGAGAGCTACGTGAGGGCCCTCTCGCATCCATCCTCCATCCGTCAACCCTGCTGTAGATGGCACTCCGGGGTGTCCCAATAGTGAAGAACGTGCACAAGAAACAGAGTCGAACAAGGGAAAGTAATCCTTGGCTGCTGAGAGAGCAGCAGCCTGCACAGACGTGGGCCGGACTGCGGTGGGTGGTCTCAGAGGCCGAGACCTGGGCTCCCGAGATTGAGGCTGGCGACGGCGAGTTGAGCCCAGTCCTGCGCGGAGACTGGTGCTGTGGGCTCCCGCCTGGAGTCGGCTATGGTTGGGAGCAGCCGTGGCTCCCCTCCCCTCAGAGGCAAAGGCGAATGGGACATAAACGGCGCTGCTCGGAGCCATGGCTGGGACTGCGGTCTCTCCCCCGGCACGTTGCGAGGAAGAGCACGGGAGAGAGGGATGAGATTGACGACGGAGGATTGAGCACTGTCCCGCACGGAGACTGGTGGGGTGGGTTCCCATCTGAATTCGACTAGCACTATGAGCACTAGCGCCCCCCTCCCCCTCTCTCGGGGGGAGGGGTGAAGGGGGGTGGGGGACATTGGTGGCACAGCTCGGGCCGCTACTCAGAGTGCGACTTCCCTGCCCACCGTCGTGGAGGAAAGCAAGAGAGAAAGGGGCAAAGATGTCCTGCAACAGTCTCCGGCGGAAACCGTAAAGTCTGAATGCCCCGTGTGGGGGCTGGAGTTTTTTTTTTATTTGCAAAGTTTTATATAGCGCTGGCTAGACCCGGAGGTATCAGAGCGCTTTACATGAGGATCAGTGAGTTACAGGTTCCATAATTACATAGACAAGTATAGACATAGGAGAAAAGAAAAAAAAAAAAAAAAAGTGAAAAAAAAAAAAAGTGAGAGGGCCGGCCACACACACCCTAAGGCCCTGCCCAGCCAGCATTGGTGTGATACAGACAAGAAAAGAACAAGGATCGCAATTGAAGGATTGTGGGGGTGGAAGGCACCGGTGGACAACACCTAGATAGAGCAGCGGCAACAGGGGACACACTGCATTGAAATTCACTGAGAAATGAGAGCAAAGCAGGCAGCGAGGAAGGTGCCAGAACTCGCGAAACTAGGCCTTTGCAGAAAGCCAACATTGGAGAAATAGAAGGGCGCTCAGGGATCAGTATCCCGCTTGCAGCATAGTGTAGGAAGCTGGCTCTGTATATACTATACCAAAGTGAGGTATAGTGTGCACAGAGTCCAGTGGAACCCCAAAGGTAGGCAGAGGTAAAGTTAGATAGCACCTCACTCTCCATTTGTGGTAGTGTGGTCGAGCAGTAAGGCAGTATCAGAGGACAGTGTTAAGCATTTGTTGGACACACTCAGTCAGCAAATGAATTCACACACTCAAAGACTGTACTTCAGACCAATTGATTTGTATGAAAATATTCTTTTAGTTATTTTATTTTCTAGAACCAAGCAAGCAATAGATACTTTACAGTAGTAATGCAGTTTGGATTGCAATTGTACTTTGATTTGATTACAGTAGTGTTACTTATAATTAAGGCTCCCGGTTTTCCGTTTAAACGGATTTTTACATATAAATGCAGACGGAAACCTTTTGGTTTTTGTCTGTATTTATATATAGAAACGGGAAAATACTTAGAAAACAAATGCTCCTGCCGCCTTTGTGCTCCTCTATAAAATCCGAGTCAAAGGTGCACAGGAAAGAAGAAATCGGAAACTTCTGAACAAGTGCAGCTGGGAGCGCCGTGTCTGCAGAGACCCTCCAGCACCCCTCACAGCGGTGGTCACGCAAGGTATAAATTGTTCGAGCAGTGCAAGCAGCGATGTCCATTAAGAGGTGTGAAAACACCCCAGGACATCGGCTGCAGGCCCAGCAACCTTTTGTTTTGTTTTTTGTATGGGAGGGGGAAAGAGGTTGATGTGGCAGGGCACGGGGGCAGACATGCCTCCAACAACTATTAGCTGGCACTGACCTGATCAAAAAGGAGCGCATTAAGGACTCCATTTTAAAATATAGTGGCTTGTTGAAAGTGGAGCGATGGTCCCATGACCTATTTTACAGTGCCTTAAAAACCCAACAGCCGAATTGAGAACGTGTCCCTAGTGACCAGGAGTAATGTGATCTTCCTACCATAGTATGGTGGAGAGACACACTTAAACTGCGGCGTTGAGAACAGAGGCCTAACTTTGTGCCAAGAGCTAGGCCCACATCGGGTGCAGAAAAATATTTAAAATTAACAGTACTTTTTTTTTTTTTTTAAATGTAGTTGGGATGGCGTTTTCAGGCGGAGGCACAGGAGTGTGGAGAGATTGGTGCTTACGCTGCGGGGTAATGGGGGTGGTGGTGTGTGAGCAGCGTGGTTGCAGCTCCTAAGACGTGCACACAGCCCTGACTGACTTGCACTCTGGGTGTGTGCTGATATTACCCCACGAGGACCGGAGCAGTGCCCTGGCCTCCACGTCACGAAGCCCTCTCTCACAGAGTGCAACTGTGCAAGGAGACACCGCGGCCTGGAGAAGAGATAGCGGCATTACCGCCCACATTCATGGACCTTACATAACATTTAAGACAAAAACAATGGCAACAGAGTTCAGGGAAAGAACTCCTAAAATGACATATCCTATACGGGCTTCCTAAAACAAATGAGTTCAGTAACACATCCTAAATTACCCAGAACCGTGCTCCATACTTGTAATACACAGCAGAGAAAATGTTTTGCATGCTTCTTTGTGGTAATAGTAGGTTGTTGCATATGATCTCCGGATCTTGTTCGGCCTTATACTACCGCTTGCTCTTGTCTCCATAGGCCCTAGGCGCTAGAGAGGTTTCACTTCTCTGGGTAGTGATGGGGAGGGCCTCCCCTCGCCTATCAGCCACCAGGAAGGAGAACATGCTTACCCTCAGTAGGGGCATAGGGGTGGAACGATCTGGGGTGGGAGGGCAGCATGCCTCCTCAGGGTAGGAAGGAACTGTTCTGAACTCTCAAAGGAAGGCAGGGTCGCTCCCAATATGTAAAGTGCGCTTAGCATAGGCTCCAATTTAAAAAAACAGCTAAACCTAGTGCATGTGTGCATGTCAATTTAAATAAATGTGGAAAAATACAGAAAAAAATTACCAAAAAATAAATATGGATAGATACAGACGGAAATGGTAAAAAAATAAATACCATAAAACCGGGAGCCCTACTTATAATGCAATGCTTTTCAGAATACAGTACATATACTTTGAAAGGAATTTTCAGTAAGATTACAGGTAAGTTACTTTTGAGATTACTTTTCTTACACAGAGTAGTATACCAAGATACTGCTCTGGAACATTTCCTGTAAAACTGGTAAGTAAAATCGTTTTTGTTAAACAGTACAATTTTAAAGAATTTCTTTAGGTTTTCAAACTCCACACTTGAAAACTTTTCACAGAAAAGCAGTCAATGTTATCCTATGGAGGAAAAAAGTGTTATCGGTTTTGAGGTAAGTATTTGGTAGTGGGAGTTGAGGTTCTGGGGGTAGACCCAGGGGTCCCCCAGGGTCAACGATGCACTTTAGTTACACCCTCAGCGGTACTAGGGCGGCCGGGTGCAGAGTGCTGAGGCCCAATGTTATCCAATGGGGGATAGGGGGCCTCCGGTTGGCGGCTGCGGACGAGCAGGCCACTTGGTTGCAGGAGCAAAGCTACTGGACTTTAGCTCAGGGCAAATGGGGAAACAAAGTAGCACCAAAGGTGCACCCTCAGCGGCACTAGGGCGGCCGGGTGTAGGGTGCGGTTTCGACATAGGGCGCCCTGTTGTTTGCAATGGAGAACCTCTGGTTTGCAAAGGCACTGCAGGCTTGGGGACGAAGGTCTTCTGGGTGCGACCACCACTTCGAGAGGTAAGTTAGGGGTTGGTTAGGCACCGTTGGTGTGGTCACCCAAGGCCGTGGGGCTTCGGGTGCAGCGGTGCCTTTTGGGGTCGGATCTTCTTCCCAGCTCCTGGTTGCGGTTGGGGGGACCTTCTGGATTTAGGCTGCAGGCGTCAGCTGGAGGCTTGAGGCAGGTCAGGGGTCGCCGGATCTCGGGTCAGGATCGCCGGGGGGGGGACCTCCTCGTGGTGTTTGCCCACTCGAGCTCGTGCCGTGGTCGGCGGGAGCAGAGTGGGGCGGATCCGCGGTGTCCGGCCGGAGCCAGAGTCTTTGTGGTTGAAGGCAGGCAGGGCTTCCGGGATTTTCGAGCTTGCTGGCTGCAGGACACACCGGGATTTTGCAGGAGCAGGTTCGAGGTGGAGACAGGCCGGTAGGGCTGGGGCCAAGTCAGTGGGCGTCTTCCTCTTGTTAGCTTCTGCACTGCTGTTCGGTCCTTCTTTTCTTGTTGCAGGTTCTTGCCTGAGGAAGCAAGGTTCAGGGGTGCCCCTAAATACTAGATTTAGGGGCGTTACAGGTAGGTAAAAGGTAGGGACCAATAGGTCCCTTCCCTGGGGTGGGTACACCCCCTATTATGCCACCCTCCAGTGGGAGGGGGGCATGAGCCTGTCCATGGTTGGCTGAGTCCCCCCCATCTCCAATTGGGTTTAGGCTTCAATGCAGTTTTAGGGAAATAACATAGGCCCTGGGTACCTGATTAGCAGGAGCCCAGGGCACACTCAGTCAAAGCACATCAGCAATTCAGCAAAAAGTGGGGGCAACCATGCAGAAAGAGGGCACTTTCTCACACATAGTAAGAAAAGAGACACGCTCGTAGTGATAGACGAGCGAGGGGAAGTGACCCACGAGAGACTGACGAAGAGGGGCAGCGACATCCGTGCGCTCAAAACAATAGCAGGGGACAACACACAACCCCCCGCAAAAAACAAAACAAAAAAACCAGCCACAATGCGACCAACACCCCAGACAAATAAAACGGATAAATATGCTGGAGCACCTTAGCCCCCACCAAAACCAGATGCCCCGGCCAGAACCATCATAGCTAGGGTACTATACTATCGGGACGGTATTCACAGATCACTCGCACAATGGGAGACTTGTACCACCAGAACGCAACGATTAGGTTCTTCCCGGATTTTACCCTGTTAGTACAGCGCCAACGACATACCATCAACGAGGTTAAGAGAGCACTGAGGGCGGAGAGCCTGAAGTACATGATGTTGTTCCTGGGTCAACTCAGAGTGTTGGACGATGGCAAGTCATGGTACTTCACAACACCGGAAGAAGTGTGGAACTGGCTCGAAGGAGGCAGAGCAGCCAGGCCACGAAGGTGCCAAGAGCGAGACGGGCGACAGCGCAGGGACTTGGATAACGAACCACCCAGCGAAATGCAAGACCACGCAACGGATAACTGACCCTCCTCCGGAGGACGTCCTCTTGGCACACATCCAGCTGACAAGTAAGGGGGCGGGGAGATATTGAACCTTATAACTAGAACGAGACCGATGACTCGAAATCACATGGGAAACCGGGCCTGAAGGACAATGGTGAGAAACCAGCTAAGAACTGGCCCCAGGTCAACTTTCCATGCATGGGATACGTAAGTGACGATTTCAAAGGGACATAAGCTGGGACACACGCTAAAATATTAAAGAAGTGGAGGAGCAGGAGGGCCACCACTTAAACGAAGGAGGCGGAGCCAACCGACCCCATTAAGTAGTGATGATTAAGTTTGGGCGACAGGTGTTATGTTTCATATAGGATCTACGGATGTGTGCATCGGAGACTCTGTTCCGAAAAAATTTAAAAACCTGGCTTTTCCGACACCCGCTGGGAGGACAGAAGTAGTGCCTCTACTCCGACTGCCGGGCAGTCAGAGGCATAGGAAAGTTGCTAGCTTAGGTCAGTTGTTGGGGTTTTGATGGTGTTCTAGCGTGGGGACACTCCGTTGGAGTAACCAGGCGCTTTACAAGCTAAATAATAATAATAATAATAGGTACCCTAATATAGGCCCGGGTAATATCATACACCTTCACCTACATTACCTCCCCTACACAGTAACGAGCCTTTAGGATTGAACCTTTACCTAGTTCTAGTCCTGGGCGCAGAAGGAGGGTTTTCCCTGAACAATAGCGTCCTATAACTTCATCAATGGACTAATACAGTATGAATGAATATTCATGAGGGTTCCTGGAAACCAGGCAGGGGCTACACACCACCTGCATAATATCTACGTACAAGGTTCATCCCATACGTCATCCTCAAATCCAACAATGGCTAATACAGAAACAAGGGACAAAGAAACCCTAGATACTTTTTGTATAAATACAGCACATCTCGCTAGGGTTGGGAGAGGAGACCGAGACTTCCAGGCCGACACACTGACCAGAGACGCTGAGGCTCCTGCATGCAGACGCTCCAGCTGACAGTGGTCTAACACATCCCTCGCGGGGTGTCCAACTCGAGACCAGGACGGGGTCCCACATTTTCTCACTTCAGGTAATGGGGTTAGACTAAATCCTACAGGGATTCTTGGATTCACACCTACTCACATGCTAGGTACACTTAGGTACATCTAGATGGGCATCGTAGGAGTACGCGCACTTTTTATCATGCATTTTATATTCATGATTATTGCAAGATGGTAGAACTGTACTATCCTTTTATTTTCACTGTATTGCTAATCATATATATCTGCTACTGTCTAACGGTTGTTGCAGCACATCTATTTCACACTAGAAGAACAACTGTGCAATAAATTCTTATTGTAACACGCCCGACTGTTTCTTCTGTGTAACTCTGAGACCGAATAAGTGAGCACGAGTGACAGAGCGAAAAGTAGTATATTGTTTCCACGATCCTGGGGGATCAGGGTTGTCATGTTCTAAGGTTGCCAGAAACTATTCTCTCCCCGATAAGAGGAGATTCTAGTGGCACTGTGAGCTAGCTAAAACAGAAAAGCTAACATTCTCGGTGGGGGTGCTCAGAGCCAGTCTGCCACCAAACCCACAGTTTATGTTATCCGGAACGCGCAGATCCTATATGGGTAATATAGGAACTACACAACTCAGGTGCCCTGCATATTGCGGCAGTGGGTAGTTTTGGACATACAGGGTGGCAGGTGTTAGCAACTGGGAAATGTTTTTGCATTTGTTTATGTAAGATTCACAAAATGTTTGATGCAGCATTGGAAACACCAAAACGCAAGGTACATGAAACCTGGACACAGAGGCGGGGGTGGAGGGGGCGGGAGAAGGGGGGGGGGGGCTGCAGTTAACCACAGACTAGTGATGGCGTTCCAATCCACAACCACGCTGACAGTCCTGACGTGGAACATCAATGGCTTAGGTCATAAAAATCAAACGTACCATGGTCCTACAGTAGTTACGTCGACAATCCCCTGACCTCGTACTGTTAAAGGCGATGCATCTGAGAGGTAATCATTATTTAGCACTCAATCGATTTGGCTACACTCTTCTGGCCCACGTGGGATTCACATCGTCCTCCAGAGGTCTGGCGATTCTAGCAAAGAATGCGATCCCCTTCGTGCCGGGCTGCGCCTGGTGCAACCCCGCGAGCAGATATGTGGCGCTAACCGGGACATGGGAGGGCCGAACTCTTATTATATGCTCTATTACGTACCACCGAAACTCCATGCTGAGACTCTTCCAGAGCTCGACAAAATATTGCTTGACATGCCCCATGGAATCCTAATTCTGGGTGGGGACATGAACGCCACGATGTTCCCAGATGTGGATAGAGACACGACAGCAGGTAGAGCCACTGGGCAAGAACCACTGCGAGAATTTTCAGAGGCGATGGGACAAACAGACCTATGGAGGATACACAACCCGAACACTAGGCAATACACACACACACACATTTCGGTGGCTCACAGTAGTGGGTCCCGCCTAGACTACCTATTTACACAATGTATACATGTGGGGCTATTCAGGGACGTGCAACAGAGCCAGGGGCATATCAGACCACTCGCCAGTAGAGGTGGTGCTCCAGGGCTCCACTCGGGGATATACTCTCCCACCACGAGTGCAACCCTAGCACTTTAAGGACAGAGTTTGCGGACAAATTCAGGGAAAAAACAGAACAATATTTTGTAGAAAATACGGGTTCGGTTAGTTCCCATTGCACCCTTTGGGAAGCATTTAAAGTGGTAGCCAGGGGGCCATGTTCAGACACTGGCCGGGGGCAAGAGAAAAGAACAACGCGATCGATATGAAAAGTTAGAACAGGAGATAGTGGTACTCGAGAAACAAATAGGATGAGTGGGGACATTGGACCCCGCCGTAGGCCACAAACTGCGGCTACGACAACTCAAAGAGCTGGCAAAACACTGCTAGGTCCCACGCAAAGACGACTATGTGATGTGGTAGATAAGGCAAACAAGTTGATAACATGGTTAGAGAGGAGAGACAGAGACCGAAATTGGGTTCTAGAAATACAGAAGCCTGATGGCTCCTTGGAAAAGTCCGGTAAGGCAATTGCTGAAACTTTCGCAACTTACTATGAGACAGTGTACCAGCCGGTCACAGTCCGAACTGCAAAGACAGCGCCGAGCTGCTAAAAGACCTCAGACTCACGGAACTAACGAAGGACGATAGGGAGGACATAGATAAGGATTTGACAGTCGAAGAAATAGTGGGGGCCATCTGAGATCTACAGTCCGGAAAGGCTGTTGGCCCAAATGGACTACCTGCTGAACTCTACAAGTGTGTAGCAGATAAAGTGGCCCTGCCGATGCTAAATATGTTCCAAGAAGCGCTAGAAGGCGGGAGACTGACGGAAGACCTGAGAACGGCCACCATAGTAGTTATCCCAAAAAAGGGCAAACCCCCAGAGCTGTGTAGATCTTACAGACCCATCTCTCTACTTAATTTGAAGCTAAGGTTTTAGCGACGGTTCTAGCAAACCGGATACATCTGATACTCTCTACAATAATCCACCCTGAACAGTCGGGATTCATGCCGCACTGAATCATGAGGCTGATCCTCTGGCGCCTATACGGAGTTATGCATGAAACAGCAGCCCGACCATCAGAGGCCGCGGCGGTACTCTCATTAGATGCTGGAATGGCATTCAACAGTATCGAATGGCCATTGCTCTTTGCGGTTCTAACCAGACTGGGCTTCGGACCACGGATTCGTGTGTGGGTTGGTCTCCTATATTGCGACCCACTGGCAAGAGTCCAGGTAAACGGGACAGTGTCCAGACTATTCACGCTACACAAGGGGACGCGACAGGGGTGTCCACTCTCCCCTATGATTTTTGCGATGGCACTGGAGCCGTTAGCGGCGTGGGTGCGCGGTGATCCTTTGGTTTACGGTATAGATATTGGGGGCGGCTGGGAGGTACATATTTCTTTGTACGCGGACGACATTTTACTTTATGCCAATAAACACGCCAAACACTGCACAGACTCATAAATACAGACCCACGGGGTGTTTTCTTAGTGTGGAATTGGCGCCTCCTAAGTGTACGCTACTATTGTATGGACTATCTGTGCGGTGCAGAGGTGAAGGATACGAACACCCTAAACCCTCAGCCGAGAACCTAACGGGGTCCCCTATATACAAATACTCTGATCCTATGCACACGCGTGTGCATAGGATCAGAGTACTGCACATACTCATGCACATATTCCAGCTCTTTAGCAGCTACTTCGGCGACCAGATAAACTTAGACAAGTCATTAGTGTTCCCTCTGGCCGGAGTGCTCCCGCCCCTTACAACTGACTGCACTGCCCTGGCGCAACGGGAAAAAATCAAGTATCTGGGTATTCACATTACTAAGTTGGAAGGCGACTTTATGGCCCTTACCCTAAACTCACAACTGGCGATATTGCGGGGCGATGTGGCTCATTGGCGACGGCTTCCAGTCTCACTTATGGGTCGGGCGGTCCTGTTCAAAATGATGGCTCTCCCCCGCCTATTATATGTGTTGCAAAACACCGCATATCCGGTCACGAGTACATTCTTCAGGGCGATTGAAGGAGACATGCGAAGCCTCCTGTGGGAAGGAGGTAACCCGCGCATAGCGTTGCATAAATTGCAACGAGGAGTATATGAGGGTGGACTGGCGGTCCCGGACATTAGAAGCTATTACCTGGCATCCCAACTTATCACTGGGTTTTCGCATCCCTCTAAGAGCCCGCATATCGAGTAGACCGGCACGCTATGGGGAGCGGTGGCCACCTGGTCGCATTATACAGTGAGAAAATTGGAAAATCTCTACACACACACACACACACACACACACACACACACACACACACACACACACACACACACACACACACACACACACACACACACACACACACACACACACACACACACACACACACACACACACACACACACACACACACACACACACACACACACACACACACACACACACACACACACACACACACACACACACACACACACACACGTGAGAGCTTCGCGCGAGGCCACAAAGCTACTGGGATGGGAGGCAAAACTAACTGAACAGACCCCACTCTGGGAAAGTGACCTGTTAAAGTGGGACACCTGCAGGCCTTTCACAAATGGAACCTCATTGGCATAGATCGCCTCAGAAACATTTGGCAAAAGGGAACCATGCTCAATTTTGAAGAATTATAAGTAGAATCTCAATTGGTCGACTCAGAGCACTTCCGCTATCTACAGTTAAGACATGCCCTTCGATGTCACATACCGGAAGGGGAAAATATTGCCCGAAAACACTGCCCACTGGAAGACAGATTATTGCTTGACCCAATGATAGATAAAGCCGTCTCTCACTTACTGTAAAATCATGAATAATTCTCCGGACCCCCTGTTCCCCCTGAGGGAAGCATGGGAAACCAACTTGGGGGATCTTGGAGGATGAGGATGGGAGGGAGGCCATCCAGAGCTCCAGAGAGATTGCCATACGAGCAAGGTTCAGATTGGTCCAGCTCCAGATCCTACCCAGGTCATATGCTCCCAGAACACTCCAGTATCAAATGGGTGGATGTGACACCACCGCATCAGGGGCTGCGGGGAGGTGGGAACATTCTTTCATATCATTTGGGCATGTCCCATAATACAACTTCATTGGGCTGGAGTATCCTGGATTATGGCTAGAGTGGTGAAACAGCGGGTTCAGGTAGAAGCAAAATGGCATCTCCTGGGAGTGATGGGTGACACAAATTGGACTAGACATACTAAAATTTGGCTCATGCTAGCCTCAGGGTTGGTTAAAAGGAACATTGCGAGAATGTGGGGAAACACGAGTCTCCCTAAGATCAGGGACAGGGAAAACGACCTAGATTGGTGCCATTAGGTGGAGAAAGTGGTCTACCAAAGTAGGGGGTGCCCTGCAAAATGGGAAAGATCTGGTCCTCCTGGGAGAAATCTAGAAATGAAATAGAATAAAGCGGGAGGGATACAAGCACAAGTGGGATTAGGAAATGAGATGCTGTGACACTCTGTTGTATGTGATATGTTGCTCCCTTCTGTTCGCCGCCGCCCGATATCACCCTGTCTCTGTATTATTGTAAAGGTGTACCAGCGACTGTTCAATAAAAAGAAGTTTAAAAAAAAGAAAGAAAAAAAAAATTATCCTACACTTTCGGAGAGCTTGTCCATGGTGTGGTGGTCATTAGTTTTTTTTTTTTTAATTTCTCAAAATCAAACTCCCGCTTTGGGTATTTGTTTTTGGAAAAGTATGACGGCTAGACTTCATGTTTGGTGGAACCATCAGTCAAACTTTTTCTACAATGGAAAAAGCTTCCATGACATTGTTTCCTGCCAATGTTTAGAGATTAGGCAGGGTGGGCAAGCAGGGTAAATTCAAGGTGCCGGACGTAAAGCCCTCCACCAAGTCTGATTTTACTTTGTCTGCTAAACCCTAAATCAGGCCCTCTGTCTAAAGTGGAACAGTGGGCGTAAAACAATGGCTTGAAGGCTACCCCGAGGAACTACTTGTGGTTAGACTATTTGCAAGCACTTGTCCCATCACCTTTTGAATGTTTTATTGCCATAAATATTCCTGGAAACCCGAGACTGGCGCACAGTTCCACACCTACCACTGCCAAAGTTTGTTAACTCTAAACAGTAGTAAATTTACATCGACTCAAGGAGTAATTCTATGGGTGCAGATACTTTTTCCTCAGTTCGAGAAGTGCCAGACATATACATGTGTGCAATGGTTTCATCCTTAAAATAGCAAAGTCGGCAAGCTTTTGTTGTTAAGCAGTTGGTATTCCATGCGCCCTTGAATTGTGCAATAGTAATGTAGAAAAAAACTGAATCGTAAGTGTAGTGTCTTGCAAGTTACCAGTGACAGAACCCTTTTGGCTCCTGATGGACTCCATACAGCTGTGACGTAAGTGTTAAGAGCAGGATGCAGTGAAAGATGTTTTAGAATGTTGAGTTTGCAGTTACACGCACAAGAAAAAAGACATGTTATACTAAGTTTCTTCCCTGTGGGGCGTAGTCATTGGCGAGTACCCGGGCTGGGGAGGAGGCTACAATGGCGGCGAGCTAGTGGATGAGTAACCGGAAGATGCTCTCCCAGAGAATTTTCCAAGATCCAAGCAAATTGCTTGTGTGTGCCACGTGTGTCGTCAAAGTACAGAATCGACATTTGGTGTATGTGGGGTCAAAGCGCTGCCCCAGTTAAGTGTAAAGCATTTGAAGTTAATGAAAGTTTGACTGAGAAATTTACACATCAGTGGCTGATAATTTGCTGTGTTGACTGCACAAAAAAGGTACTGTGCTACTACTCAAATTACAGCCATACAGTCATATGGAGTTTTAACGCTGTGAACAGAGCATTGCAGTAGTCAAATATGAATAAAATACATAAAGCGCTGGCTGATAGAACAATTACCAAGAAAGCACAGGTCACTCTACCACAGACTGTCCGGGACGACCCGAAAGCCGATCAGTCGCAGGGCCTCAGAGATGGCGCGGATGACGCAAGTCCTTGAAAACAGCCGATAATCTCTGAAAGAACTCCACCCTCAATATCAGCCACTCGCTTCCTGCACAAAAACAATCCTTTGAGGCTTTTTCCGCTTTCTTTGGGTGCTGCAAAGATACTTCTCCTCGTTACGCCTCTCTTGGGGAGGCATAGCATTTTGACCCATTTCCCGGTTTACCAGTGTTGGTAACTCTGGGACTGTGCCAATCCATGGCTGGATGCGTCGGAACACCCACGCTCCACCCATGGAACACCTCCCTGCGACAAAGTAACGCAATGCAGTGGTTTGACCTGCGTTGCGTTACTCTGAATTTATCAAGCCATGCAGGGCCACTCAAAGTGGCCTTGCCTATTTTGATGAATCCGACTTAGGTTATGGGTCGCCCTTGCGTCCCTCTGCAAGGGCGAGGACAAACCTTCATAAATATGCCACTAAGTATGTATGGGCTGTTTTCCCAGTTTAGGAGAGAAACCACTTGGGTGGCCCAAGTAGAAGGTTAAATTGGATATGTACAATTCGAAAAGCAAAGGGGCTAAAACGCAACCTTTCTTCAGACCGTTGTTGGCGGTCACCCTTGGAGAAAGAGTATTATTTGCTAACTTGATTTGGAGCCAGGTGTCTTCATGCGGTATAACTAGGAAATGTAGCAGTGTTTGATCAGTGTCCCATTTACACAGTTTTCCCCATAACTTTGTTCGTTTCACTTGGTGTAAAGCCGGTGAATAGGCGACAATGTGTATATATATATATATATATATATATATATATATATACACACACATATATATACACATATATATATATACACATATATATATATATATATACACACACACATATACATATACATACACACACTTAGGCCCCTTTTCACGTTTTGGCAACCAGTAATTTTAGGTTGACTATATTGTTCATTGTTGATCGGCTTTGTCTAAAACCAAGTTACCAGGGTAAAAATGCATTTACTTGGGGGTGCTACACCCAAGACACCCTCCCCAAAGCTACGCCCCAAACTATTGGGTGACTCTCCTATGCCACAGGGGACCTGGAAGCTCCAGAAGCAACAATAGAACCCAAGGAGTCATCTTTCCTAGGAAAACTTTACAATAATGTTAGCACACTCACAAACCTACATTCTTTCTATCCCCCATTTGCCTTGAAATGAACAGCAAGTGCATTAAGGGGATCATATAGGTCATATTACAAACAAAACCACTCCGCAAAAACTGACCTATAAACGTGTTTAATTAACGAATGTACGACACCACAAGGGGTACACTTATCGAAGAATGCGAATCGTGTGTATTATTGGAAATATAAATTCTGATCCCAAGCAGCTAAAAGTCTTTACTCACCCCGCAAGATTTCAATGCATTCTTTTCTTACACTGTTCAGATGGTCAATACAATATGTCTCTGGTTCATCTTTTATGCAGAATGAAAGAATCTCTTGCCCTGTGATATAATAAAAACAAAAGTAAACTAGACATACTGATTATTTGAGCAAGAGTCTATGGTAGAGAGAGAGAGAGAGAGAGAAATTCTTGTGTGTATTTCAAGAAAGGAGTTTAACTCTTAACAGCACTAAGATCTTATTTCAATATTAATTGTGGCCCAGTGACTTCATGTTTACCACCGACATCTGCAGGTCGAATCCCAGCAATGCCAACTCAGCTTTCCATGCTTCCGGGGTTGGAAAGTCTTGTACCATTAAATTGGGCGATATTAACACTTGTTTTTTTCACACTGATTAGAAATGACCGGAGGGTGACATAAAGGCCTACATTAAACCTGTTCATTAAAGTGAAAGTACGTTCTAATGGGCTGATGGGAGAGTGGAACTCCTTGCACATGGCTTTTAAGAGTTGTTTCTGATTAATACTTCTAACTGCGCATTTCTCATCTTGTGACCCTCCCCAGGCGCCACATTGAATGTGGATTGTCTTGCAATAGGCCTGGCACAACAACAGGTGGCACTGCAGCCTCTGTCACAACTCTATCCTGTCACTGGTTATAAAAATATAGAGCCACATAAAGGCGCCACCCTAGCACGCTGACTTCAGTTCCTCTTTTCCGCGCCTGAAGACATGGATCCTACTGATTTAGTTTTTTCACCCCAAAACTCTTAAATCATGCTCTGGCAGTGTATAGGTAAGTAACCCCGAAGACGACAAGATTTGAGCTGGGCCATACGTGTTGGAAGCAGATGTCATTTATGGACCTGCATGACAGCTGCTTATGGTGCTTCGAAACTAAGAGCAATTCCTCGTCCTTGGACAAACGTTCCCTAATGCACCGAAGGCCATTAGTGAACATGAGGCTAAGATCTACATCGCAGAACATAAAAAGCAGGGCGATTTTGGTTGAGGATGCCCTTATCACAGAGGTCAAAGAAAATGTCAAAAGAAAGTTCAGGGACAAGTCAAAGAAGAAGCGCAAGAAGTTCACCAGAAGCTTTTGACATCCAGATGCTCCCGTTCCAGAGAGAGTTCACACAATTGCCACCCATAGCATCCAACGTTAACTTCGATCTCAGATTAGGCACAGGGTCTGAGACTGATGCTGATGTGCAACAATTTCCCAGGGAATTGTTGACTTCACCTCACTGACCTGTCAGGGCTCCAGTTCAGCTTCTGCCTACAGGCCCTTCCCTGGCAGGACCGGATCCTGTGCTGCACGCCAACTCCTCTGTTACAGGCCTCAGTGCTTGGTCCTCTGTGGACACCGGTTCCGGATCCACCCAGGCTCAGATTTCAGATCCAGGTAAATTCCAAGATACACTATACCCAAAGCTAATTCCCAAGAGGGTTTTCCGCCAGTCCCTATCACTGGACAAAATTACTTGGAGGATCAAGGACATTTTTGGATTGGATTTGAACGCATTAAAAGGTCTCCAATATGTTCCACGCGATGAGGATGACAATGAGGAGGCAGATAATTTACTCCCTCCTAGCAATACAGATGCTGGCCTGTAGCTTGACTTGCAAAACGCCAGTGGCTTGGATATCTGTAGGAAAGTGCCCCTTTTTCCATGGTTGCCCGCCACTTTTTGCCTAATGTTGATGCGCTTTGACTAAGTGTGCCCTGGGTTCCTGCCAGTGGCTTGGATACCTCTCTGTCCTTTATTCGCCCTTGGGTCTCCATACAAAGGAATGTGCCTCTTTTGGAGTGGTTAGTTCACATGACTAGGGGAGGTAATTTGGCCCAGCTGCTAAAGATGCCCACCTTGGAAATGGGGAACCAGGTTTGAGTCCCGGTGTCGGCTGAACATACTGTGATTCTGGGCAAAGCACTTAAATTCCCAGTGCCTAAAAAAAATTTAATCTGCCATTGTTCAGTTAGCAATTTAGTGCTCATGAAAAGCGATCCTATGTCCTTGGGCAGAGTTTGAGCTATATAAAACTGCAAAAATAAATAAATAGGGCTGCAGGTGTCCTGCAATTTTCACTCCTTACTGAGAAGGATTTAACTGAACCAGTGTTGTCAACTTGGTTCAAACTATTATCGACTTCAGTAGTGAGTCGCCCCATCGCAAGCGGTCAGACAACAACATCAGGTGACCCTAATTGTTAACAAAGCACCCATCTCCAGAAAGCCTGGTGGTGCAAGACTCCTCCGGTGGAATGGTCAGATAAGAATGTGTTTCACTTTACCTGTCTGGGAATCTAAAAGAACTGACATAACTGGAAAAAGGTATTTTCTTATGCCAGTGCGGCTTTGCACTCTTTGACCACAGTTTGCTACCTGGTTCTTACAAACATACCCTTTACAACATGGTTTGTGATGTGTGGCGGGCCTTGCCAATTGATATGTGCATTGATTTTGGTCAGAAAGTAGAAGATAGACAGGATACTGCAAAGTATATCCTATCTTCTGGCTTAGACAGTACAGGTTGTGTTGCCCTCACGATAGGCACCAGTAACATTATCAGGAGACAGCCCTGGATGGACTCCACCGGCTTCTCTGGGAATGCGATGGACATGCCCTTAGGTCCAGGCATTTTGGCAAGAAAGCTAATGCAGCCGTAGAGAGATTTAAAAACAGCAGCATTGCAGCCAGCTCCTTGGGGTTATTTCAACCCACTCACCAAGTTCTATCAGCAACAGCAAAAAGATACTTGTGGGTCTCATGTATTGCCAGCAACAATCCTCTCAGCCTGTGCCGCAATCCATGCAGTCTTTTCGTGGCAGCAGGGGCGATGTGGTGTAAAAAGACGAGAACAACCACAGCAGCAAGACCCTTCATCCATCACTTCTCTGGCATCACAGCCAAACCTCTTTAGTTCATCTTCCATCATCTGTTGAGGCTGTTGAGGCCGGAAGGCAACAGAATCCATCACTGTCGACCATACGGTCACTCCATCACGTTGGACCTTTGGGGAACCCATACTGTCCAATTTGGCTATGACCTTCCTTTCTTGGATATTTCTCCACGCATTGTCCTTTTTTACACTAATATGTCAGCAGATCACATCAACAATCTGTCCGATGAAGTGCTGATGTTGCTACCAAAGTGGTGATCCAGCTCATACCAGAGGAAGATGTGGATGGATTACTACTTGCTGTATTTTCTGGTGCCGAAGAAGGACAGGTTCAGAGACTGATTCTCAACCTCAGGTTTTGAATTCTGTCAGAACTAATGCACAAATACAATACTAACAGGATTAATAAAGGATATGACTTGAGACTTGGGTAACATCTAAAAACTGCCACTCAACTTTGACTTGAGTCTATTTTTTCTGGCCACTAGGTTAAACGGGAGACAAGAGGATTGAAATGAAGACAGTTCCTCCCGTGGCACAGCTTTGGAGGATTCCAAGACATACAAATAAAAGGTATTTGGACTTACAGGTGCAAGGAGCTCCCCCTTCTGCCTTCACTATGCCATATGTGGAACCTCAATACAGCTCTAACAATCTTTATGCGTGCTCCTTCCGAGCCTCTTCATAGTGCTACTCTGAGTTTCTCATTCCAGTCTGTCACATCAGTGTACTGCAGATCAGCCTCTGCATACTAACTTCTTCCCTGGAAACTGGAGCTTCTGACTTGTGCGTCTTTTCTTCCAAAACGTGATGTCCCCTTTCCATGTGGGGTAGTCCATGATGTTACCCGCATTATTTTCTCCACCACAATCATCTAAGTAGGAGGAGACATTACATCAGCTGGATCCAAGCTGTGGCCATAGCTTCTACAATAATAGGAGTAAGGCATACCATCTATAGGATCCGCTGTTTGTCATGTACAGTAGTATAAAGAAAGAAAAGGCAACTCAGAAGAGAACCTTTTCATTATGGAATGTCTTCTACAATAAGGTCAAAAATAATTCCCGAGACCTTTGAGCTCAATCCACCAGAGAAAAAGCCTTGAATACTGCCCTAGGTCAGGGCTTTCCAGTTCCAGACATCTTCCATGTAGCCATTGGGACATCTATCCATACTTCCCCAGGCTCTGCTGCATCGATTCACAAGTTCTCATGGAAGGCCATTTGGACCTCTTGGGTCTGAAGGTCTTACTAGTGAAAAGCCTGCTTCTCAGACCTACCTCTTTGGAGGGCACTGCTTTTGTATCGATTCACAAAGTGAGGAATCTATGGTTAGAAGTATCCACCAGAAGAATAAGGGCCCGATTATGAGTTTGGCAGATGGGATACGCCATCACAAGCGTGACAGATATCCCGTCCGCCATATTACAAGTTCCATAGGCTATAATGGAACTGTAATACGTTGGACGGGATATCCGTCACTTTTGTGATGGAGTCTCCCATCCGCCAAACTGGTAATCAGCCCATAGTCATTTACCTTCGGGAATACTCTTTTTGGTGGATACTCTATCTAACCACAGATTCCTCGCCACCTACCCACCTCCCTGTTCTGAGGGGTGAAATTTAGGGATTTAAGAAGGCTCAACACTTGATTTAGAAAACTGCTAACTGCACTTAAATCTGTCACACTTTGCTATGCCTCTATGGGCGCAGAAATTAATGATAATTAAACTGATATCAACACTCAGTGTGGTGCCTTTATGCGACTGTCATCATGTCAGGTACTGAGGCGAAGTTGCGATAGAGGCCATGGTGCCACCCACAGATACGCAGGAGCTATTGCAAGAGGTTCTGGATCCACTCTGGCTCGTGGAGACAGCCATAAGTTGAGGATAAAGTATCAACCAGAAAAATAATTACCGATGGGAAGTAACTCAGCCATGAAGGGCTGTTTCTTATTCAGGAATCTGATCAACATGAGCAGATCTACCAACAAATCTCATCAGGATCCAGCAGGAATGGAAAGAAAGAATCAAGATGTACAGATCTATCACATAATCTAAGCAGGAGCTAACAGATGCTAGGAGATCTGATCAACTTGTACAAACCAAACAGAAAATCTTTTCAGGGACACGCAGATAAGGAGACATGAAGAAATGCGGTCATCAGACCGCTGCATAAACAAAAGCTAGTCAAACGCCAGTAATAAACCTGAAGAGACATTTCTGAGCTGAAGAGACGTCCCTCACTGCTCAACTCCAATAACAGCTGCCGTTCTGGAGCCTTTAAAACATGCAGAAAAGCAGTCAGTTACTCATTGGTATCAGCAACGTGCCGGTTCACAACTCACCTTCCATCAGGTCCGTGCTGCTCTTTTCTAATTCCTCAACAACTGGATCAATGAACATTGGAAGTGGTTGGCAGTCTTTGGTCGACTCAAAATCAGTTTTGTAAAAAGAAAAACATGTAGAATAAGTTAACAGCTGATCTTTGCTTTAAAAATTAAACCTACACAGGATTTAATTTGAAAATCAACCTCCCCAAGATATGACCCTGGAATATTTATGTCAATGACTTTGCATTCATTATTGAAACATATCACAGTGAGCAGGCTCTGGCCCACAGCTGTGGATACAATGTCAGTGGAGGGCAGCAGCGCTGCTTGGAAAGAGCACAGAAACCCTTCTTTAGTACTCATCAATCCTTTCGGAACTGGTCAGCCTTCAGTGGCACAAACAAGCATATGCATAGAACAATGGCACTGCACTTTACTTTCCAGAGCATTGTACAAACATGCGCACAGAATACATTTTTGACTTAAGAGGCAACATGCTCTGTTTTTACAGATGATCTTATGTAGTTAAAAGGCACAACCATTTCAAAATAATTTAGTATAAGCAGGTCTGTGAGAAAGTGACTTTTTACATAGTTAGACCCCCACTTTGTGCCTGGTTTTGATGTGGTTTCGATTGTAGTGCACAGGGTCCTGCCAATCAGGTCTCCTGTGCTAGTGCTTCTCCCCTAAAAACTATGCCCCAGTTGGCGCTTCAGGCCCCCTGTAAGTCCCTAGTAAATGGTATGGTACCTGGGTACCAAGGGCATTGGGACTGAAGAGGGTCCCCTAAGGACCCTCACTTAGGCCCTGTAGACTGCCACTGCAGCATGAAAGGCCTGGCACAGAGAAAATGACAACGTTGACATGGCACACTCCCTGTGTGCCATGCCAGCTAGCACTACCTAAGATATAGGTAAGTCACCCCTCTAGCAGGCCTTACCAGCCCAAAGGCAGTGCACTATATCCCAGGTGTGGGCATATCTGCATGATCAGATATGTCCCTACAATATTCGGGTCTAATCCTTATAATTGTAGGTTTCAGGGGAGCCACAGAGAGTACAAGGGCTGGAAACTCAACTTGAGTTCCACAGCACCATGGTGGCTTCACTGAACACAGGAGAATTTAGTACCAAATTCCTCCTCACAATAAATCCACACTGATGCCAGAGTGGTATTTATTGTAACATGTACTCAGACAGCACCTCAGAGGTGCCCCCTGAAAACCTACTGATCCTGGTGTGAGCACGGACTGGCTTTAGGCAGTCTGCCACACACAGATAGGTTTCTGGACCCCTGGGGGGAGCGCCTTTGCTCTCTAGGACCAGAAACAATGCACATCCTGGGCAGAGGTGTCACACCTCCTCCCCCAAGGATGGGCCAATGCTCGAAGAGGAAGCTTCAAAGGCCTGCCACCTTTGTAATGCAACTCCAGCCTCTGCTGCTAGCAGAGGATGGCAGCCCCCAGTTTACAGCCCCACTTTGTGTGGGAAAACTTAGAAAAATTAGGAGTTGTGCCCACCTTTGCCAACTCCACCCCTCAGGTGAAGGAGGCGGAGTTCAGCACACTTTTCAGTCTCCTCCATCTTGACAGGAGGGTGGCATAATAGTGGGTGTAGTCACCCCAGGTAAGGTGCCCATTTGCCCTATCTACTCCTCCCCTTAAACACCCACTAAATTTAGTATTTAGGAGGCTCCCCCAAACTACAAAGTACATCTGCGATGACCTTAGAAGAAAAGACATCCCTGCAGAGAAGATGGAAGACGACGACTGTCTTGGCCCCAGCCCTACAGGTCTGTATCCAGCTTTGACGAACCTGCGACCTGTCTTGCAGCCTGCAACATCTGAAAACCCTGGGAGGACTGATGCCTTCGAAAAAGACTACAATCTCCTGTGGACAGTGGACCTGTCCAGAAGAAAACTACTCCAAGGGCTCCACATCCAGCTGGAACCGCAACTCCTGCCCACTCTGTACAAGACGCCCACGGCCCGAGTCAGAGCGGCTCACCTGTTCAGTGAAGTTTCCCCAGCGATCCTGACCTCGAATCCAGTGTTGGCTGACCTCCACAATGGCGCCTGCAGTGTGAATCCAGAGGACCCCCCTGACCGCAACAAGGCTTCGGTAAGAAGACTCCGATGTTGAAAGGCACCCCTGCCTCTGTGCCACTGGTGGCATATGTTTGGTGCTGCTTTTGTGCCCCCCCATGCTTGTCCTAAACCCCAATGCTTGGCCCTTGCAACCGATCTACTTACCCTCCAGCATTGTGGTTTCGAGCACCCACAGTCTCCAATGAAGTGCATTGGGCCGAACTCCGATCTTGACCTCTACATCCGGCTGCCCCTGTGCAGCTGGTTGTGCAGTTTTGGTACTCGCCTGACCCTTACCCCATGCTGACCTTTGGTCCCAAAGACTGGAATAGTAAGTAGGACTCTTACCTGTTTAACCACGATATTGTTTTGCCCATAGGGTAACACTGAACTATGCAGAAATTGTTCTAAGTGTAGATTTTTGCAAGGGAAAAGTATTTATATTAAGAAACGTACTTACCCGGGGGGCATGGTCAGCAGCTAAGGAAGATGGCCGCATACTAGCAAGGCTCCCGTGACCCACAACCAATATCCTGGCCCATCCGTTCAATAATCCACATGAAGGGTGCCGTAACCGCAGTAAAAACTTTGGTGACCAAAACGGCCTCATACAACAAAACTACGAAACTTATCAGAGCAGAAAAGGCCGGGATTGGAGCCAGGCAGTAAAGTTGTGAGTACACCTGCATAGGTGAGCAAGCAAAAGCCCCACGGGCGGAACAGATGAGGTACAGCTGCCAGCGTTCGAGCCGCTGCCAGCTCAGCGGGAGAGAGCAAGCATCCCGGTCAGAGTTGTGAGGGCACGGCGCCCGACTGAAGACTGCAGCAGACGGAGAGGGCCTGCCTAAGAGGCTCCTAGAGGGAAGTTGGATCGTCTCCCGGCCTCCGACCGCTGGGGAAGTGACACAGCGACGGAGCAGTACTGCACCAGTACAGACTAGATGGTGGAGCCGGTGCAGTGCCACGCACACATGGAGCATAGCCTGCCAACACAACGCAAACCGGCGGAGTTGCCACTCAACAAGCAACAGGCGAGGGCCCATCGCGCGACCGTAGGAGCAGCACTGAAATATCCTGGCCGTATACTGCGGGAGCCAGTTTATAATTGGGCCAGATACGCTGGCCGCCTAATCAGGAAGGCAAGTGAAGGGAGATTCAGGCAGTCCACACAACATAAACGCGCCACGGGGAGCAATACCGTCGCTGGGCTAAGCATTTGAGAGATGGCTGAGCTGACAAGATACAGAAGGCAATTAAAAGGAGTGGGAGGGGCCACCTGCACCAGTCGTGGACCACAGAGGGTCACCAGTAAACAGGGCAGCAGAATGCCCTGGAAGGTGGAAAGTTGATCCTCTGGGGGTGAAGGGTACAAACTAAGACACTGCCAGGACTCGCAGAGCTTCACACATGGATAGACAAAAGCACTCACCAGTGGACGCCATACAAAAGAGTGGCCCTGCGGATCGGCGCAGCATCAGAAGTACAAAGCAGCTCCTTGGCGGACAGGCACGCATTGACGCGAGCACCCCAGCTCTGAAGCAAACAATGGCCCTAGCGATTGAACCACTAGTGGTGCCTCCACGGGGACGATAAGGTGCAGTGGTGGAGGAATTACACCCGGAGAAAACCGATAGGCCTCAAGGGGTGTTCCGTCCCGGGGCAGGTGGCGGTGAATACCCTGGTGAACTGCCAATGCTGTCCTCATCTCTCAGTCAGCCACAGTAGAAGGCGCATATGACAGGCGGAAAGGGAGGGCGCGGTTCACACCAGACTAAACTGGATACATTTACTTTGCAAAAAGGCCAAGAAGCAACAGGGGACCCGATTTTCGCAGCCTCAAGCTCTGGCACAACCAACGATGGAAAAAGAGGACCTCACCCTGCACAATATCATGGCTGCTATTAACAATGTAAGCACTTCTCTGGAAACGCGAATGGACTAGGTAACGACTTAAGTTTCCCTAATCAGGGCCGACTTTCGTAAAATGGATGCAAGAGTCAAGGATGAGGAAGACACATCACAAAGTCTGAAGTCCGATACAACAATCCTCAAGCAACAAGTCAGTGATCTGCAAGCCACGACCAAAACACTTGAAGCCAAACTAGACTATTATGAAGGCAGAACAATGTACGAATTATCGGAGTCCCGGAGCGAGCAGCGGGGTCCGCAGCGGATCTATTTGTGGAAGAACTGGTCTTAAAAAACCTATAGCCTCGAGGACTCTAAAACTATTTTTCTACTGAAAGGGACGAGGGACACGTCAGGGCTGTCTCCTGTCGCCACTAATCTTCGCTCTTCTACTGAACCCCTTGGCGACTTGGGTCAGAGGAGACCCGCTGATTCGGGGACTACGCTGGGCTGGAGGATAGAATCTCCTTATATGCTGATGTACTCTTGTATGTTGCATCGCCGCATTCCTCCATTAACAGAGTCCTGCAGATTTTCAACAACTTCGGAAAGTATTCAGGTTACACACTATAAACTGGTCCAAATCCACAATATTTATTCTGCATGGTGCAACTCCAATGCTACCATCCGTTATTTAGGGATCTTTGCGACAGCGGACCCTGACCTCTTTTATACACACAACTTACAAGGCCCCCGAACACGCTTACAAAGTGACGTACAATGCTGGCTCTTGGCATTGCAGCGATTCCTGTATGCCCTGCAAAACACATCATTCTAGGTCTCCGACACTATTTTAATACAATTGAGAGTGATGCAAGAGCTCTACTCTAGGATGGGATGCACCCACGAACAGCAACACAAACTCATGAGGGGATGGTACGATGGTGGGATTGCACTACCTAACATTCAGGCATACTATTGGGCAGCCCAACTGGTGGGCATCAACCAGTTAATACACTGACAGCACGACGAGCCGGCATAGCAGATGGACAGGTTACTCATGGGTCCCGGGGGCTACAGACGATCTCTATACACAAATCCTAAGTATCAGCATCTGACTGGCCCACCAAAACACACGATTGCCCTTTGGCACCGAGTGAACAAGAAGCTGGGATGGCATAATAGTGTGACTCAGGCTATGCCCCTATGGGAGGCGGAAAGACTTGGTAGGCTAAGTAGCTGCCTGGGATTTGAAAAATGGGACATTATAGGTATCTCTAGGGTGGGAGACCTGTGGTCGAAGGGAGGGGTAATCCCGTTCTCAGACTTACAGCGAGAATATGATATGGCGGCTACGGAAACTTTCAGGAACTTACAAATAAGACATGCCCTTACGGCAGCCATCCCACCAGACATAGACCTGCCAGAGACATCCCCACTGGAGGATAGACTTTTGACTGACTATATGGACCGAAGGGCAAGCTCCATGACATACCAAAAACTAATCAATAATTTGCCTGACCCCCTCCTGCGTCTTCGCGAGCTCTTGCAGGCAGATATAGGAGACCTAGAAGATGAGGACGGGCAGGAAGCATTAGCCTCCCTATGAGAAGTAGCCATATCATCAAGACTTAAGCTAGTCCAACTTAAAATACTTCATAGGTCCTACCTTTCCTGTGGCGCCCTAACAAAAATCAGAAGGAAGGAGGACTCTAGGTGTAGAAGAACAGGAGGGTACGTTCTACCACATATTATGGGAATGCCCAGCTATTAAACAATATTGGGAGTCAATAACGTTTCAATTGTAAGAAGTGTGCGGGAGGGACCTTCAACCCATACCCAAACGGTGTCTTCTTAACATATGGGAACTGTCAGACTTTAGCAGCAAGGAGCAGCTCTGGGTCAATTGCAAAGTGGAACATTGCTCGAAAAGGGAGGCCAGCGAGACGCCAATGCTGGGGGAGTGGGAAAGAGACATCTACGAAGGCAGAGGTTGCCCCAAGAAGTGGGACCAGATATGGGATAAATGGAATGCACATAGGGGTAATACATGTGTCTCCCCCACCAATCAGATGGTTAGAACTAGCTTCAGAAGGACTGCTTTGGAGGGAAGTGACATTGGATTGTAATGGGATACTTGTGGTTAGACGGGACCTCGGTAAAGCAAAATGTACTCTGAAAAGTTGTGATAAATGCTATTATAATCTATCAGATGCTGTACAACTGAACAAAGTTCAATAAAAAGAGTTTGCGAAGATCTTGGTCTTAAAATAAAATACAAACAAAGCTTATTTGTCTAAAATTGGTGTGGATCTCCTTTTTGAGTCGTGTGTCTATTGTCGGGCAATGTTGTGCAGTAAATGTCTTACACTGCTCTGTGTTAGGCCTAAGGCTGCTCCCCCACACTACCACTAATAGAGCACTTTGGGTTTTACATTGAACCCTGTACAATTTTGGGGAACTCCTGGACTCTGTGCACAGTCTAACCGCCTAGTGGCATACCATATACAGAGTCAGCTTCCTACAATGTCCTTGTAACATTGTGTGGGAAGTCTAATTTTAAGATTTTTAAAAAAAATATATTTTTACTTGGTTTTGAAAGTTAGAACGAATGGAGCACAAACCAGTGCCCCATATAAACAAATACATAGAGCAGAAGGGCAGCAGTACTGCAAATGTTTTCACATGGACCAGTGGAAGAGAAAATAGAAAGCCTTCAACCATTCGGTAGGCATGACAAATCAAGTTACACAAATTAGGGGTTTTGTGTTTGGAACATACCATTAACAGTTTCTTGCAGCTCAAGTCCATAATGATCCATCCAGCTACCTTATATTTTGCTAAATGTACGCAGGCGTGCCCTGCTCTGATATACAACTTTCCGCTGCCATTTATAGATCCATACTTGCTTTCCCTTCGGTCATAGAGGGAATTTCAGCCCCCCCCCAGTTTGGCCAGATTCCTTTTTGCTATGATTAAGCCCAAAAATAGTAATGTCATATGTAGGAGGTCAATCTCATTGGGTATGCCTGAAAGCGTGTACTTAGGGTCTTCGGGCAATGTCATCCCTATTATTGTACTCCCGGATTACTTTTCGCCAGTAAGAGAGTATAGTTGGGTATGTCCAGAGTGTGTGATGATAGTCTACCCGTGATCCCGTACACCGCAGGCATTCCGGTAGGGCAGCCCTTCCGATTTTGATGATGTGAGCCCTGTCATAATAAATCCGGTGAAGGGTTAAGTTGGATGAGTCGCAACCTTGATTTGATCGCCACCTCGTGTGGTAACATTAGCGAAATCTAGATTGTCTAGCTTTTACACTCATTCTCCCATTTATTTTTCAGTTTGAGTAAAGTGTCAGGTATATTATTATTATTAATGGTCTGTAAATAGAGGAGTCTGCCTTCTGTGTTATTTCCACCATCAAGAGGATCCCGTTTAGGGGTGCATACTCTGGGAGTTCTGCAGGGATGGTTTCTGCTTTCGAGGCATGTGTAAGCTGTAAGTATTTGCAACGCTGCGTGTCCTTTAATTGAAATTCACTTTGGAGGGTCGCAAAGGATATCAGGGCAACTCCATCAAACAAGTCTCCCACCCTGGAGATACCAATACGATCCCATGTGTCGAACCCTCACAACTTCACAATTTCCTTAAAGCTCCTGCCCACCCATAGCAGAGTTTTGTGAGTGATTTTGTCTGTCCATCCCAGACATCTATTTGCTTTGCACCATGCCTCAATAGTCACTTGGGTCGCCGGTAATAGGCCACTCAGTCCCCTCCCTCCATAGAGGTAATAATGGAAGGAACAGTCGTAAAATTGCTTTTTTTCTAGTAATTTTAAGATTTTTGGTCATGTCCATTATTTTGGTGGTAAATGCTATTCGGTTTGGAGGGATGTAGGGGAAAGATGATAGGAGCAGGACAGGAGTGTTTGCAATGCTTATTTCAATATATCTCACAACCACGATTCATCACCTGCGATGAGACTCTTCTGTATTTCTCTTGTGTCCGAGTCCTGATGATTCTCCAGATGTGGCGTTTCCTCCCTTTTGATGCCAAGTAACCGCTCAGGATTGGTCCCAGAGTCCCCTGTTGTGTAAAGACAAAACTCTATGAATCCTACTGACCCGGTTTGATTCCCCACCTGTTTTTAGCCACAAATATTATTTGTATGCTCGCGACCCCACGCGTATTGAGATCATGTTCGTGTGATATCATAAATATCTTCAAGTGATCTTGTGTTGGTAAGTGGGCGTCTTTATGTCCATGTCTCAGCAGATCGTGACCTGTGTTTACCAGCATTTCACCTCAGCTTTAACATTAGTTTCTCTGTGCTTTACCTTCTTTCCAAGCCATGCAACCCTTGTCCTGTACTTCCACTGCATGGCCTTTTATTCTTCCTTTTCTAGATATTTATGAACCTTTTCAACAGGTCTCTTGCCTTCCCTCTCTTCTGTTCATTCACTCTGTTAGTCTTTATTCCTCTCTTTCACTCATTCCCTCTCCTGTCCTTGTTGTTGTTGTGCCTTGTTCCTCCTCCTTCCAGGGCATCTTCTACTCCTCTCCTGCGTGCCTTGTTACTTTCTTCCCCGTGTCTTTCCATTCCTTCTCTCATATGTGCCTTGTGCATGCTTTTTCTATTCCAGCTCTTCTGGGAGCCTTGTTCCTCCCTCTTGTCTCTTTCTATTCTTGTTCTCCCATGTGCCTTGTTCCTCTTTCCTGTCTTTTTATTTTTGCTCTCCCATGTGCCCTGTTCCTCATTCCTGTGTCTTTCTTTACCTGCTCTCCCATGTGCCTTGTTCCTCCTTCCTGTGTCTTTCTACACCTGCTCTCCCATGTGCCTTGTTCCGCCTTCCTGTGTCTTTCTATTCCTGCTCTCCCATGTGCCTTGTTTCTTCTGCCTGTGTCTTTCTATTCCTGCTCTACCATGTGCCTTGTTACTAATTCCCATTTCTTTCTATTCCTGTTCTCCCATGTGCCTTGTTCCTCCTTCTCGTCTTTCTATTTTTGCTCTCCCATGTGCCCTGTTCCTCATTCCAGTGTCTTTCTATTCCTGTTCTCCCCATGTGCCCGGTTTCTATTCCTGCTCTCCTATGTGCCTTGTTTCTCCCTTCTGTGTCTTTCTATTCCTGCTATCCCATGTACCTTGTTCCTAATTCCCATTTCTTTCTATTCCTGTTCTTCCATGTACCTTGTTCCTAATTCCCATTTCTTTCTATTCCTGTTCTTCCATGTGCCTTGTTCCTAATTCCCATTTCTTTCTATTCCTGTTCTTCCATGTGCCTTGTTCCTCCTTCCCATGTCTTTCTATTCATGCTCGCCCATGTGCTTTGTTTCTCCCTTCTGTGTCTTTCTATTCCTGCACTCCTCTGTACATTCCTCCATCCTGTTTCTTTTCCTTCTCTGCTTGTCTTGTTTCTTCCTTCCCTTGTTTTTCTTTTCCTTCTCTTCTGTATTTCATATTTACCATCCCCAGTGTCTGTCTAATTCCTCTGTCTTTTATGTGTTATTCCACCCCCACCCTGGGTATCTCTCTATTCCTGCTCTCCTGTGCATTGTTCCTCCTTCCAGTGTTCTTCTATACCTGCTCGTCGTTGACACTGTTCCTCCCTCAAGAGTGTCTTTCTATTCCTACCCCCAGGCTCTGGTACCGCATGTGCTTTGTTCCTCCCTCCCCATGGCGTCTCTTATCCTTCCCTCCCGCATGCCTGGTTACTTGATCCCCTATGTCTCCCTCTTCCTTCTCTCCGGCCTGGTTTCCACGTTGTATACTTTTTGCTCTCTCATTTCTCTCCATGGAATCTGTTACATGAGTGTTTCTTTCTCTACATGGGCCTATTACATGAGTGTTTCTCTACTGATAGCCCTGGTCTTTTATTCTACTGGGCATTTCTGGTTTTTTTGGTCTCTCTGCTGCCCTTGCTGCTCTCTTGTTTCGTCAGTGCTACATTGTTGCTTTTTGGATCAATTTATTTGTTCACTGAGCGCGTTTCTCTCTTTTTTCCTGAATTGTTCTCCTTTTTGTACCTATTCTTGCTCCTGTCTGTTTTTGGCCTTTGTTAGCCATTTGCTCATTTCACTATTTACTCTACCGCTCCTTCTTTCACTCACTTGAGGACTCTCCCTCCCTCGATTATACAAGGTTGTGGTCATTTCACACATGACAGTTTTATCCACGCACAAGTTCCTCCAGGCATTACCTCCAGGAATTGTGTGAGGGAAGTAGGTCAGTAATGGTGAAAATATGCAGAATTCTGACAAGGTAAATCCAACTGCACACAATTTTTCCAGTTCCAACCTGTCAAACTCAGAATGGGTTATCAAAATTGCCCTAAAGTAATACTCCAAGTTCAGCAATGGCTTAATCCTGTATTGACTTTACCACACAGTAATTCATAATGAGGGGGACTATGCTACTATCACCCCATTTGCAAATATCCAATTGTTCGAGGCATATGAGCTGTAGATTCGTATACTTGTGCATAGATCGCCATCTGGTGTTGGGCTCGGATGTTTGCACTTTGTTTTTGTCTTGGAAGAAGTCTTTGTAGTCACGAGGTAGGTGACTCCTCCTTAGGACGATAGTGCGCATGGGCATCGACTCCATCTCCAGATTGTTTTTTTCCGCCATCGGGTTCGGATGTGATTTGCTGCGCTCCGGGTCGATATCGGTTTCGAATCTTCCTTCGACGCGTAATCCCTCTCCACTCAACGGTATTGTCTCGATCGCGTTTCCCTTTCTACGCGTATCTTTAAAAACAAACTCCTCGATCTACATCTTCGACGCGCGCCGACCACACCTGCAGTCAATGGAAAGGACTCCTTTCAAAAAATGCCCCGGGTGTGGTGCTAAGTTCCCACACACGGACTTGCACGAGATTTGTAATCTCAGCCTCTCCCCAGAGCATGAAGACAAGAACTGCGAGGCATGTGCATCGTTCAGATCGAACAAGACCACCCGTGATAGTCGGGCCCTACGTCACGAAATGTCTCACGGGAGCGGCTCGATTCCAGACATTTTCAGGGCAGATCCCAATGCCCAGCCGGGACAACAGAGTGATGAAGAACACGTCTCCGTTTCCGAAGCCGACGACGAAGAGGAGACAGTCACGCCGGCTCAGCGGTTGTGAGTACCGAAACTCCCCTCCCCAAAAACAAACCTAAGGCTCCGGTAACACCCTCGCCCTCGGTTCGACACCAGCAACACGTTTCAGACGCCCCGCCCTCGGGCCCGGCTACGAAACCTAAAGATAAGCCTTCCGGCTCGGGCTCGAGCCAACCCCATTCCGGTGCCGAAAAGTCACCTTCGGCACCGAAGCACCAGACCAAAGATGTGCCTCGCCCTTCTTCGTCGACGTCGAAAACAACCTAGACACCGAAGCCCTCGGCGTCGAAGCATACCAAACACGCCCATTCGGACCCGAAAAAATCTTCGGAGCCGAAAACTGCTTCGGAATCCCAAAAAAAAAAAAATCATCGGAGCCGAAAAAAGTCTGAGCCACAAAAATCTAAAGAGTCCAAGACTCCACAGAAAGCCTCAGACACTCGGTCCAAAGAACATTCTAATACAAAACCTTCGGAACTGAAAAAAGACTTTTTACCCACACAGACTACGCCTCAGTGTTCGGATCCGAAACAAAAAACTCTTTTCATTGATCCACAGACTGGCAACGTTTTCGCCAAGCCTCCAAAAAAGAGGAAGTTGGACACTTCACAGGAAGATGAAGTACCAGTGAAACAAAGGGAGATAAGTACTAACACTTCCCCACCTCCTTCTCCTCCTCCAGTTGATCCAAATCTTCTGATTTCTCCACCACACTCCCCACAACCTACTCGTTCACCTCAAACACCAGATACTGAGGATGATCATACAGATGGGGGTGGGAATATAGATCCACATGGGGATGATGATGCACATACCATCCCACACGACATAGACCCTTGGGATGACTATAACACAGATCCTGACCTAAATAATTACCCTGACCTCTATCCATCTAGGCCATCACCACCAGATGACAACTTTGGTTTTGTGCAACTGATCAACAGGGCTGCCCAATACCACGGGGTACAATTACATTCTGATCTGGTAGAGGATGATTTCTTCTTTCGCACCCTCGCAAAAATCCACACACACCCTGCCAATGTTAAAAGGCATGCTCAAACATGCCCCAGACGTTTTCAAGGACCCTGTCAGGGCCAGGGTTATCAACAATAGAATAGATAAGTACAAGGCAGCTCCCAATGATCCAATTTACATTAAGGGTCAGGTCCCATTGGATTCTCTTGTGGTGTCCAATGCACGCAAGAGGGCAAACTCAGAGTACAGGCGATGCGCCCCCCCCCCCGATAAGGAGTCCAAATTACTAGACGCATCTGGGAAACGGATTGCGTCACAGGCCGCAAATCATTGGCGCATTGCCAATGCCCAAGCTTTATTGGCCAGGTACGATAGGGCTCACTATGACGACCTCGAAAAGCTCATGCAACACCTTCCCACCCAGTACCAACAAAAGGCCCACGACCTTATACAGGAAGGGAAATTCATCACAAACCCCTCAATTAAATGTGCACTGACGCTGCTGATACCGCATCGCGCCCCATTAATACTAGCATTTTGTTGCGCAGGCACGCTTGGCTCCGAGTCTCCGGATTCAAACAAGAGGTGCAATCTGCCATTTTAAATCAGCCCTTTGATTAGGAACATCTTTTCGGCCCCTCAGTTGACACATCTTTAGAAAAGATGAAAAAAGATACAGAAACAGCTAAATCCATGGGGGCCTTACAATTCCCTTCTCCTAGAGGCTCCTTTCGCCGATCCTTCTACAGGGCTGGCTCCAAAACCGTTGGTTCAAAGCATCCTTCGTCATCCTATAAAAGCCCCACTCAAACGTCCCCCAGAGGATATTTTCATGGAGGCTACAGAGGCAACAATAATAAAGGAAGAGGTTGCGGTATCAATAACCGCACCTCCACTACCACTAAACAGTGACTTCCCTGCACTTCCCCCGATCATCCCACTCCGGTCAGGGGACGTCTCACACAGTTCCTACCTGTCTGGAATTCAATCACAACAGACAGGTGGGTAAGACAAATCATACAGTATGGTTACTGCCTGGAACTCACCTCTACTCCCCCAAACATTCCTCCCAGAGAACGTCCAATGTCCTCAGAACATTTAGCACTTCTCAAACAAGAGGTTCTCTCTCTATTACAAAAACATGCAATAGAACTAGTCCCCTTGCCTCATCAAAGCACAGGGGTTTACTCCCTCTATTTCGTAATTCCAAAAAAAGGACGGCTCTCTCAGGCCCATATTAGACCTCAGACCGTTAAACCTCTACATTCAGTTGGATCACTTTCACACGGTCACTCTCCAACAAGTGCTCCCACTGCTTCAACAGGGCGACTTTCTCTCCACTCTGGATCTAAAGGACGCCTACTTTCATATTCCCATTCACCCCGCTCACAGGAAATCTCAGGTTCGTGGTAGACGGTCAACACTACCAATTCAAGGTCCTCCCATTCGGAGTAACTACAGCACCCAGAGTCTTCACCAAGTGCCTCGCAGTAGTTGCAGCCCACTTACGAAGACAGCACATTCATGTCTTCCCTTATCTGGACGACTGGCTCATAAAAGCCAAGTCACACAGCAGCTGTGTGCAACACACACACGAAACAATCCAACTGCTTCACAACTTGGGATTCACGGTAAACCTCACCAAATCCCACCTCCAACCGTCCAGCATCCAACAATATCTAGGGGCTACAATAGACACTTCAAAAGCTCTAGCATACCCCAACCCAGTCAGGATAAGTGCTATACAAGCTCTAATAGCAAAATTTCAACCTCAACACTCACTACCAGCGCGAGTGTTCATGCAGCTAATCGGGATGATGGCCTCCTGCATTCTCATCGTCCCTTATGCAAGACTCCAAATGCGTCCCTTACAGGAGTGTTTGGCACATCAGTGGAACCAGGCTCTAAGTCAGCTAACAGATCTGATGTTGGTAGACGACCGCGCCCATCGCTCTCTGCAGTGGTGGAACACACAAAACCTTTCCAAAGGGCGGCCGTTCCTAGACCCGGTTCCACAGATAGTGCTAACAGCAGACGCATCGCTCACCGGCTGGGGAGCTCATCTTCAAACTCATACCGTTCAGGGCATATGGACCCCTCAACGAAAACAATTCCACATAAATTACCTAGAATTGTTGGCAATATTCCTAGCGCTAAAATCTTTTCAACTCCACCTCCTAAACAAAGCTGTCCTCTTCCGTACAGACAACATGACAGCACTGTATTACATACAGAAACAGGGGGGGGGACACAGTCTCTCCAGCTTTCACATCTAGCTCAGAGCATATGGAGATGGGCCATTCCTCAAAACATATATCTCCTTCCAGAACACCTACCAGGAGTACACAATCAGATTGCAGATCTACTCAGTCGCCAAACACAGCAGATCCACGAATGGGAACTTCATCCCCAAGTTCTACTTCCATTCTTTCAAATGTGGGGCCACCCAGAAATAGACCTGTTCGCCACACACCAAAACGCAGAATGCCCACGCTTCGCATCCAGGTATCCTCACCCATTGTCCAAAGGCAATGCGCTATGGATGAACTGGTCAGGCAAATTTGCTTACGCTTTTCCGCCTCTCCCACTCATTCCGCTAGTGGTTCGGAAACTCAAACAGCATTCCCTCACAATGATCCTCATTGCCCCAACATGGGCTCGACAGCCATGGTTCACAACCCTCTTGGAACTATCAGTAGTTCCTCATCAAAAGCTACGCCTCTCACCCAGGCTTCTCACTCAGAACCACGGAGAGATAAGACATCCAGATCCCACTCAACTCAACCTTGCGATCTGGCACCTGAAGTCTTAGAGTTTGGCTACCTTAATCTCCCGCCAGACTGCATGAATATCATTAAAGAAGCTAGACGTCCTACCACTAGAGCTTGCTATGCCGCAAAGTGGAAAAGATTTGTAATTTACTGTACAAATAACAAGATCAACCCACTAGATGCTTCTATTCAAAACATCATCTGTTACCTTTTGCATCTACAACAATGTAACCTAGCGTATACATCCATTAGACTACATCTCGCGGCAATAGCAGCCTATCTCCAAAACAGACAACACTTGTCTCTGTTTAGGGTACCAGCTATCAAGGCATTTATGGAAGGGCTTAAAAGAATAATTCCACCTAGAGTTCCACCCTCTCCAGTATGGAACCTAAATGTGGTACTTACCAGACTCATGGGTCCCCCATTTGAACCTATGCATAAATGCGAGTTACAATTTCTCACCTGGAAAGTAGCTTTCCTAGTTGCAATCACCTCTCTCAGAAGAGTCAGTGAACTCCAGGCATTAACCATACAAGAACCATTTCTCCAAATCCATCATAACAAAGTGGTTCTTAGGACTAACCCAAAATTTCTACCTAAAGTCGTCTCTGCCTTAACCAGCCTTAACCAGTCTGTAGAACTCCCAGTGTTTTTCCCCTCTACCAGACTCAGTAGCAGAGCGGGCTCTTCACACGTTAGACGAGCAATACTTTACTACATTGAAAGAACAAAATCCTTTAGAAACACTAAGCAACTTTTTGTGGCTTTCTCCCCACCTCATAAAGGCAATCCTATCTCAAAAACAGGGATTGCAAGGTGGATTGTTAAATGCATCCAAATATGCTATGTTAAAGCCAAGCGCACCTTAACCGTTCCCCCTAAAGCTCACTCCACACGTAAACTAGGGGCATCTATGGCATTCTTAGGGAACATTCCCCTAGATGACATCTGCAAAGCAGCAACTTGGTCTACACCACACACGTTCACAAAACACTATTGTGTGGACGTGCAGGCAAAACAGCAAGCTAGTGTGGGCCAGGCTGTATTAAAAACACTTTTTCAAACCACTGCAACAGATACAGGTAGCCACCGCTAAGGAGGTAACTGCTGTATAGTCTATGCCCAAGTATACAATCTACAGCTCATATGCCTCGAACGGAAAATGCTACTTACCAGTATGCATCTGTTCTTGGCATGTAGAGCTGTAGATTCGTATACGCCCACCCGCCTCCCCGGATACCTCCATCTGTTCCAGTACTATCTTACTTAGATACATTACACATGGACATCCTTTTCTATTTCTTACTAACTCCATCATAACCCTCCATGGCAAAACAATCTGGAGATGGAGTCGATGCCCATGCGCACTATCGTCCTAAGGAGGAGTCACCTACCTCGTGACTACAAAGACTTCTTCCAAGACAAAAACAAAGTGCAAACATCGGAGCCCAACACCAGATGGCGATCTATGCACAAGTATACGAATCTACAGCTCTACATGCCAAGAACAGATGCATACTGGTAAGTAGAATTTCCTTTTTACCCTTCCGCTATCCAACACTTTCCCTACTGTTGCACTGACTAGAGTGGGATTAGTAAATGTTATCCCTCCACTATCCAACACTTTCCCTACTGTTGCACTGACTGGAGTGGGAAAAGTAAATGTTATCCCTCCGCTATCCAACACTTTCCCTACTGTTGCACTCACTGGAGTGGGAATAGTAGTTTTTACCCCTAAGCTATCCAACACTTTCCCTACTGTTGCACTCACTGGACTGGGAAATTTAAGTTGAAAGATTTTTAAATAGTTTAATGTTTTAATTTATAATAGAATGTTTTTTAAAATAGATTTTATGTTATTGGCATATGTGTATATATATATATATATATATATATATATATATATATATATATATATATATATTTTATTAGATTTTTATATAATTTTAAAATTATAAAATACATTAAAATTATTAGTTTAATAATGGTTTTAAAGTAAATATATATATAGTCATTATATATGTGTGTTTAACTTTTTTTAAATTAAGTTGATTTGTTAAAATGTATATTAAATCTAATAAAACATTTTTTTTAAATGTTATTCTTCAATATTTATTAATTTATTATATATATATATATATATATAATTTATTTACCGAATTTGTACAGCGCATAGCTGCCCCAGCGACGTCACAGTCCACTTTTTATTTTCATGTTGATGAATTTACGGAGTTGAAAGTCCTTTTAAGAGACGAACTTTATTAACTTTGTTGTGTTAACAAGCGCTCTTTGGAGCGCGAAACGCGTCACGACTGGTTTATGCTGTTAATAAACCTCTCAACTTTGGCTTAAGAACGGACCCTGTTGTTTTTGTATGGACCCGAGTGCTCGTTGGCACTCCGTTTATACTTGCATTGATTTTACCGGCTGCTCCGCCGGCACCGAGCCACCCCGGGAAAGGCGAGGGATCTCCGGAAGGAGCTGTTTCCCTCTTGGATATTTAACGAGGAGATCTACGCGGTTCCTGCCTGCTAGCAATTTGGACCGGTATCGGCAACACGCCCACCGAAGAGAGACAACCTCACGATATCCCGGGAGGGCTATACCGTGAAGGTAAGGAAGCGACGGGGGCTTAAACGCACTTGCATTATTAATTGCAGTATTTGACTTTCATTGGGAATCAGCTGCAAACACATTATTGCGGATGCAGACAGGGACAAAGGGGAACTCTGGATTGTGACAGAGGGGTCTAGACAACACAGGGCACCGTTCTGACGCCAATTTGGATTCGTCAAGAACCAAGTGCACAATGGAGGATGAAAGAGAGAGAAAAGAAGCAGCGCAATTGCTCTTCGCCCGAGCACCGGGTATGGGCAAACCGCGCCTGTGTCAATACGTACGGAAAAAACAATTATGGACACTTTAAGGAAATACGAAAAATTGCACAAACTAGAAATCTCTAAGTGGTGGGAGGCCACCTCGCTGCAACATTACCTGGATAAGAATATGATACCTAGAGGCCTTAGGATTTACATTACACCATCTTACGATTCGCCTGATCCCCAGATGTTGGAGGAATGGTCGCAAAATTCAGCAACCAGCTCAAAGAACATGCTGCAAATCTTAGTAAAATATGCCTGGTCAGACAGAGTAAACATCAAAAAAGACATTGAGACTCTGGCAGAGGAACTCAATAAACATCCTGACCAAGATACCATTACTAAATTTATTGAAGAGATGAGAAAAAGATTGAAGTTAATGGAAGAAGACAAAGAAAAGAACACAATACAAACTTCACAGAGACTGTGGTGACTATGAATCAGGACGGATTCTGACACATAGTAGAAAATATGACCATCTATATGAATCATCTCAGGCAGCAGGTTCAAGTGAGAGCATGCCACATAGACAACATGAAGAGGAAGGGGCAAGCACAAGTGATTCAAACACAGAGAACTCAGAACTAACTAGGACATCAGAAAGTTCCAATTCGGAAGGGGAAACTGAACCACGACGCAGGACTTTTTTAGACGAGTACCGGCTCTTGAAGCAGAGCCGGCAAGCCACCAGATCCTCATCCAGACTCAAGGAGAAGAAGGACGCAGCGGAACCGAGCGGAAGAGGAAGACCAAGGGGTACAAGAACAAGAGGCGGAAGAAATGCAAACAGAGGCGGAAACATAAAGGAGAATGGAAAAGAGCACGTGGGAACCAGACAGGCTCGATACAGGAAGAATTAACCATGGATGATGAACAGGTAAACCAAACCATCGTTAATTTATCTGCTAAGGAAATTAGCAATAAAGGCAAGAGAACTCTATGCTTAGGATTATCCTTTTGCCCGTCTGTACCTATGAATTATGTAGATGACAGAATTGATATCTTCAAATTCTGTAGAAATCTCAAATTAAAAAAATGGCATAATTGAAACCGGCCAGGACTAGGACTATTCAGTCTGACGAACGTCGCTTACCCGAGGAAGAGCTAGTTATAGGTGACATTGACATTATGATGGCACTTGATGAATTAAGCAATGACCAGAATGGTCTTAACCTGAGCTTTGATGCACTCCGCATACTTGACGCCATGGAGGTAAGACATGATCAAGCTGCGTGTACAGATTTCAAACCCAAATCGACATTTTTACCTAGAATGAATCACGATAACATCGACACATTCCAGGATCAGGTAGGAAAAGAATTATTAGACCTCCGAAGCAACAACTGGCCTAAACAAATGAAGAAATTCAAACACAACCTTACATTATCACAGAAAAAAGCCATGAGTGAACTTGCTGCAGACACAAGCATTGTGGTGAGGCCCGCTGACAAAGGCGGCAACATCGTCCTTCTCCCCAAAGATATGTATATCAAGGAAGCTGAGTGCCAACTTAAAGATACCAGAACTTACAGAAAATTCAATCGTTCTGAGTATAACGCTAGCATCAATTCCATTTGGGAAAAATTGACGGAATGGAAAGATAGGGGCTTGATAGAGTGGGAGGAGTTCAGTTTCTTGAAAAGAGATCATCCTATACGTCCCATTCTTTACCTACTCCCCAAAATTCACAAATGCAGAGTAAACCCACCTGGTAGACCCATAATTTCTTCTAGGGGAAGTGTTTTAGAAAATGTTTCTCGTTATGTAGACCACTTCCTCAGAGAGTATGTAAGGTCATTACCCTCACACGTAAGGGATACGAAAGACTTTCTGGAGAAAATAGACAAGTTGACATGGGAGAGTGACTATTTACTAATAATGGATGCAAACTCCCTTTATACGGTGATTGAACACAAACAAGGAACCGAGGCTTGTGCCAGATACTTGAAAGGAAGACATATAGGTTACCTGGGACATACAACTATGATTTTAGATATGATCATGTACTGTCTTGTGAATAATGTTTTCCTTTTTAATGATGAGATTTATGTACAAACACATGGCACAGCAATGGGGACATGTTTCGCGCCCAGTTTTGCGAATCTGTTCATGGGGGCGTGGGAGGATGACATCAGGACCTGTAGCACTTTTTAAAATGACTTTACCAAAGTTATTTTATGGCTACGTTACATAGACAACATTTTTGTTGTCTGGAGAGGCACAAAAGAGCAAGCCTTAGACTTCATATCCAGATTAAATCAGAATCAGATGAATATCACTCTGACATGCAACATAAGTAAGGATGAGGTAGAATACCTGGACACTAAGGTACAGATCAGGGACAATACACTCCATACTGTCCTCTACCGCAAAAGTACGGCAGGCAATACATTGCTACATGCTCTGAGCAGCCACCCGGAGAATCTCAAATGGAGTATTCCCTATGGTGAGCTGCTCAGAGCAAAAAGAAATTGCAGTACTGAGTTCGATTTCATCAAAGAACAGAATATTATGACAGAGATTTCTGGTAAGGGGATACCCCAAATGGGTAGTAAAGAAAGCCACCGACAAAGTCAAACTGGTGGAACGTGAAAATTTACTTAGTAACATTCTGGCCACACAAAAAGAGAACTCTGATACATCTCAGACTCGTGTCATACTCAACTACAATGGTAATTCTAATCAAATTCGGAAATGTATAGCAAAAAATTGGAATATTCTTAAAGGGGACCCCATTATTGGGGCCACTTTACCTGATCGCCCAAGTATAACATACAGACGGGGTCGCAACCTGATAGACATCCTAGTACAGAATAACATTGGTAGTAGGAGTCTTAACAGAGGGGTAAATCTTCATGGCTTTTATCCGTGTGGTCACTGTAAAGCCTGTAACAACAGCCACATGGTCAAAGAATACTGGAACCCCAGTACCAACAGCATGAACAAAATAAACCAATTCTTGACATGTACTAGCGCATTTGTAATATATGTGTTAGTATGCCCATGTGACCTTAAGTACGTGGGCAGCACAACACATATGGCCAAAAAACGTATTCTTGAACACACTAGAGCCATAAGCAAGAATGACAAACAATACCCTATAGCCCGTCACTTTGAGGCCTCTCATTTTTTATTGTAGAACAGGTGAATCAGAATCAAAGGGGTGGCAACCGCACATTGAGACTTAGACAGAAAGAATCTAGATATATAATAAGTATGTGCACCCGATACCCTAAAGGGAATAATATGGATGAGGAGCTGGCCATACATTTGCAAAATGAATAGAGCCACCTTTGGATTACACCCAGTACCTCTGTCTAGCAAGTTTCAGTACGTTGTCTTCTTACCTTAACGGGTGTGACTACGAGTGTGTATACACAAGGGGGCAGCCAGCACACTCAAAGTAAGCAAGACTCAGCACAGTTATTAAATCCATGGAACATTATCAATGACATGATGCACAGGGCTCTGTACCTAATGTTTAAATTATTGATTCCATGCATTGGTGATTGGACTTCTTCTAACATATATGCTCTATTTTTCTTCTTTTTTTCCCTCTCACAGGAAGGGAGGGAGGGACGTTGTCTCAGGCTTGCGGCACCTGTACCCTAATCCTTTCTCCGTGACTCATCCTCTATCTTCTCTCCACCATGTCAAGTAACATACATTGTCATGTATATGGTTTTAACAACACTTGTACATATGTGCACATTCACGCATTGTTTATTCTGATTCATTTTGTTTATGATAATGAGGTTTAATTCTTTGTTCGTCCCCTTTTTTGGACTGTGTTCCCATTAACCAGGAAGTCACGCATAGAGGTCAGATGGATCCAAGGGGCGAATTTGACTAAATGAGGGTAGCATAGCTGTCATATATGTATTCCCATTGGCTGTTTATACTCACTTTTAACTGTCACGAGTGTAGTTACACGACACACAGGCCGATTAAGCGGCTATTGATGTTTATACCCGGCGCCCATTAGGGCCCTATGGCTCGCCTGATTTTATCTGCCTTTATATCCGGGCATTCGCGATGCCGAGAGTTTATTATATGGCCCTTAAAGCACTAACCAGCATTAATTAAGGGCTCGCATACTCTTAAAGTACACATTTTTAGAGACACGGGAGGTTTTCCATGATGCGCGCGAGCTACCTTGTCACTAGCGCTTACAAACTACGGTTCCCACAATGCACCCTTGAGGTTACACCATTCAGGGAGCTTCACAACCTGAGGCCAATGTGAACATAATACACGCGAATGCAGAACCTTGTCTGTTACAGTGGAACACAGCGTTGCCAACCCCTTGCCCCTCCTCGGTATTAGACCTTTACACTGTACATTTCCTTTACACAGAAGGTTGAACTGTTTTGTATGGTGTATCAAATTGCCGATGCCAAGATGGCGCCTATGTACTGTTTACGTCACAGTCCACTTTTTATTTTCATGTTGATGAATTTACGGAGTTGAAAGTCCTTTTAAGAGACTAACTTTATTAACTTTGTTGTGTGAACAAGCGCTCTTTGGAGCGCGAAACGCGTCACGACTGGTTTATGCTGTTAATAAACCTCAACTTTGGCTTAAGAACGGACCCTATTGTTTTTGTATGGACCCGAGTGCTCGTTGGAACTCCGTTTATACGTGTGTGTGTGTGTGTGTGTGTGTGTGTGTGTGTGTGTGTGTGTGTGTGTGTGTATATATATATATATATATATATATATATATATATATATATATATATATATATATATATATATATTCACTGAAAAAACCATAGGTTTTAGGGACAGTTATAGTTACTTGGACATTGCACTCGTACAAAACCCGTGAAATTCCCCCGTTATAGTTAGTTCAGCTAACTAGAACTCGCGCCCCCGCAATGCACTGCTGATGACGTCACATATTACATCACTCATGACATGGTCAGTGACATCACTGATGACATCACTGATGACATCTCAAATGACATCACTGTTGACATCATCCAGTGACTGTGTGTTTCTGTAAAGTTTAAATATTTTTAATATATATAGGGAAAGGCGTTTTGAAGAATGAGTGGGTGTATAAGTGTCTGTATGGATGATTTAGTAGGTGCGTGACTAATTCTATAAGTGAGTGATTAAACGTATCTTACTGAATGCATGGGTTAGTGACTAAACTGGGTGAATGTCTGTATCTGTCTGTTGCTGTGTAAGTGGCTGCATGGGTTTGTGAACAGCTACATGAGTGTCTATAAGAGTTATTGATTTGTTGTCTGAGTATCTGTATGGATGCCTGAGTGTTTGTGTGGATGGGGTGTGTGCGACTGTGCATAGATGTGTGAGTGGGTGATTCACTGGGTGGATGGTTTCAAGAGTGCATCTGTGATAGACTGTATGGGTGGGTAAGTGTGTGTAACATTGTGTTAGTGAGTGAATGTATGTCCCAGTGGTACATGTGTGAGTAACTACATATGTGAAAGGCAGTATATATGTGTGTTAGAGTATTTAAATGGCTATAAGTGAGAGTGTGTTATTGTGAGAGTGGCTGTATGGATGAGTGTATGCTTGTATCAGTGATTGTATAAGAGCGTAACAATGTGCTAGTATTTGTATGATTAAGTGAGCTGGTGTGTGTATAACTGTATAGGTGAGTAAATGGCAGTGTGTTTAATTATTTGCATGACTGACTAGGTGTGTGAGTACCTCTATGGATGAGTGGCGGTGTTTGAGTGTCTATATAGGAGTAAGAGTGCATATGATAGTCCTGTACTGAGTGACCGTAAGTATGAGTGACTGTACGGGTGAGTGAGTGGATGTGTGTGTGTAGACCTAAGAATCAGTGAGTGGGTATGTAGTTATTGGTGTTGGAGTGTCTATGGTTTTGCGAATGGCAGTCTGTAATTTAGAGTGGGTGTATCAAAGGTTATATTAGGGTGTGAGGAGGTGCATCAGATTATCACGTGGATGATGTCATCAGTGATGTCATTTGAGATGTCATCAGTGATGTCATCAGTGATGTCACTGACCATGTCATGAGTGATGTAATATGTGACGTCATCAGCAGTGCATTGCGGGCGCGAGTTATAGTTAGCTGAACTAACTATAACGGGGAATTTCACGGGTTTTGTACGAGTGCAATGTCCAAGTAACTATAACTGTCCCTAAAACCTATGGTTTTTTCAGTGAATTTCAAAGGTTTTTTAAATGCTAATTTATAACTATAACGTGTCTGAAACCTATGGTTTTTTCAGTGAATTTCAAAGGTTTTTTAAATGCTAATTTCTAACTATAACGTGCCTGAAACCTATGGTTTTTTCAGTGAATTTCAAAGGTTTTGTAAATGACAATTTTTAAATGTATTAATTGTTATATTAATTTTTTTCATACTGATTTACTACATTTTTAGAAACAATTTTTTTTAACATATTTTATTTTTAAATTACATTGTAATTACATTATACATTACAAAAAATACTTTCTCAGAATGAATTACTTTAGTTTAAATACTTTGCACATAGGCAATAGACTTTTAAGTACAGTAGTTACAGTTGTTGCAATGGGCAACACATTTTCAAACACAATGCAACATTCAGCTCAATGTGAATTTCTAGTTAAATGCAATTAGTTACTTTATGGATTACTTTTCTAACCCCAGGACTGGATCCTAGATTCAGTCCTGGGACATCTCCTGTAAACAGTTGAGTAAAAGCGTTTTGGTTACAGTACTGATTTTTAAGGAATATTATTGTATTTTAAAAGTTGACACTTAGAAACTTTTTCTCATATGGTCACCAATGTTATCCTATGGAAGGAAATTCACTTAGCAGGTAAAAACTGTTATTGTTACTTTTTCTTACTCAGTGTTGGATCCTGGATCCAGCACTGGTGCATCTCCTGTAAACAGTTGAAAGAATGCGTTTAAGTCATACAGGTGATTTTTAAGGAATATTTGTAGTTTGTAAAAATCAACACTTTGAAACTTTTTGCTGAAAACCAGACAATGGATTCCTATGGAAGAAAATATAAGTTACCGGTAAGTACGGTTAAAATTACTTTTCAGGGTCAGTGCTGGGCTAAAAGATGCAGCACTGGGTTCTCTCCTGATAACAGGTGAGTAAATCGGAATTCGTATTTCGGCTGATTTTAGAGGAATATTTTAAAGTTCCAAAACTCCACACTTAGAAGAATTTCCAAGTGAAACCAGTCAATGTTAGCCTATGGAAGGAAATTCAAGTTACTGGTAAGTACGGTTAAAATTACTTTTTAGGACCAGTACTGGGCTGAAAGATACAGCACTGAGGTCTCTCCTGATAACAGGTGAGTAAATCGGAATTCGTATTTCGGCTGATTTTAGAGGAATATTTGTATGTTTCAAAAGTCAACACTTAGAAACTTTTTCAGCAAAAAGCTGGCAATGATATCCTATGGAAGGAAATTCAAGTTACTGGTAAGTACGGTTAAAATTACTTTTCAGGACCAGTACTGGGCTGAAAGATGCAGCACTGAGGTCTCTCCTTATAACAGGTGAGTAAATCGGAATTCGTATTTCGGCTGATTTTAGATGAATATTTTAAAGTTCCAAAACTCCACACTTAGAAGAATTTCCAAGTGAAACCAGTCAATGTTAGCCTATGGAAGGAAATTCAAGTTACTGGTAAGTACGGTTAAAATTACTTTTTAGGACCAGTACTGGGCTGAAAGATACAGCACTGAGGTCTCTCCTGATAACAGGTGAGTAAAACGGAATTCGTATTTCGGCTGATTTTAGAGGAATATTTGTATGTTTCAAAAATCAACACTTAGAAACTTTTTCAGCAAAAAGCAGGCTATGATATCCTATGGAAGGAAATTCAAGTTACTGGTAAGTACGGTTAAAATTACTTTTCAGGACCAGTACTAGGCTGAAAGATGCAGCACTGAGGTCTCTCCTTATAACAGGTGAGTAAATCGGAATTCGTATTTCGGATGATTTTAGAAGAATATTTGCACAATGGTGAAGGGAGGGGGCGGGGCCTGAGGTGACATCTGTGCAAACGCGCCCCGTGGCGCGTTTTAAGTTGGGGGATTAAGTTCCCTTGAATCCTGAGGGTCCCTAGGGGCCAACTAGCCCACCAGGAACCTCCAATATGCGCCAGGGGGCTGCGTTGCAGAGACGTGTAGAGAGGCCACACCCCTTTACACCTCTCTGCAACGCAGCTCTGTGGCGCTTTCTGGATGTACCTGTTGGGCTAGTTGGCCCCAGGGACCCTCAGGATTGAAGGGGATTTAATTCCCCATCTTAAAACGCGCCACGGGGCCTGTTTGCACACATGTCACCTGAAGCCCCGCCCCTCCCTTCACCACTGTGCAAACGCGCCCCGTGGCGCGTTTTAAGTTGGGGGATTAAGTCCCCTTGAATCCTGAGGGTCCCCGGAGTCCAACTAGCCCACCATATACCTCCAAAAAGCGCCACAGAGCTGCGTTGCAGAGAGGTGTAAAAGGGGCGTGGCCTCTGTACACCTCTCTGCAAGGCAGCCCCTGGCGCATACTGGAGGTTCCTGGTGGGCTAGTTGGCCCCCAGGGACCCCCAGTATTCAAGGGGAATTGTTCCCCTCTGCAAACGCGCCAGGGGCGCGTTTGCAGAGTGGTGAAGGAAAAGGGCGGGGCCTGCGGGCCCGATCGTTTTTTTGTCCCCTGAAGGGGGCTGTGTAGCCCCCCTTCCTTTTTCATGTTTTTGGGCCCTGGGGACCCCATCCCCCAGGGCCTTACCCCTTTTATTTAAATTAAATATTAAAAAAAAAACGGGAAGGGGCCGCGGGGCCCCCTTCCCTGGGCCTGTATTGGCCCCGGGGACCCCATCCCCGGGGCATGGCCTCGATTTTTTTTTTTCTTTGGAGGGGGCTGCGTGGCCCCCTCCTCAGGCCATTTAAGGCCCCGGGGACCCCACCCCCGGGGCCGGCCTTTCCGTTTTTTTTATTTAATTATTTTTAAACTTTGGGGAGGGGGGCCGCGTGGCCCCCTCCCGAGCCACTACTTGCCCCGGGGACCCCATCCCCGGGGCTGGCCCTCTCCGTTGGGGACTGTGGGGGGTCCCCAAGCCCCCACTGTCCCGCCGGCTCCCCGCGTCCCTTGGGAGCCGGCATTGCTTTCACACATGGGGAGCTGCTAAGATGCAGCTCCCCATGTGGAAAGCAATCGGCTTTGGATATTGGAAGAGAGAGCAGGTTTCCCTGCTCTCTCTTCCAATATCCAAAGCAGTTTGCTATGGCAGGACGGGAGCCGCGAGGCTCCGTCCTGCCATAGCAAACTACAGTGTCCCGGGGGTAGGCACCCGGGACACTGCAGGAGCCGGCCCTGGGGGGTGGTCCCCAGGGCCATCAAAGGACTCCAGGAGGGGGCCGCGCGGCCCCCTCCCATTCAGGTCACAGCCCCGGGGAGGTGGTGGTCCCCGGGGCTCTGGGGTCCGTAACGGACCCCCATATTTAAATGTTTAGTGCCCCGGGAGGTGGCGGTCCCGGGCGTGTGGGGGCTGGAGCCCCCCACACAGGTTTTTAATTTAAAAAAAAAAAGCCCCGGGGAGGTGGTGGTCCCGGGGCTGCGGGAGGGCTCAGAGCCCTCCCGCACCATTTAAAAAAAAAGCCCCGGGGAGGTGGCGGTCTTCGGGCGTGTGGGGGGCTGGAGCCCCCCACACAGGTTTTTAATTTAAAAAAAAAGCCCCGGGGAGGTGGTGGTCCCCGGGGCTGCGGGAGGGCTCAGAGCCCTCCCGCACCATTTAAAAAAAAAGCCCCGGGGGTGGCGGTCCCCGGGGCTTGGGGGCCCTTTGAGGCCCCCACACATAAAATTAACCCCCCACCATGCCCCCGGGACTTGGGCCACCCGGGGCCAGTGACTATCGAAGCACGGGAGACCGCGCTTCGATTTTTTCGGCAGGATTCGCGCACCCTGAGCGCATCCTGCCGATTTAAAAATTTTTTTATTTTTTTTGCCCAGGGGTCCTTGTGGGACCCCTGAGCAAGCCTAGGGAGTCAGGGTGTTTCTACCCTGCCCCCTTTGTGCGCTTTGCGCACTTGTTTCTGTCCCTCGGTTCTACCGAGGGACAAAATGGCTGCCAACATTTCCTGAATCGGAATGTTGACAGCCAGCTGACAGCCAATTAACATGCAGCTCGTGATCGGGACGGTGCGCGCAGGGTGCGCTGAGGGTACGCGGACCCTACTCGGCCATAGATATCACTATCTTTTTACTTTTCATTTTCTCAGCAACTACTGAACGGATTTACACCATTTAACAAAAAGGGTTCTTTCTGAACCAAGAACTACCTCTTTGCCAAATTTGGTGTAATTCCGTTCAGCAGTTCAGGCTGTAGCCGTGTCTAAAGTTTCCTATGGAAAAATGCATGGGGAAAACGCGTTTTGGGACCCCCCTTTTTCTCGGCCCCCGCTTGACGAATCCCCCGAGACTTTCAGGGTAGGAGCGGACCGGAGCGGGCCACAAAGTTTGAAAATTTCGCGAAGATACGTCAACCGGCAAGAGAGTTATTTCAAATAGAATGTCGCGGATTTCCTATGGATAATAGGTTGTAACTATAACTATCTACTGGCGACCGCCAGTAGATAATATATATATATATATATATATACACACGATATTTTGTACAACTATATTTATGACATCGATATTTTTGGGGGATATTTTTATACTTACCATTATAAGTATAGGATGTAGATATTTTTGACATCGATATTGGTCACAATATTTTTGTATGGGGATATTTTGAGTGTCGGTATTTTGTCAGTGTACCAGTTTTCACAAAGCAGTGGTAAGTCAGATCTGTGAGCCTAATTTTGTTAGTTTGGAGTGTGGAAGCTGGGGTGGGGAATGGACATGCAGAGCATATAACATCCATTAGGGTTAAAGCCCGCTTTGAGTCCTTTTATGTATCCCGCTCACCTGGGGACCTGTTGTCGATGTGCGTCCTTCCAGCAGCCAGGCTGTCCACGACGCTCTGGTCTTCCTTTTCTTTGGCTCTTAATGAGAACACAGTTGTGGCAATCAGAGGACCTTAAGTGAAATGCAAAGAGAAGGAAAGTGTGAATGTACAGTGCCCGAGCAATGGAGAAATGCGAATCCCTACTGAGCTGAGAGAAGAAAAACAAGTGAATCAGCAGGAAAAGGCAATAGCAAAGGAAGGGATTCTTACTGGTCTGCATCTGAGATAACAGATCACTGCCCTGAAACAGAAGGGGGGCTAATGAGGGGAACAGAGCAGAGAGCAGCACAGAAACCGCCAACAGAAAGCACTGCAAGCATGACTACAAACACTGACAGCAGTGTGAGTGCTATACCATGAGCCCTGGATAACACAATGCAGACAGCACACAGAGTGCTGCCAAGATAAAACCAGCTAGCCCTAGTAGCTGCCCCAATACACCACCTAGCCCTGAACCCCAAAAAACCCTTACTACCCATCTCTGAACTCTAGCAATTCTAACTACCCCACCCTAAACTACCCAACCCTAAACTCTAAAAAACACTTACTAACCCTACACACCACACATTCCTGAATCATAATAAAACGCTTTCTTAGTCCTTACCACTATCCACCTGGAACCCTAAACACTGCTACTAATTCTTACTACTACCCATTTATGCACCCTAAACAATCCCTTGCTACCCCTATTCACCACCCATCCCTGAACATTAACAAGCATTGGCATAGCCAATAGGTCTCGCCTTTGGGGCCTTATAAGTGTTTAGCCAGAGCTATTGACTTTGCCAATGTCTTCAAGCTGTGCTGTAGAGAAGTGTGGCTGCTGTGCGGCATGCTGAAAAGTTATAATAAAAAAGTGTCAGAAGCATTTTTGTTACTTTATATATGACCAAGAAGGCATTATGTAAAACTGAACGACCATATTAAAAAAGTATTTACAATAAAAAATTCTCAGTTTTCTTTTGTTCTTGCAATGCTGGCAACTTGTTTCTGCCTATTGCAATGGTTGTTTGTTAAAGCTTTTTTTTTTTGAGGGGCATAAACAATCGGAGGGTGAAGGTTGGGAACTAGTACCTGTATTATAACACTAGCAGCGGCCAGACGCTAGGGGAGAATCAACAGATGCCAGATTCCGAGAACAGGCTGAGGTGGTGCTGAGTGATGCTGAGGTGGTAGTGGTGGTGGTGGTGGTGACTGTTGCGGAGACGATGCGGAGGTGATGCTGAATGATACTCAGGTGTTGCTGAGTGATACTGTGGTGGCGCTGAGCGATGCTGTGATGGCGCTGAGCGATGCTGTGATGGCGCTGAGCGATGCTGTGATGGCGCTGAGCGATGCTGTGATGGCGTTGAGCGATGCTGTGATGGCGTTGAGCGATGCTGTGATGGCGTTGAGCGATGCTGTGATGGCGTTGAGCGATGCTGTGATGGCGTTGAGCGATGCTGTGATGGCGTTGAGCGATGCTGTGATGGCGTTGAGCGATGCTGTGATGGCGTTGAGCGATGCTGTGATGGCGTTGAGCGATGCTGTGATGGCGTTGAGCGATGCTGTGATGGCGTTGAGCGATGCTGTGATGGCGTTGAGCGATGCTGTGATGGCGTTGAGCGATGCTGTGATGGCGTTGAGCGATGCTGTGATGGCGTTGAGTGATGCTGTGATGGCGTTGAGTGATGCTGTGATGGCGTTGAGAGATGTTGTGTTGGTGCTGAGTGATGCTGTGCTGGCTCTGATTGATGCTGTGCTGGCTCTGATTGATGCTGTCGTTGCGCTGAGTGATGCTGTGGTTGCGCTGAGTGATGCTGTGGTTGCGCTGAGTGATGCTGTGGTGTTGCAGAGTGAGAGATAGAGTGAAGATATAATGCCCAATTAGAGAGGGTGGTGAGAGAGAAAGGGTGTACATAGAATAAAGAGTGGAGCGGATAGAGAGAGAAAGAAGGGGAGAGAGAGAGTGAATGAAGGAGTTTGAAAGAGAAACAGATAAAGGGGTGAGAGAGAATGAAAGGCTAAAAAAGATAGAGAGGGGAGAGTTAATTAAGTATAGAGAGAATTAGAGAGGGGAGAGAGAGAGAAGGAGAGAGACAATAAGAGTGGGGGGTGTGGAGTTTAAATAGAGTGAAGAAGTGACGCGGAAAAAGTAACCTTAAATATAGCTTTGTGCGAATAAATTTTTTTTTTTTTAAAACAGTGAGAGACAAAAATACTGGTAATTAGGCTGTGACTCCCAATATAAAACAAATAGCGATATAAGGTGAAATCAACCCACCGAAGCAATATTTCTAACTAGACAAAAAAAGCTTGCATTTCAATGCTAATCGCTGTTGTTTTTCATGTGACTGTAGTCCAGGGCCCTCAGTTGGTAATGTGAGCTGCTGCGGCGATTGAAACATCAGAGTCCAGAGAGTTAATGAGCCATGACGAGGAAATGAGGAAGAGATAGCAAACCCAGATGGCAGCTGCGCGTGCACGCCATCGTGAACTCAAGCTGGTCGCCAGCCGAAAGCCAGTGTTTGCACTTCCAAAACCCGCTTACTAAAACTCTCGGCCAGACCAGCGCAAGCGCTGGTGCAGGCCGAGACCTAAAAAGGAGATTAAAAACCTAGGAGTCTGGCTGGATTCTACTCTTTCTTTCGAGAGACACACTAGGAAGGTTGCAGGGAAGTGCTTTGGAATTCTCTGAATGTTGAGAAAAACTTTGGATATCCTCCCTACTTCAGCCAGGAAAATCCTGGTCCACGCCCTTGTAACGTCCCAACTGGACTATGGAAACGTCCTCTATATAGGAGCAACAAAAAAATGTCGTCATAGGCTGCAATCTATCCAGAATGCGGCTGCCCGCTTAGTTCTGAATCTACCTAGGAAAGCTTCCTCTGGAAAAGCTCTTGGTTCCTTACATTGATTGCCTATTAACAAAAGGATCCTTTTTAAAGCCCTGTGCTTTTGTCATCGGAGTCTGCAGGGCAAAGGCCCGAGCTACCTTCATGATTTACTTGGCCCTTATAATCCAGTCCGATATCTCAGATCAACCGGAACTTACCTGGTCTAAGTTACCAAAGTCCAAAAGCAAGAATGGGGCGTGCTCATTTGGTTACTTGGCAGCCAAAAACTGGAATGCACTGCCTCTCTCTCCCTCCGCGCTGAGTCATCTGAGAATTTTTTCTGGAAAAGATTAAAAACCTGGCTTTTCCAGCTCTGAGGTCTGTGCCCATCTTTCCTTGTTCTCCATACCCCAGCACCCCATCCTTTCTGAAGAGTGGTCTTAGCGCGGACACACACCAGTTGGTGTAACCAGGCGCTTTATAAGTGGTATTATTGTTATTATTTCCACAGAGAGCCTTTTTGGTAAGCTAATAACTTTGACCCTGTTTGACGAATCTTTACTGCGCTTAAAAAAATAAATAAATAAATAAAAATTAAAAAAAACACGGTCCTCCACCTCAGCTCCTTCCTGGAAGTTTTGGGGTGATCTGTTAAGCAGGGGGCGAGGTAGTACCAAAACACAAAATCCTTGTGCATTTCCCATAGAATTCTTTAAGACACGTTACACCAAAAACTGCTGAACAGAAATTATATCAAATTTGTCAGGAAGACTGTTTTGTGTTGTGATTTGGTGGAAATCCGTTCAGTAGTTTTTGAGTTATTAAGAGCCGAAAACAATGGTATATTTTGGCAGCTGGGCTCGTGAGCGTCCCGCAACAGTGCAAATTCAAAAATGGAGGCCTACGATTGGTCAGTTAATCCCATAAGCTCGGAAGAGAGAGCACTCATATTGGCTGGCTGTTGAAATGTTAGAAATGAAATTGCCGCCATTAATGTTTACTGTGAAAAATTGGAGGTGTTGTGGAAATGAAATTTAAAAAAAGCTATATACGGGGGCAGCAGAAAGTCATGGCGTCCCCTAGATTACAATAGGATGTTTTTAAGGGATAACTACTGGGAACAAAATAAATGTATATTGTTTTAAGCTAATTTGTATGATCTTGCGGGACTGTGAATAGTAAAATGGAGTAGATGACTTCTCAAAACACTACTAGTATGAATGCATATTGTGGTCCTTGTTTTTGAGAAGTGTGCAAGAGATAAGGACTGTGCTGAGTAGACGGTATATATATATTTTTTAATGTTATGATCTTGCAAGTCTTGCAGGATCATGAAAAGTAAGAAGGAGTAGGTGATGTTTGAATACACTCTGGTATGCACACTTGTTACTGTAGGATGGAGACTTACTGGAGATGGCATTTATCACAGTTTAATATTTACGCCCATTGGCTTGGGAAGAGTTGCGAGTAGAGTTCAGGCTCTTCCCACACCATATTACGCACACCCATCATCTGAGAGGTCTGAAGGGAGTGGCCATGCCAACCACACACCCGTCATTTGTGAGAGGTTTGACAGGAGAGGACAGTCCCTCCCCACACACAACTACGCACATGTGCCATCTGGGAGAGAGGTCTGAAAGGAAAGGTCAGTTAATCTACATACCCTACTACGCACACCAATCACCTGAGGGAAAGGCCAGTTCAACTACACACTGTACTACGCACACCCGTTATCTGAAAGAGAGGTCTGAAAGAGGCCGGTCCAACTACACACCCTACTACACTCACATTCATCATCTGAAGAGAGAGGTCTGCCAGTAACATCCAACACACCGTAGTATGCACATCTCTCATTCGAGAGGTATGAAAGGAGAGGCCAGTCCATCCCCACTCACTGCTACCCTTATTTTGTTAGCTCGCCTAACTCGATTTTTACAGTACTAAAATGAAGGAAAAATCAGCCACCATTCACAGAAATCGCAGAATGTGGTTGACTTACTTTAGGTCTAAAACCTGCCAAGATGTTAAGGCAGCCCTTCAGTCGCTCGCCAATGCAATTCAAGTTACCCTCGCTAGTGGTGGTCTCGCAGCTTTAACCATTTCCCAAGGCCAACAAACAAGAACCCAGTTAGCTATATAAAAAAAAATGTTTAAAACACACCACACAAATGACTATCTGTGCGCCCTCGAACACAGGAGAGGACACCGCTTTGGCCAATATAACCCTATGCTGTTAACACCGAGGAGACACAAGACATCTCAGACCCACCAAACATTTGACAATGACAAGGATGTTAAAAGCTTCCATGCACAATGACTACTTCCTACAAATATTTCTTCGGGAACGTACTCGGAAAATATTCAAACAGCCTGCCAAAAACGAACATCGTGCAAAGAGTTCGGACAAACAGACCAAAGAATCGTAGCGCAGAGACAAATAAAATGCACTCAAGTGAGAACTGCGCAAATAGATGTAAACATCAGCCATTACACGGAGGCAGCCCATTCTCCCGCGCATTGTACAAAAACGCGCCATCCCCATTTGCGTGAAACGCAGCCCATCAGAATGCAGATACAGTGAAGACAGAGGAACGGAAGGCACGTGTTCAAGAAATCCTTTCGTCTTAACAATGCAAAACCGACCAGCTCTTTCATACTGCGAAAGGGCAGCAAAAATGTTGGGTCATGTAACCGGCATCGCTTCGGGCCTGGGGCCAGCAGCCTTGACAGGAAGAGCCGGCTTCGGCACCACACTGACAGCTAGCTGGCAAAACACTGGGGTCCATCACGATACCGGATCGGGCCTGGTGCGGGTGGGAGAGGAGACCACCGCTACCCGCAGTGTGCGCGGGTCGCTTTGTACCGCTCTTCCTGACAGAAGTACCTCTAGCTCACAACGTACCTGATGCGTTTCCGGGATTTGGGTAGTTTCTCTCAGTTAACAGCGTCCAGACCCCAGCAGCTCGAAAAACAGAGTGGCCCGGCCATGCGAAGGGGATGGCAGTTAGCGAGCAGAGTGTGCCCCTTGAAGCACTTGCCAGTGCTCCGCGGGCGCTGCTGAGTTTTTTGCCCTCAGACGCAAGCTCAGGAGGAGGAGACTGCAGAGGCTGGGTGGCTCGCAGCGCGCCGCTCCTATTAGCTGCAGCTGGGAACGTGAGTGGCCCCTAAAATACGCCCATCACGTTTCAAAAGCTAGGCAAAGTGTCAGCTCGCGATCTTTCGAAGAAGTGGACGCGATGAACGTTTTTTTTTCTGTGCTCTAAATTAATGAATCCCGCAGCAGACGATTATAAATAGGACGATATTTGGTATTGAGTGGTGAGCAAGGGGAAATAGGCCAATGCGGAAGGAAATGGAGAGATGCAATTACAGTGTCATGATGAACAAGGACAACAATGGAGGAGCGGGGGCGAGCGAGCGCGGCAGCCTGCTCAGCTGACCAGACGCTCGTGCGTCATGGCCTTTGCCGGCATGTGTTTAACAATTATCGCGCACGCGTCTGGGCACGATAATTGGAAACACATGTTTGCCGCGCGTACCCATCCCAAAAAGGCCAGCCACGACGCACGAGCGTTTGGACTGCTTTTGAAACTCACTTACTTAAAGTCTTCGCCTAGCAGCGCTTGCGCGCTACTCGAGGCTCGACCTAAAAACTACTTACTACCCATAACCACTATCTATCCCCAAACCTTAAAAAACCCTTACTACTCCTTACATCTACCCATCCCTGAATCCTAAAGATGTATTACTACCCCTTATCACTAGCCAAACTGAACTTAAATACAGATTAGTACCCCATAACTAACCCATCCCTGAACCCTAAAATCCGTTTCTACCCCATAAACACTATCTATTCCAGAACCTTAAAAATCCCTTACTACCCCTTAGCATCACCCTTCCCAGAAGCCCACAAATCCCTTACTACCCTTACCACTACCCATCCCTGAACCCTACAAACTCCTTACTTCCCCTATCCACTACCTATCCCAGAACCCTAAACCCCTTTACTACCCCTTACCACTAACAATACATAAATCCTAAAAAAAAAAAACGTACTACTCCAATGCACTACACATCCCGAATCCTAAAAAACCCTTACTAGCCCTTACCACTACTCATCCCTGAACCCTAAAAGCTCCTTACCACTACTCATCCCTGCACCCTAAAACCCTTGCTACCCAAAAACTAAACATACCCCAACACCATACTACCCCTAAGCGTAACCAACCACCGCCCTCCCACCCTTAAAGGCACTGTAAATGTAATGTGTTGTAACTTACTTTGTTGTAGTGGTAAATGCATTGTGGTAAATGCACTGTAGTGCTCCTTCATTTCACTGAATGTGTGGTAGTGGTATAACACAATTTTTAACTCTTCTACAGGAGTCCCTCAAGGCACCACACTCTTCCCTTATCGACTCCACTTATATGCATGTCCCTTCCATGCACATTAGGACACAGTGCCACTGCTGTAATACTTACGTTGATGACGGCCAGCTTATTTTTCCACATAAGCGACACACGTGTCCAGTGTAATGCCTTAATGGACCACTTACAGCATCTTAAGAAATGGAAGGACAGGGGCGCAAGAGAGCCGGCGAGCAAAATGGCCGCATGTACGTGAGGCTCCTGCCGCCCGGGATCATAATCCGACATATATCCTGCTCCCCGCGGAGCTAACCAGGGAACATAAGACACTCATCGCCGGCTGCCTCCTCGCGATTAAGTTAGATATATATCGGCCCCAGCGAAGAGAAAATGTGATTGGACTGGCGGAGGCCACATCGCAGAAGAAGGCGGCGCACACCAGCTAATAGCGGCGCCCCGCCCTTGAGAACAGCAGAGACCCAACCTGACGAAAAAACTGCAGAGCAGCAGGAGGCTGGACTTCCCTCGGCCTGTTGCGGGCGTGCATACGTCCAACTAACGACCAGAGGCAATGAGAAGCAGCACAGAACGGGTCGGAGAGAATAGACCCACACCGCAGAGACATCCAAGCGGGAAGCGCCGGAGATGACCGGTCAGCCCAGTGAAAACGGCCTGAGGGGGAAAACCCCCGAAAAATTGGCTGAAGACGAGCTGCGGAGAACTCCAGTGCCGGTAAGATCCGCGAGGCCCCATTGCCTGCACGGGGCCGGGCTGGCGGAGGGGAGAGGGGCGGGAGGCGAGAGCCGCGGCGGGTAGCGCTGCAGGCTGAGTGAGAGCAGGGACCCCTGCGGAGGTAGCCCAGCCAGGCCTGGGTGCGGCTTGCGGGAGGCCCGAGAAGCTCCTGCTCACCTCTGCGCCAGACTCCAGAACAAAGCGTGCTCAGAGAGGGCGGCAGCCGCGGACCTGCCCGCTTCAGAAAGTGAACTAGCATCGAGCAGTATCCTCCTCGCGACAAGCATATCAAGCTGAAGCGAGGACCGACATAATAGCCACCACGAGGGAGGCCCAAAATCATTGATGGCAGGCTCGCTTATGAGCCAGTGCGGAATTTGAGAGTGCAATAGAGGCTGGAGCACGAAAATACATAAGAATACTGGTGAACTGGGAAGCGTCCTCTTTGGCTGCAACCTGGTTTATGCCCTATGGCTCACGCGAACATATGACCTAGCGCCGGAAACTAGTTTGCATACCCACGTACAACCACCGGATCCCCTCTCATGCAAATCATATGCGGGGCAGTTAGAAACTCCCTCCCCCCCCCCCAATGACGGTGGAAGTAACCTACATAAGCGAACGAAGAAACAACCCATACTATCATTAGGGACGCGGCTACGCTTGCGGAAACACCACAACTGGCACAAGGGCTGGCAGGTTGGAGGTACAATTCTTATGGGAGGCCCCTGCTGAACACTACCCCTGGGACGGAAGAAGGAACACATCTCCTTAGGCTGGACCTGCAAAGGCGTATCGTTAATGATACGGGGATATTGCTCTCAATCAGATATAACCTTAAGTACTACCAAATTGTGCAAGAGAACTGCCCCCTCTCCTCTCTTGCTGTCAGGAGACCCTGAGCTGCTCTACGCTATCCACACAAACTGAAGAAATGGGGCGAACGGACGGAAAGCAATCTAAACTGCCCTTTGAAGCTCGTAAATCAATGCGAGGGCTGGCGGGGAATCAGCCATAGATACGGCAGATGGCCAAAACTCGCAGTCTCATCCGGATGACCCTGACATGCATTCCCTGCTACTGACCATGCGCCACAGCTTGAACTACATAGAAGCCAAACTGGACACCATGAGTATGCGCATGGACTTCATCACACAGAGACTAGAGAAGCAGGATGGGCGCATTGGTGAAGCCGAACAATGCATATCCAACATCGAGGACACTTCTACACAGCGGGGGGACCAAATGCAACAAATGGAACGCCTCCTACGAACCACTGCCACCAAGAATGAAGACTTGGTGGCAAGATCCAGAAGGAACAACCTCCGCATCCTAGGCCTTCCTGAATCCACAGAGGTGGGACAAATGGAGGACTACATGGAGAACATGTTGATAACACTGTTTGACGCCTCGGTGCTGTCTAAGCAACTGGTAGTGGAAAGGGCGCATAGGTCATTAGCAGCAAGACCCCCGCCAGGCATGCCGCCATGACCCATCAAAGCCCGGTTACTAAACTATTGAGATCGCAACGCGGTGCTCCGACTAGCCAGGGAACAGGACGCCTCACTTATGAGAGAAATGCAATATCCTTCTACCCCGAATTTACCATGGCAATACAGGAAGCGCGCAGAAAATACCTGCCTGTAAAGCGAAAATTACAACAAGCAAATATCCCTTACGCCATGCTGTACCCGGCCAAGTTACGCATCACAGTGCAAGGTAAACACCACATCTTCACTAATCCACAGCAAGTCCAGGACTATCTACGGAGGGAAAGTAGACAGCGAGTCCCTGCTGCAGAAGAGAACCTGAATTCCAGGCCTGCATAGATCGCCATCTGGTGTTGGGCTCGGATGTTTGCACTTTGTTTTTGTCTTGGAAGAAGTATTTGTAGTCACGAGGTAGGCGACTCCTCCTTAGGACGATAGTGCGCATGGGCATCGGCTCCTCCATCTTCAGATTGTTTTTTTCCGCCATCGGGTTCGGATGTGATTTGCTGCGCTCCGGTGTCGGTTTCGAACCCCCCTTCGACATGCAATTCCTCTCCACTCGACGGTATTGTCTCGATCGCGTTTCCCTTTCCACGCGCATCTTTAAAAACTCCTTTCAAAAAATGCCCTGGGTGTGGTGCTAAGTTCCCACACACTAACTTGCACGAGGTTTGTAATCTCTGCCTCTCCCCGGAGCACGAAGACAAAAACTGCACGGCCTGTGCATCGTTCAGGTCAAAGAAAACCATCCGTGATCGTCGGGCTCGACGTCACGAAATGTCTCGCGGAAGCTGCTCGATTCCGGACATCTTCGGAGCAGATCCCAATGTCCAGCCGGAGCAACAAGGTGATGAAGAAGACATCTCCGTCTCTGAGGCCGACGACTCCGACGTCAAAGAAGACACAGTCACCCCGGCTCAGCGGTCTGTGAGTACCGAAACCCCTCTCCCAAAAACCAAAACTAAGGCTCCGGTAACACCCTCACTCTCTGGCTCAGGTCGACATCGGCAACATTTCTCAGATGCCCCGCCCTCGGGCCCGGCACTGAAACCTAAAGATAAGCCTTCCGGCTCGGGCTCGAGCCAAACCCATCCCGGCGCAGAAAAGTCACCTTCGGCACTGAAGCACCAGACCAAAGACGTGCCACGCACTTCTTCGTCCACGTCAAAGACAGCCTCGACGCCAGAGCCCTCGGCGTCGAAACATACCAAAGATAAACACTCGGAACCGAAAAAATCTTCGGAGCCGAAAGCTGCTTCCAAAGCTAAAAAATCGTCGGAGCAGAAAAAAGTCTCGGAGCCACAAAAATCTAAGGAGTCCAAGATCCAACAGAAAGCCTCAGAGACTCGGTCCAAAGAACATCCTGACCCCAGATCTTCGGCACCGAAAAAAGACATTTTACCCACACAGCCTGTACCCGATTCGGATCCAAAACAAAAAAACTCTTTTTATTGACCCACAGTCTGGCAAAGTAGTCGCCAAGCCTCCAAAAAGAGAGGAAACTGGACACTTCAGAGGAATCTGAAATACCCTTGAAATGAAAGGAGATGAGTACTAACACCTCCCCACCTCCTTCTCTTCCTTAAGTTGATCCAAACCTTCTAATCTCTCCACCACACTCCCCACCACCTATTTTTTCACCTCAAGCATCAGATACTGAGGATGATCATACCAATAGGGGTGGGAATATAGCTCCACATGGGGATGATGATGCACACACCATCCCACACGACGTAGACCCTTGGGATGACTACAATACAGATCCCGACCCACATAATGACCCGGACCTCTATCCATCTAGGCCATCACCACCAGATGACAACATGGGGTTTGCGCAACTAATCAATAGGGCTGCCCAATACCACGGGGTACAGTTACATTCTGACCCCTTAGAGGAAGATTTTTTACTTGAAACCTTTGCACCCTCGCAAAAGTCCACGCACACCGTGCCAATGTTAAAAGGCATGCTCAAACATGCCCCAGACGTTTTTAAGGACCCTGTCAGAGCTGGGATTCTCAACACCAGGATAGATAAAGAGTATAAGGCAGCTCCCAATGACCCAATTTACATTAAAGATCAGGTCCCTTTGGCTTCCCTTGTGGTGTCTAATGCACGCAAGAGGGTAAACTCACAGGCGACACACCCCCTCCTGATAAGGAGTCCAAATTAATAGACGCATCTGGTAAACGTATTGCGTCACAGGCTGCAAATCATTGGCGGATTGCCAATGCCCAAGCTTTATTGGCCAGGTACGACAGGGCTCACTATGACGAGCTTGAAAAGCTCATTCAACACCTTCCTGATCAGTACAAATAAAAGGCCGACGACCTTATACAAGAGGGAAAATTGATGATCACAAACACCTCAATTAAATGTGCGCTCGACGCGGCTGATACCGCATCTCGCGCCATTAAAACTAGCGTTTTGTTGCGTAGGCACGCTTGGCTCCGGGTCTCCGGATTCAAACAGGAGGTGCAATCTGCTATTCTAAATCAGCCCTTTGATCAAGAGCATCTTTTCGGCCCCTCAGTTGACACATCTTTAGAATAGATGAAAAAAGGATACAGAAACAGCTAAATCCATGGGGGCCTTACAATTCCCTTCTCCTAGAGGCTCCTTTCGCTGATCCTTCTACAGAGCTGGCTCCAAAACCATTGGCTCAGAACATCCCTCTTCGTCCTATAACAGCCTCACTCAAACGTCCTCCAAAAGGATACTTTTACGGAGGCAACAGAGGCAACAATGCTAAAGGAAGAGGTCGCAGCAACAATAACCGCAAATCCCCTACCACCAAACAGTGACTTCCCTGCACTTCCCTCCGATCATCCCACTCCTGTCGGGGGACGTCTCTCACAGTTCCTACCTGTCTGGAATTCAATCACAACAGACAAGTGGGTAAGACAAATTATCCAGTATGGTTACTGCCTGGAACTCACCTCTACTCCCCCAAGCATTCCTCCCAGACTACGCCCAATGTCCTCGGAACATCTAACACTTCTCAAACAAGAGGTTCTCTCTCTATTACAAAAACATGCAATAGAACCAGTCCCCTTGCCTCACCAAGGCACAGGGGTTTACTCCCTCCATTTCCTAATTCCAAAAAAGGACGGCTCTCTCAGGCCCATATTGGACCTCAGACCGCTAAACCTCTACATTCAATCGGATCACTTCCACATGGTCACTCTCCAACAGGTGCTCCCACTGCTTCAACAGGGCGACTTTCTCTCCACTCTGGATTTAAAGGACGCCTACTTTCATATTCCCATTCACGCCGCTCACAGGAAATATCTCAGGTTCGTGGTCGATGGTCAACACTATCAATTCAAGGTCCTCCCATTTGGGGAGACTACAGCACCCAGAGTCTTCACCAAGTGCCTCGCAGTAGTTGCAGCCCACTTACGAAGACAGCACATTCATGTCTTCCCTTATCTAGACGACTGGCTCATAAAAGCCAAGTCACACAGCAGCTGTGTGCAACACACACACGAAACAATCCAACTGCTTCACAACTTGGGATTCACGGTAAACCTCACCAAACCCCACCTCCAACCGTCCAGCATCCAACAATATCTAGGGGCTACAATAGACACTTCAAAAGCTCTAGCATACCCCAATCCAGTCAGGATAAGCACCATACAAGCTCTAATAGCAAAATTCCAACCTCAACACTCACTACCAGCGCGAGTGTTCATGCAACTAATCGGGATGATGGCCTCTTGCATTCTCATCATCCCTTATGCAAGACTCCAAATGCGTCCCTTACAGGAGTGTTTGGCACGTCAGTGGAACCAGGCTCAAGGTCAGCTAACAGATCTGGTGTTGGTAGACGACCGCACCCATCGCTCTCTGCAGTGGTGGAACACACAAAACCTTTCCAAAGGGCGGCCGTTCCTTGATCCGGTTCCACAGATAGTGCTAACAGCAGACGCATCGCTCACCGGCTGGGGAGCTCATCTTCAAACCCATACCATTCAGGGCATATGGACCCCTCGGCAAAAACAACACCACATAAATTACCTGGAATTGTTGGCAATCTTCCTAGCGTTAAAATCTTTTCAACTCCACCTCGTAAACAAAGCTGTCCTAGTCCGTACAGACAACATGACAGCAGTGTATTACATACAAAAACAGGGGGGGAACACTCTCTCCAGCTTTTACACCTAGCTCAAAGCATATGGAGATGGGCCATTCCTCAAAACATATACCTCCTTGCAGAACACCTCCCAGGGGTACACAATCAAATTGCAGATCTACTCAGTCGCCAAACACAGCAGATCCACGAATGGGAACTTCATCCTCGAGTTCTGCTTCCATTCTTTCAAATGTGGGGCCACCCAGAAATAGACCTGTTCGCCACACACCAAAACGCAAAATGCCCAACCTTGGCATCCAGGTATCCACACCCATTGTCCAAAGGCAATTCGCTATGGATGAACTGGTCAGGCAAATTTGCTTACGCTTTTCCGCCTCTCCCACTCATTCCCCTAGTAGTTCGGAAACTCAAACAGCATTCCTTCACAATGATACTCATTGCTCCAACATGGGCCCGACAACCATGGTTCACAACCCTCTTGGAACTATCAGTAGTTCCTCATCAAAAGCTACGCCTCTCACCCCAGCTTCTCACTCAGAACCATGAAGAGATAAGGCATCCAGATCCCAGTCAACTCAACCTTGCGATCTGGCACCTGAAGTCTTAGAGTTTGGTTACCTTAATCTCCCGCCAGACTGCATGAACATCATTAAAGAGGCTAGACGTCCCAGCACTAGAGCTTGCTATGCCGCAAAGTGGAAAAGATTTGTAATTTACTGTACAAATAACAAAATCAACCCACTAGATGCTTCTATTCAACACATCATCTGTTACCTTTTGCATCTACAACAATGTAACCTAGCGTATACATCTATTAGACTACATCTCACGGCAATAGCAGCCTATCTCCAAAACACACAACACTTGTCTTTGTTTAGGGTACCAGCTATCAAGGCATTTATGGAAGGGCTTAAAAGAATAATTCCACCTAGAGTTCCACCCTCTCCAGTATGGAACCTAAATGTGGTACTTACCAGACTCATGGGTCCCCCATTTGAACCTATGCATAAATGCGAGTTACAATTTCTCACCTGGAAAGTAGCTTTCCTAGTTGCAATCACCTCTCTCAGAAGAGTCAGTGAACTCCAGGCATTAACCATAGAAGAACCATTTCTCCAAATCCATCATAACAAAGTGGTTCTTAGAACGAACCCAAAATTTCTACCTAAAGTCGTCTCTGCTTTCCACCTTAACCAGTCTGTAGAACTCCCAGTGTTTTTCCCTCTACCAGACTCAGTAGCAGAACAGGCTCTTCACACGCTAGACGTAAAAAGAGCAATACTTTACTACATTGAAAGAACAAAATCCTTTAGAAAGACTAAACAACTTTTTGTGGCTTTCTCCCCACCTCATAAAGGCAATCCTATCTCAAAAACAGGGATTGCAAGGTGGATTGTTAAATGCATACAAATATGCTATGCTAAAGCCAAACGCACCTTAACCATTCCCCCTAGGGCTCACTCCACACGTAAACTAGGGGCATCTATGGCATTCTTAGGGAACATTCCCCTAGATGGCATCTGCAAAGAATCAACTTGGTCTACCCCACCCACGTTCACAAAACACTATTGTGTAGACGTGCAAGCAAAACAACAAGCTAGTGTGGGCCAGGCTGTATTAAGAACACTTTTTCAAACCACTGCAACAGATACAGGTAGCCACCGCTAACGAGGTAACTGCTATTTAGTCTATGCACAAGTATACGATCTACAGCTCATATGCCTCGAACGGAAAATGCTACTTACCAGTATGCATCTGTTCTTGGCATGTAGAGCTGTAGATTCGTATACGCCCACCCGCCTCCCCAGATACCTCTATCTGTTCCAGTACTATCTTACTTAGATACATTACACATGGACACCCTTTTCTATTTTCTTACTAACTCCATCATAACCCTCCATGGCAAAACAATCTGAAGATGGAGTCGATGCCCATGCGCACTATCGTCCTAAGGAGGAGTCACCTACCTCGTGACTACAAAAGACTTCTTCCAAGACAAAAACAAAGTGCAAACATCTGAGCCCAACACCAGATGGCGATCTATGCACAAGTATACAAATCTACAGCTCTACATGCCAAGAACAGATGCATACTGGTAAGTAGCATTTTCCTTTTTCCACACTTGCTGAAGGTTGCTGCAATCCAACTGTAAGACATTCTGAAGGTTTAAACTGACTTGGACAATAACCACAGGCATTTCAGAGGGACAAGATTTAGCCCTGCTGGGTGTAGTGAGCCAACTAGACCATCTTGGAAAGGAGTGAAGCAGTCATGCTGATGCTCTTGGACCTGCTTGGGGTGTTCAACACTTTTGATCTTGCCACCTCAGTTAAGAGAATGTTGGGAGTCCACCCTGAGTAACAGAAGTTCTTGGATCTTCTAGAACCAAGTGTACTCTAACTATAGGCTAGTGAAATGCAGCATGCTGTGAGGAAGCAGACACTTCTTGTAGCCATTTAACATATGTTCAAAGCCTACAATACTGTGCAATCCCACAAGTATTGTCATGTGCCCGAGTTAGGCCTGGTAGGAAATAGTGAAATTTTGCATGTACACGGTCTTTTCCGAAAGTTGTCTTCTCTTTGCCACATCGACTTTTGACACACATTTGCATTCGGGACAATTGGACTAGTTTCTTGGAAACAGCCGACTGACACCGAGCATTTCGTGACGACACTATCACATTGCCTGGACATTGTGTACAAGGCCCCCACGTGCATGATACAAATGTGTTTATTATTACGTCCATATGGTGACGCAGCTATCTGTGAAATACAAACAATGGCAGCCTGATCACAATCTTGTCCCAAGGCAAGGATGTTGTTTTCTATATATAACCTTTTGTTTCTATATACACTCAGAGGAGACACTTCTGCTGACTTCAAGGGGTCCTAGCATGCTGATGCTTTCACCCAGCAGCTGACAGACATCTCAGCGAGGGGAGTCTAGTTCGTGACCAAGACGGGATCCTACACTCTTACTCACCAGGTAAAGGGGTTAGATCATCCAGAAGGGGGTTTCTTGGCAGATAATACATTCAACCCTAGACATGTAGGTTAGAGGTTTGCATTGCAGGAGTACGCTAGCTTGTTATATTGTTGCGTATGTCTGCATATAAAAGTTGTCTCAACAAGATGGTGGAACTCCTTGTTTTATTCACTGTGCTGACACTCATTATAACATTTGTCTGGTTAAGTCTATTAATTATTGCAGCACATATTTTCTAAACAAGAATCACTACGGTTCAATAAATATTGGAAAACGTCCCTTCATGTATTCTTTTTTTATTTCTCTGAGTGAAAGAGAGCATGAGTGACAGAGCAAAAAGTTCTAAGTCTGTTACCACGATTCGTCAGGGAACAGAGCGGTCATGTTCAGTAGTTGACAGAACTGTTCGCTCCCTGCCTAGGTTTAGGGGGGTAACGGTGGCATTGTGAGCTATCTGGTCTAAGTGACAACATATCCTGCGGGGGGCATGGATTCAGTCTGGCACCATCCTAAGTTTATGTCAGTCGCAAACTCGCAGTTCCAACTGATTAGTGGAAACTACACAACAGTATGGAAATGACACCCAGTTAGTATTTTGAATGACTTGGTGCAGTGAGCAGGACCAGAGATCTGTCAACTCATTGGTTGAAAATCCAAAGTTGGATGGGCAATAACTAGCTCTGACACAGTGTAGGAAGCTGGGTACTTGTTGCAGTACCCCCCACTTTTTGCTTGGTACCTGATGCAACTTTCAAAGTGTACTGGGTTCCTGCTAACCAGGTCCCCAGTACCAGTGTTCCTTCCCTAAAACGGTACAATTTTTTATACCCAATAGGCAATACTTTTAGCACCCTCAGTAAGTCCTTAGTAAGTGGTACCCCTCGTACCTAGGGCCTGAGGTACTAAAGAGGGTTCCTAAGGGCTGCAGCACAAATTATGCCACCCTAAGGGACCCCTCACCAAACTCATGCAGGGCTGCCATCGCAAGCTGCGTGTTTTGGTGCAGACAAAAGTGAAAACACAGCATGTCACACAGCCCTGTGTGCCATGTCCCCTAACACTGCATGTAGTATTTGTAAATTACATGTGCGGGCATACCTGTGTGAGCAGATTTGCCCCTGTGCTGGCCAGTTCTATCACAGCCAGTACAAGTGACCAGGGAAGCCATTTTAAAACATGTACCGGACACTAGTGAAAACGAGTTCCACAGCTACATGATGAATTCACTAAAGATAAGGATGTTTGATATCAAATATCGCGTACTGATAAACCCACAGTGATTCCAGTGTTGGATTTATCAATACATGCACCCAGAGGGCACCTTAGAGGTGCCCCCTGAAAACCTACCAGCCTCTGGGATGGTTGCTGACTGGTCTCTGCCAGCTGCTACCCATTGTTTTGACCTCCTAGGGTGACAGCCTTTGCTCTCAGGAGGCCCAGGACAGGAGCCTGTCCGGGAAGAGGGTGTCACACCCACAGGATGAACTGCTGATAAGCCTTCCTAGGGTGGCAAGCTTCAGAGAGCTGCTGCCTTCGAAATGTGAATCTAGCTCTCCCTCACAGGAGAGGAAGCCGAACCCCATGTCCAGAGCCCCTTTGGCACCTGGAAAGGTGGGAAAATGAGTCAGTCAGGTAGGCGTGCCACCCCCAGGCTAGTACCACCCCTAAGGTGGGCTAAACTGAGGTGGACACGACTTTTCAGAAGTAACCATCTCTGTGATGGCATACTTAGGAATTCTGGGACAGGGTTATGCCCACTTCCAACAGGCTACTACCCTATACTCCCCAAACACCCCTAAATTCAGAATTTTATTAGAGTCCCTGGCACCAGAGAAGCAGACCCTGACGACCTAAGAAGAGAGAGGACAACGAAGAGCCACAAAAGATGAGAAGAAGCAGCTGACCTGGTACCAAACCTGCCGGCCTGTCTGCACCCCTCGTGGAAAACAGTGCCAAAGTCAACTCGCCCTGCAGCTGTGACTTCAGAATCTTGGGAGTACTGCCTGCCTTCAAACCAGACTCAAGACCTCCCATGAACAGCGGACGTGTTCTAAAGTATCTCCAAAAGAGATGAATCTGAGGCCTCCGGAACCGACAAAACCCGACACCTGAAGCCACCACTGCACCCGTCGCCTTCGGCCCAAGTTGAAGTGGGCCACCGGTGTCAACAAGATTCAGATAAATGCTACATACATATATTCACCTGAAGTGAGAGTTCCATCCCCTGTCAACCATTACTCAATATCTGGCCCTTAAACCTCCTGGATTACAAATAAGGCTTCCAGTTTTTCGTTTTTACTGATTTTTACAGATAAATACAGACAGGTGTATTCATTTTTAAAAGCGGAAAAATACAGAAAAGTGTGCTTCTTGTGTGTGACTCTCCTTGTTGTCCTTCATGAATTCCAGACCAACTGCTAAGCATCTAGACACCATGGGGATTTATAATCAGGACGAGATTCCCTTAAATACAGGCATATGTTAACATATACTTGTATATAATGCTAATATTTACGAGTCAGTGTAGTGATTTGTTATACTTGGCTGCTAATACGCGATAGGCCACAAACTGCGAGTGCATGTTTACCAGAAATAAATAGGAGAAAATATCATTTTACAAAACATTTATTCTTACAACATAAAACCAATAAAACGGCCCAAAAATAAATATGGATAAATACAGACGGAAATGTTAAAAAAATAAATACCATAAAACCAGGAGCCCTAATTATAAGGCACCATGAAACGTCAGTGTATGTGTGCTGTAGAAGTTCTACTAGACTGCACTGGAATAAAGAACTCCAATCCAAAGGAAAATACCAGGCTGAGGTAGGAGTTTAGTCAAGACAGTGCAAATGTTTACAATGGTTGGAAGGACTTACAGTATACCTTCCTCCCCAGTGCTTAATTTGTAAAAGTAAAAAAAAAAAAAAAAAAGTACCAGGGCCCTTGTCAGGAGGCCACCACAGCTTGCACCGCCCATTGCCACTACCAGTGCTGCAAATGGCAGTACCTACACAACTCCTAACCATCACACTGCTACAAATGTGACATTTCAGACTGTTCAAGGCCCCTACAGCTATAAGAATGGCTTGGGAAGCTGATATTAGTTGTTTTTAATGTATATTGAATTAATAAACAACTGTTGTTCTGCTCACCTTTTAATTGTACAAACAGCGCCACCACGTGGCAGCTTTCATAAGTGCCAGTGTTGACAATTAAGTGTCAGTGTCGAGCACCGGAAACCACCGTCTAAAATTAAGCACTGCTTTCCTCCTTACCCATGTGACAAAAGGGGAATCTGTTAACATTCAGGAAACAAATAAAAACTTTTCCTTTTCTATAGAACACCGGAGTCTATTTTGCTTGATCATGTGCTGGGCTGCTGAGTCTTGGTCACCGTGCTATGTGAAAGCTTTGTGCTGATTATTTGAGAATAACCAAATGTGCACCTAATTCCCCTCCGGTTCTCCCACCGCTCAAACTGGAAATCTGTGAAGAACACATTTGGAGGAAGGCTTTGAGGCTATTTTTGAGGAGTGCTTTCACCCAAGCCATTCTCTAGCTGTGATTTAGTGTTGAATTTCCTGTACATCCTCAGTGCTGCAGGATGGCTTATGGGGAAGGGAGGGAAGAATGAAAAAGAAAAAGAGACAAAGCAAAGATAACAAACAAATGACAGAGAGAGCGAGTGGGGGATGAGACAACAGAGGGATAAAGAGAATGGTCTTACTTCTCAACTGCATTTAGTAAAATATAATAAGATACTTACAGCTGTCAGGGCACAACTCGTGCCCAGGCCACTTATTCATGGCACAGTTATTAATGTGTCTTCCCTCAAGATCCTGCTTGTCAGTGGGACACACCGTTGGCTTCTCTTTCGCTCTTACTGAAATTGCAGTGCTGGAAATAAGTGGACCTGTCAATAAAGTAAAACATTCATTATTTTGTAACGATGAGAAGCTTCCGCTCACTTCACAATTGACAGATGTGAACTTTCAGACATGAATACCCCTGTGGTACATTTTTAAATACACACTATACCCCACCCTAGACTCACTTAGATTAAGAACGTGGTGCAGGGCCCCAACTGTGTGCACACACCCACACCACATTATCAGAAATGCACCATATCCGGGGCATTCACAGCAGAACTCGGTAACCTGAGGCAGGAAAAACCCTCTGCACACGGTTCCTGTGCTTGTGACCAACCCACACAAGATTAGTTTTGTTTCCAAAGTTCTTGTGGTCCCGACATGTTTTGTGCGATTTTATTGTGTCCTGAAATTCAGAATCTGATAAAATCACATCACCCGTAACTCATCTGTAATTTACAGAAATTAAATAGTTCTCTTTTAATATGAACACAATATATGGAAATTTGAAAAAAATATTTATCGAAATATATATATATAGATACTACATCATAGAAAACGAATTATTGCTTTTATTTAGTTGCTGTTGTGTTGGCATTTGACTGTATTTTGAACACTGAATGAACAACTGATACAGCTTTTCCAGCATAAAAAACGTGTTGTTCCACCCCTGGAACGAGAATTACTTGTACGTAAATACCCCCATCTGTGGCCATATAAATGAGATCACTTGATCCGGGTAAATGTGCGGCAGCTACAATTAATGAGACCAAAGACTTGGTACTGACTCCATGTTAAGCTTTTCATTTTAATGAGGAGTGACAGCCACCTGTTCACATCACACATCACACACGTACTTCTGAAATATCCTTTACAGTCTATTTGCTGTCTACAGGTATGTACCAATTGAGGCGATCGCAAGCCTGCAGCCGTCTTGTTCCCCAGACTGATCCATATCACCGGATCTATTGACACCTCCAGCCAGTGACTTCCCACCCCTTCTTTCTACCCCTCAAACCTTCACTATGACCTTCTAAGCAGGGATAGTGGGCACACCTGAACAAACCGCATCACTGGGAGAAAGAGGAAGATCTGATCTTGTACATCTTTAGGACAGACCAAAGACCTACATGGAACCCAAACCCGTGGCAGATACTGCAGTGATGTTGGGCCTCTCACAGACTGCAAAGCTTCTCGATAAGAGGGGGGGGGGGGGGTCTCTCTCATATCTGGCCCCCTCTTACTGGAATGAACTGCCATATCACATCCGAACGTGTACTGACCATAAGAAATTCAGAAAACTGCTCAAGACAGTGCTCTTTTAACTTACAGTTCTTTTTTCCTTTTTTCATGCCTGTGATCTGCCCTAGCGGCGAGATACCCCTCCCGGGGTGATGTGTGCACGATATCAAATTAACATAACAAGGGCCTTACCAAGTGCCATCAGGGCTTGGTGGATTTCCTTCATCACATTCCCGTAGAGTTCTTTCTGCCATTCCTGTAGAAGCCTCCACTCCTCGTCAGAGAAATAGGCAGAGGCATCTTGAACGATAATCTGAGCCTGAAATATAAAAAGTTACATTACTTACTGCATTTAGTAAAATATAATATACAGTGACCACATGTCCGAATCATCCATTGGTTATCACCACCACCCACCTAGTCTAGCCTCTTCCCCCTAGAGAGGCTATGTACGCACAAGTGATGAACTCCAAGCAAACATGGGGAGGCGGAAGCCACAATAAATGCAGAGAAGCAGACATGCTGGTAATTCCTAAAACAGGAGGGGACTAGCTGGTCTGTGCTGTTTAAAAGGTTATCACTGAACGATGACACTGCAGATGCCGGGCATCAGGAGGGATCCGGCTTTGCCCTTCAAGCCTGCATGGCTTTGTCAAATCAGCAGGTTCTCTTTGTTAGCAAAGTGATACATGCAAAAGCAATAATCTCTCCATTTAAAGCATTCCGTATGTCTACTGACTTGTTTCAACAAGTAGGTAAAAAAACACGCTCTGCCGATTACTTGGAGTAACATCTGATACGGTAAGGAGCAGATCAGGGCTCATGACCTCAAAAGCTGGTCCTCTGTAATGGTATAGGAATGAGAGCCATGATTCCCACTGCCCAGGGCTTCATTACAGATTTGAAACCCCTATTATCTCGGATAGCCCAAATTATTTTGCTCACATGAGCAAAGTCCCAAGAGTAGTGGTGCACTATCCTATCCTGTAGAAATAAGAAAATAGCAGAAGTATTAGACAGACGCTAATTCTAGCATGGGATAAACATGTTACTACTGAACATCCAGTCTTTCTACCAGGCGCACACTACTGATGGGCGCACACAGGTCTTTCTGCTGCAGATGAATAATGTCACTTGTATTAAAACATTTGTAAAGAGCTTCATACCACTGGTGTGGCAATCTGAAAGTTACGGTACCATCTGGGAAGTGGTCATCCAGATTCCCATGTATGAATGGGAGAGTGTGTTGCTGTATGGTTCTAGTATGACCCAAGTACCAATCATTGTGTTCCATGGGTAAAGGCCAAAGATGGTCCAGCCGTGTTTCTGCCAAATTGGTCCTCCCCGTAGGCATGTCCTTGACACAGAAGAGTATAAGTTGGGACAATTGCGCTTGTTGATACTATCATATCCACTGCTCTCGACGGTTCGAGCACTCACTATCAGACAGTAGGACTAGTGTTCGCTGTGAGGTAATTTTAGTGCATGGAAGCCCCACAGAAATCTAGGCAGCTGTCAAGGGTTCTGATACTTACTGGAAGAGAGCTCTACAACTTAGCTGTTTGGACTACAAACCAGGTCCAACCAAGGCAGGAGTTTCTGAACTTGGGGATGGTCAGGAGCAGGGCCAGTACTGATCTGAAGGACCTACGTGGGAGTTAGGTGTCTCGTCTGGGGTGCAGTGAAATCTAGCAGGTGCTGTTGATACCCCGATGAATGATGGAGTTCCTTGAAGTAGATGCATCTGGCCACTGGCAGCCAGTAAAGAGCCTGAAGGGCAGGGGTGATGGTATGCAGGTGCTAACGTGTAAAAGATGCCAGGCCCCTCTCTGGCACATGCAGAATGCAGCTGCCAGGCAGCAGAGGACAGGTATCTGTGAATGGCAAAGATGTGGTGCTCCGAGCTATATTATGTTTATGTAATGAGTGCGAGACCTACAATGTGGTCAGGGCAGGTAACCTTTGAGGGAACTAAACTGTGGGGAGATGTGTTGAATGAAGCTCACTGGGAACGAAGGTTTGTTCACCTGACTTTCCTGGGGAAGAATTGAGCGATCAGAGTCCATAGCCCACCCAGGTTCCTTATTATGCTGTTGATGATCAAGGTAGGTCCTTGTTCTGGGGGACATAAGGCGGTGGGGTGGACCAGTTTCAGTAGGTGTTCATCTTTGATTCTGCGCAGCTGAGTTTAAGGTGGTTAAGCAAAACCCACTGGAAGGAAGAGGACGTGGGAGCGCAGGTCTGAGAAAGTTTCCAGTTCAAGGATTATCTGCGGACATTAGCGTAGATGTAGTTGAAGGACTTGTGATATCTAGGTAGGAGCGGAGGTAAGAGAGTGATGGTGGCACCTTTGGAAAAGGGGACGCCAAGAATGGAGGGAGGCAATTTTGTGAAAGCATTTGGAAAGATATGAGGAGAGTCAGTGTAGGGCAATGCCTTGGATTCGGAGGTCACTAAATTAAAGCAGGGTCATATATTGTATCAAAGGCAGAGCAGAGGTCCACAGCTCAGCAAACGTAAAAATATTATACAAAGCACCGCCTGGCCCTACTTGAAAGCCTTACCTGCTGCCTTCCTCCTCTGACCGGGCTTGGCCTTTTGGGACCCCGCTTCTGCTCTGCTGCATTGATCTGAAGCCCCCCGTCTCCCTCTGTTTCTTGCATCCTGTTTCCCTTCTGTCTGTTTGCACTCTGCCTTTTTTTGTGCTTTTTGCCTTTTCTCTTGCCACTTTCCACCTTAGCTTCTTTTGCGCTTTTTGCTATTGTTGCCACCGTTTGCCTCTCTTTCTGCTCTTTATTGTTTTGTCTTTCTCACTCTTACCACTCAAACCGCTTTCCACTCGATCTCTCACTCTCACTTCAGCTTTCCTTTTGCCTCTCTTTCCACATCTTTCTGCCTCTGATCTCACTTTGGCACTCTGCCTCCTTTTTCCCACTTTTTTCTCTCTTCACCTCTTTCAGACTCAGCCTCTCTTGCTCCTTCTGTGCCTCTTTCCATCTTCTGTAGCCTTTTTTGCTCCATTTTGCCCACAGTGCGGTGCTGTCACAAGCCCCTTCCTGCTACTGCTTCCCGCCCATTTCGTTTTCCTGCTGCTTGCTCGTACCCCACCTTCTCCAAGATCTCCTTCTCTCCTCCCGGACCTTCTTAATGGTGGCTTCAGCATGGTCATATGCAGCAGGCAGCCGAAGGGGCACCAAGGCACGCCCCTATGTTCCCATCTAAGCCCAGCGCCAAGACCCCTGGTCCCCTCCCAACCCATCGCTGTCCAAGATGCTACTCTGCCTCAGCTCTCCACGCTCATAACCCTGGACACCCATCCCCGCGCTGCAGCCAGGCCTCCTCGGCCAGCACTGAAGTGTATTCGCCCCAGCTGCTTCTCCTGCGCCTCTCCCAGCTCTCACCCAATCACCCCTCCTCCGATTACCCACACGTACAAACTTGTCTCACAGGATACCACCATGTGCAACACTCACCCCACACTGACCTGTGCACTACTCAACAACCACTTGCTCGCCATACACAGCAATGAAATCTGGGACCTCCAGAAGGACCTCTCCCCGGACCTACTCTGTGTCACCGACACCTGGCTCAACCTACTTTCACACCAGACATCGCAACACCCATCCCTCCCAACTACAAGATGACAAGACTGGACAGAACCAGCAAACCAAGAGGAGGAATCACAACCATCTATAAGGAAAACATCCACTGCTCTGTCACTTTGGCAAACTCCTGCAACCAACTCAAACATCTGGCTTTCAAACTCAGCCTCTTGAGCAACACTACCCAGGAGAAGTCCTACTCCTGGCCTCTCGGACCAAGATCCGACTTCAGAAACACCATTGCAGACACCATAACCCCTTTCATGCTCATCTCTAGCTCCTTCACCCTCCTTGGTGACCTCAACTTCTACTTGGATTACCACACCAACCCCAACACCAATCTCCTAGAAGACCTGAAGACACTTGGACTTACTCAACGAGTGAAGGTCCACACCCAGGCCACCGGACATTTACTCAACCCTGTCTTCACCAACTTCTCTAATATCATGGTGGAGAAGACCACTCCCCTCATCTGGACCAACCACTGCCTCGTCTGTTAGGACATACACCTAACCCTTCAACAGGGGACCACACCCACCAAGGCCACCCAACGCACCTCGAACACAATCGTCAAGCAACTATGTATGGTCTGCAGTACTCCATACCCACCGCCTGCAGCACCAAGAAGATGACCTTTCCTGACCCATCGGCAACTTCAACAACTGGATCACTTCCTGCCGAGACACCCTGGTCCCGCTCAAAATCAGACTTCAAGCATCTTAGTAGACAGATGACTTACAAATTACCAAACATCATTACAAACAGCTGAAGTGCCGATGGGGTCATACCCATAATGAACAAACCTACATATCAACCCTTCGGCACTACCACCAGCAACTCAGATGTACCAAGCGCTCAGCCCTGACCAAACGGATTAACAACAGTACCAACAACTGGAAAGAAATCTTCTCCACAGTGTATTCACCTCCCCTGCCGCTAGCTCCACGACCATCACCCCTTACTGGAACTCTGCTCTTGGCTTGCTCACCACTTCAGCAACAAGATTAGCACAGTATACAACTACTTCACACGCCAACTCAACCCCCTCCACTCTTGCAGCCCTTCAAGACAACAAAGAAAATACACCAGAAACCACCGTGACCTCTTGGCCAACATCCACCCACCTGGAAACCACCACTACCATGCCCTCTAGCCACTCGGAAGCCCCTTCGGTCCCTTGCCCACACTGTGCCTACACCAAGCTCCTCTGCACCGTCCTCATGCCAATTTTCAATGACTGTTACCACTGTGCCTTTCCCGGAAAACCACCACCATCCTCTCTCTTAGATTTGTCTGCGGTATTTAATACTGTTTACCGAGCCCTGCTTCCACAGAGGTTGGCAGATGTGGGAATTTGCGGGCTTGAATTACCATGGTTGCAGTCATTTCTTGGCAATATAGAAAACAGGCAGTGTCACGCTGCACACTCTGCTCAGAGTATAAAACATTGAAATATGGAGTTCCACAGGGGTCTTCTTTGAGCCCTCTGTTCAATGGTTATATGGCGCCTTTAGCAGCCTTGAGTTATTTGGGGTCACAGTGATATATGCAGAAGATACACAGGCAATCAATCCTCTCACTTGATAAAAAAAATCCATTAGGACACAACATAACTATAATGCCTGTTTTACCAAAGTAAGCGAATGAATGAAAGGCATTTGAAATGCAATACTGATAAGACTGATAAGACCGACATACTCCAGTTCTCAGCGTTTGGAATGGTGGCCGAGGGATCTTGCTCCACCTTCGTTACCCACAGCGGACACTACAAATTTGGGCATCAAATTGGATTCTGATTTATCATTTTACCCACAAATCATGTCAGTTACTGGTACTTATTTCTCATTTCTAAGGACCTTACCAAAGTTCTTAGACTTCTTGCCTTTGGAATCTGGTACTATTGTGGTCCACGCCGTCCTTACCTCCTGCATAGACTCTGCTTTACAAAAACATGCATTCATCCTACGGGCTACGAATCACTGTGGTGATCAAGGGAGTGGTAAATTCCGTAATAATATCAATTACTGACGTGCTCTATAACTGTAGAAGCTGCAGTATTCAGTGCAATATGAAAACAAGTTCTAGTTATTAAACTAATATTATGAATTCGAGTAGTGGAAGGTGCGGCTAAGATCTTGGGCCCTGGGCTGACCCTGACCTGGGTGCACAGGTGGGGGCCAGGTGTGAAACGGGAGGGATGGGAAGTGAAACCGGCAGACAGCAGGGTTGGGGGCCGAAGTGTAAAACGGGAGGGATGGGAAGTGAAACAGCCAGGGGTGGAGGCGGAGGTGTGAAACGGAAGGGATGGTAGGTGAAGCCAGCAGGGGTGGGGGCCGAGGTGTGAAACCGAAGGGATGGGAAGTGAAGCCAGCAGGGGTGGGGGCCGAGGTGTGAAACCGAAGGGATGGGAAGTGAAGCTAGCAGGGGTGGGGGCCGAGGTGTGAAACGGGAGGGATGGGAAGTGAAACCAGAAGCCAGCAGGGGTGGGGGCGAGGTGTGAAACGGGAGGGATGGGAAGTGAAACCAGCAGCCAGCAGGGGTGGGGGCCGAGGTGTGAAACAGGAGGGATGGGAAGTGAAACCAGCAGGAGTGGGAGCCAAGGTGTGAAGATGGGAGGGATGGGAAGTGAAACCAGCAGTCTGCAGGGGTGGGGGCGAGGTGTGAAGATGGGAGGGATGGGAAGTGAAAACAGCAGGGGGGGGCCCAGGTGTGAAGATGGGAGGGATGGGAAGTGAAACCAGCAGCCAGCAGGGGTGGGGGCCGAGGTGTGAAACGGGAGGGATGGGAAGTGAAACCAGCAGTCTGCAGGGGTGGGGGCCGAGGTGTGAAGACGGGAGGGATGGGAAGTGAAACCAGCAACCTGCAGGGGTGGGGGCCGAGATGAGAAACCGAAGGGATGGGAAGTGAAGCCAGCAAGGGTGGGGGCTGAGGTGTGAAGCAGGAGGGATGGGAAGTAAAACCAGCAGGGGTGGGGGCCGAGGTGTGAAACGGGAGGGATGGGAGGTGAAACCGGCGGGGGCCCAGGTGTGAAACAGGAGGGATGGGAAGTAAAACCAGCAGGAGTGGGGGCTGAGGCGGGAAACAGGAGGAAGGGAAGTGAAACTGGAAGCCAGCAGGTTTGGGGGCCAAGGTGTGAAACGGATGGGATGGGAAGTGAAACCAGCAGGGGTGGGAGCCGAGGTGTTAAAGGTGAGGGATGGGAAGTGAAACCAGCAAGGGTGGGGGCAGAGGCGTGAAACGGGAGGGATGGGAAGTGAAACCGGCAGCCAGCAGGGGTGGGGGCCGGGGGGTGAAACAGGAGGGATGGCAAGTGAAACTGGCAGGGGTGGGGTCCGAAGCATGAAACGGGTGGTGGGAATTGAAACCAGCAGCCTGCAGTTGTGGGGGCCGAGGTGTGAAAAGAGAGGGATGGGAAGTGAAACCATCAGGGGTGGGAGGCGAGGTGTGAAACGGGAGGGAGGGAAGTGAAACCAGCAGGGGTGGGGGCCGAGGTGTGAAACGGGAGGGATGGGAATTGAAACCAGCAGGGGTGGGGGCCGAGGTGTGAAACAGGAGGGATGGGAAGTAAAACCAGCAGGGGTGGGGTCCGAGGTGTGAAACGGGAGGGATGGGAGCTGAAACCAGCAGGGGTGGGGGCCGAGGTGTGAAACGGGAGGGATGGGAGCTGAAACCAGCAGGGGTGGGGGCCGAGGTGTGAAACAGGAGGGATGGGAAGTAAAACCAGCAGGAGTGGGGGCTGAGGCGGGAAACAGGAGGAAGGGAAGTGAAACTGGAAGCCAGCAGGTTTGGGGGCCAAGGTGTGAAACGGGAGGGATGGGAAGTGAAACCAGCAGCCTGCAGGGGTGGGAGCCGAGGTGTTAAAGGTGAGGGATGGGAAGTGAAACCAGCAAGGGTGGGGGCAGAGGCGTGAAACGGGAGGGATGGGAAGTGAAACCGGCAGCCAGCAGGGGTGGGGGCCGGGGGTGAAACAGGAGGGATGGCAAGTGAAACTGGCAGGGGTGGGGTCCGAAGCATGAAACGGGTGGTGGGAATTGAAACCAGCAGCCTGCAGTTGTGGGGGCCGAGGTGTGAAAAGAGAGGGATGGGAAGTGAAACCAGCAGGGTGGGAGGCGAGGTGTGAAACGGGAGGGAGGGAAGTGAAACCAGCAGGGGGTGGGGGCCGAGGTGTGAAACGGGAGGGATGGGAATTGAAACCAGCAGGGGTGGGGGCCGAGGTGTGAAACGGGAGGGATGGGAATTGAAACCAGCAGGGGTGGGGGCCGAGGTGTGAAACGGGAGGGATGGGAATTGAAACCAGCAGGGGTGGGGGCCGAGGTGTGAAACAGGAGGGATGGGAAGTAAAACCAGCAGGGGTGGGGGCCGAGTGTGAAACGGGAGGGATGGGAGCTGAAGCCAGCAGGGGTGGGGGCCGAGGTGTGAAACGGGAGGGATGGGAGCTGAAACCAGCAGGGGTGGGGGCCGAGGTGTGAAACAGGAGGGATGGGAAGTAAAACCAGCAGGAGTGGGGGCTGAGGCGGGAAACAGGAGGAAGGGAAGTGAAACTGGAAGCCAGCAGGTTTGGGGGCCAAGGTGTGAAACGGGAGGGATGGGAAGTGAAACCAGCAGCCTGCAGGGGTGGGAGCCGAGGTGTTAAAGGTGAGGGATGGGAAGTGAAACCAGCAAGGGTGGGGGCAGAGGCGTGAAACGGGAGGGATGGGAAGTGAAACCGGCAGCCAGCAGGGGTGGGGGCCGAGGGGTGAAACAGGAGGGATAGCAAGTGAAACTGGCAGGGGTGGGGTCCAAAGCATGAAACGGGTGGTGGGAATTGAAACCAGCAGCCTGCAGTTGTGGGGGCCGAGGTGTGAAACGAGAGGGATGGGAAGTGAAACCAGCAGGGGTGGGGGCCGAGGTGTGAAACGAGAGGGATGGGAATTGAAACCAGCAGGGGTGGGGGCCGAGGTGTGAAACGGGAGGGATGGGAAGTGAAACCAGCAGCCTGCAGGGGTGGGGGCCGAGGTGTGAAACGGGAGGGATGGGAATTGAAACCAGCAGGGGTGGGGGCCAAGGTGTGAAACGGGAGGGATGGGAAGTGAAACCAGCAGCCTGCAGGGGTGGGGGCCGAGGTGTGAAACGGGAGGGATGGGAATTGAAACCAGCAGGGGTGGGGGCCGAGGCGGGAAACAGGAGGAAGGGAAGTGAAACCAGCAGCCTGCAGGGGTGGGGGCCGAGGTGTGAAACGGGAGGGATGGGAATTGAAACCAGCAGGGGTGGGGGCCAAGGTGTGAAACGGGAGGAAGGGAAGTGAAACTCGAAGCCAGCAGGTTTGGAGGCCAAGGTGTGAAATGGGAGGGATGGGAAGTGAAACCAGCAGGGGTGGGGGGGGTCGAGGTGTGAAACGGGAGGGATGGGAAATGAAACCAGCAGGGGTGGGGGGGTCGAGGTGTGAAACGGGAGGGATGGGAAGTGAAACCAGCAGCGGTGGGGGCCGAGGTGTGAAACGGGAAGGATGGGAAGTGAAACCAGCAGGGGTGGGGGCCGAGGTGTGAAACGGGAGGGATGGGAAGTGAAACCAGCAGGAGTGGGGGCCGAGGTGTGAAACGGGAGGGATGGGAAGTAAAACCATCAGGGGTGGGGGTCGAGGTGTTAAACGGGAGGGATGGGAGCTGAAACCAGCAGGGGTGGGGGCCGAGGTGTGAAACAGGAGGGATGGGAAGTGAAACCATCAGGGGTGGGGGTCGAGGTGTGAAACGGGAGGGATGGGAAGTGAAACCAGCAGGGGTGGGGGCCGAGGTGTGACGATGGGAGGGATGGGAAGTGAAACCAGCAGGGGTGGGGGCCGAGGTGTGAAACGGGAGGGATGGGAAGTGAAACCAGCAGGGGTGGGGGGTCGAGGTGTGAAACGGGAGGGATGGGAAGTGAAACCAGCAGGGGTGGGGGGGTCGAGGTGTGAAACGGGAGGGATGGGAAGTGAAACCAGCAGGGGTGGGGGGTCGAGGTGTGAAACGGGAGGGATGGGAAGTGAAACCAGCAGGGGTGGGGGCCGAGGTGTGAAACGGGAAGGATGGGAAGTGAAACCAGCAGGGGTGGGGGCCGAGGTGTGAAACGGGAGGGATGGGAAGTGAAACCAGCAGGAGTGGGGGCCGAGGTGTGAAACGGGAGGGATGGGAAGTGAAACCAGCAGGAGTGGGGGCCGAGGTGTGAAACGGGAGGGATGGGAAGTAAAACCATCAGGGGTGGGGGTCGAGGTGTTAAACGGGAGGGATGGGAGCTGAAACCAGCAGGGTGGGGGCCGAGGTGTGAAACGGGGAGGGATGGGAAGTGAAACCAGCAGGAGTGGGGGCCGAGGTGTGAAACGGGAGGGATGGGAAGTGAAACCAGCAGGAGTGGGGGCCGAGGTGTGAAACGGGAGGGATGGGAAGTAAAACCATCAGGGGTGGGGGTCGAGGTGTTAAACGGGAGGGATGGGAGCTGAAACCAGCAGGGGTGGGGGCCGAGGTGTGAAACAGGAGGGATGGGAAGTGAAACCAGCAGGAGTGGGGGCCGAGGTGTGAAACGGGAGGGATGGGAAGTAAAACCATCAGGGGTGGGGGTCGAGGTGTTAAACAGGAGGGATGGGAGCTGAAACCAGCAGGGGTGGGGGCCGAGGTGTGAAACAGGAGGGATGGGAAGTGAAACCAGCAGGGGTGGGGGCCGAGGTGTGAAACAGGAGGGATGGGAAGTGAAACCAGCAGGGGTGGGGGTCGTGGTGTTAAACGGGAGGGATGGGAAGTTAAACCAGCAGGGGTGGGGGCCGAGGTGTGACGATGGGAGGGATGGGAAGTGAAACCAGCAGGGGTGGGGGCCGAGGTGTGAAACGGGAGGGATGGGAAGTGAAACCAGCAGGGGTGGGGGCCGAGGTTGAAACGGGAGGGATGGGAAGTGAAATCAGCAGCCAGTGGCGCCCCTGAGCCCGGTCGCTACACCAGGGCTCTTCTCCCCTAAACACCCCCATTTACAAGGCTCACCTCTGTTCCATCCTGCCACGACATGTCTTTGGGGTGACGGCTCTCCTGTGATCGGCTGCAGGGGTCGGATATCTGCCTTGACGGGATTATCACCGAGAGGACAATAGATCAATATCCCTAGAACGAGTCTGAGGAAGCAGCGCGTCGTCCTCTACGCATGCGTACTTATGAGGACACGCACCACGAGCGCATGCGTAGAGCGGCACCAAGGCAAGCGATGTCTTTGGGGACGCCTAACATCAGCCCATGCGTAGCGCGGTACCGAGGCAGGCTATGCCTCTGAGGACGCTTACTATTCGCGCATGCGTAGAGCGGCACCAAGGTAAGTTATGTCTTTTGGGGACGCTTACGATCAGCGCATGCGTAGAGCGGCACCGATAGAGGCTATGGCTCTGAGGACGCTCACTTGCAGCGCATGCGTACAGCGGCACCAATGCAGGCTATACTTCCTGGTCTGAGTTTACGGTGCTTTACCGTGTTGTCAGAGAAACAAAGAAAGGACCACAAGGCTATTTGAAGAATAGAAACCACAGGCAGAGCTCAGATGTTTGCCTATTTAGAGGAACAAATACTGATTCTATGGCAGTCCACGGAGGTGAGGATTATGCTTCTCTTTGCTTTACTGCAAACACAGCAGCCAATAAACAACTTTAAACTTGGCATTATACCCCGGAAGTACAACCCCCAACATAGTATGCACCAATCACCATCAGTCCAATATTGTATATAGTCCGTAAAGAGCACATCACTTCCTCTTTCTTTGCTGCTGCAGCAGCGAGTTAAGTGATTTTGCATTCTATCGTGCTTGTTTGTTTAGCGCGTTGTTTAGCGGCGCGTGTGTCGCGCGCTTGTCAAATTGTTTGATCTTATCTGTATCACACTTCATACGCGCTTGTCAACTTGATTTTATCGCGCTTGCGGGCAACTTTTGTTCCGTGGAGCGGGAGCGGGACAGACGCGCGCTGCGCGCTTGAGGGGGCAGTCCGCTTTCCGTTGCCACGCGGTCCGCGCATGCGCGAACGCCCGCATCGGAGTTTTCACTACCGATCGGGTTTTCACGCGCCGCGGACCGCTTCTGCCTCTACCCTCAGTCCCTGGAATGCCCGACAGGGCGCAAAAACGTTCAAAGGCACTGCCTTAGGGGGAATAGGGGTGGCTCCCTCCACTTTTAACTGTTTCCTCACTGACTCAGGTTGTTTTGGTGGTGATTGCTTGCCTGTCAGTGACGCCCCTGGGTTGTTTCCCCCCCCTGAAGTTCCTCCTACCTCCTAATTTAAGCAGATGGCGTACTACGCCGAGGAGGCAGACCAGTGGGCTGAATATGCGGATGATGTGGAGTATGAGGAGGTGCCCAATGAGCACAAGGTGGAGGAACACTTGGTGGAAGCCCTCGATTCCCACGTCCAGGGTTCAGTGAATAAGGCATTAATTAAAGCCTTAAAGCCATTTACACAGCCCCTGCAAAGCTATGGCAAACGTAAATTTAAAGCTTCCCACGGCGGACCGTCACATCATCATAAATCGGCCGAAGTTCTGGCCAAGATGGCAGCTAATGTCCTTAATGACCACGGGGGCTATGGGAGTTCTTGTCAGTCATCTAGCGCGTCCCTGAAGTATCAGGGCGACGATGATGACTCCTCCTCTTCACTCCCAGACACTTCTGACTCCGACCAATCGGAGGCGCCTAGGAAGGCACCAAAGAAGAAGCGCAAGACGCAACCAGAGAGCACCCTCCCTCCCAGCAAGAACTTGCTCTTTAACCCGAATAATATTGTACACCCGATGTCCACCGAATGGGTGCCCTGTGTTGAAGTGGCACACTATGTCCAAGGCAATCTGCGGCAGGGTTTCGAGCGCGAAGTTCGCGCCGTTCTTAGGTCCGAATGCCCCAGGCCAGCCCTCTTAGGCAAGGTGACCGAAACTCCAGAGCTGGATCCCAACATGGCCACATTCCTCAAGAAATTTTCCAAAGACCCCAAAAAAGGATTGGACAGGGCATGGAGGGGCTGTCAGGATAAACTCCTCGACGTGTGTGGGCCCCTCACAAAAATCTTGGACGCGGCTGTGCAGGCCAAAGAATCCAATACGCCGTTGGATGCGACGGAGATCCTGGAATGGGCGCAGAGGGCTCTCTGCTTTCTAGGCAATGCCAATTGTGCCGTGTCTACGGAACGGTGGCGCTCTTTTCTTATGCGGATTGATCCGCAGTTGGCAGACATGGCCTCTACGGAGGCGGGTATTATGGCGAACGGTTTACTCTTCGGAGATAAGTTCGTGAAAGAGCTAGGGAAATACGTCTCCACCTTTTCCGCTCTCGACAAAGTCCAGAGTAACATCAAGAAGGTCTTCAACGCTGGTCTTTTTAACAGGGCCGGACGCTCCAGGGGTCAGGCTTCCGGCCGTGGTTTCCATCAGACCTCAAGAGGCACGGAGCAGCGCGGACGTGGGGGCTCCCACCGCTCCAACTTTTACCCCACCAGAAATCGTGGGGGTAGAGGCAGAGGCCAGAAAAGGAGGATACAGAGGTCACAACAATGACAGAGACGCCTCTTACTCAGGTAAATTTACTTCAAGGGAGGGATGTCAAAGTGGGGGTCGGATTGCCGGGTTTGTTCACATGTGGAGAACCCTGACAAGCGACCCTTGGATATTACAGACGGTTCAAGGTTTTCGGATAGACTTTTACGACACTCCCAGACAGACACGCATACCACAACAACTGCATTTTACCCATGTAGAGATGTCTTTCATAGATGACGAGGTAGCATCGCTGATGCAGAAAGGGGCTATTGTGCGAGCTACGCCGCACGACCACGGGTTCACCAGCACGGTTTTCCTCGTACCCAAAAAAGATCAGGGTTATCGTCTGGTGCTAAATCTAAAAGAGTTCAATTCTTGGGTAGTGTATCGCCACTTCAAGATGGAGGGCATACACTTACTCGGGATCTACTCTTAGAGGGCGATTGGATGGTGCGCCTCAATTTAAAAGACGCCTACTTGGCAGTTCCTATATTTCCACCCCACAGGAGGTTCCTGCAGTTTCAGTGGAGAGGCGTTTGGTACGAGTACGCAGCTCTGCCATTCGGACTCTCGTCCGCCCCTTGGTGTTTCACCAAGCTCCTCAAGCCGGTAGTACAATTTTTGAGAGAGCGGGGGGTCAGGCTTATCATCTACTTGGACGATATCCTGATAATTGCTCAGACTATCACTACAGTGCTTCGTCATCTAGCCTGGACGACGCAACTCCTTCAGGAGTTGGGGTTTGTCATCAATGTAGACAAATCTGTCATGACACCGTCACAGTCGATGGAGTTCCTGGGGTTCCAGGTGGACTCAGTCTCTGCTCAACTCTTGTTGCCTCTCAAGAAACGAATTGCCATCAAGAAAGAATTGAGGAAAGCGTTGTCTGCTCCGACCATATCATTGAGGACATTAGCCAGACTAGTAGGTCTGCTAGCCTCGTCCATTCAAGCTATTTTCCCAGGTCCCCTTCATTACAGGGCCCCCCAGAGGTTGAAAATTCTACACTTACGCAAGGGGCTCAGTTATACAGAACAGATTCTGATATCGCAGGAGGCAAGGACAGAGATTTCGTGGTGGCTAGATCACATGGACGCCTGGAATGGCAAGGCCATATCTGCGTCAGTCCCAGAGATAGTGATCGAATCGGATGCCAGCAGATGGGGCTGGGGAGCCCGGTGTGGGACGGTGGAGACCGGGGGCCATTGGTCCCGGGAGGAGCTGAAACTCTACATAAACTGCCTGGAACTCTTGGCGGGTTCGTTTGCGATTCGAACACTGTCACCACACAAAGCGAGTTGTTGTATACTGCTCCGAATGGACAATGTCTCAGCAGTACGATATATCAATCGTCTGGGTGGCACGAGGTCACGCTTACTAGTGGAGATAGCCAAGGGCTTCTGGCACTATTGTCTACAGAATCACATATCGGTGACAGCGGAATACATTCCGGGCTGCACCAATGTGGTAGCGGACTGGAACTCCCGCTTCCTGCGGGACTCCAGCGATTGGCGTCTTCATCCCAGGGTTTTTCATCAACTCAACGCCAAGTGGGGTCCTTGTACAATAGATCTTTTTGCCTCCAGGCTCAATACTCAACTGCCCCAGTTTTACAGTTGGCGGCCGGACCCTCTAGCGAGCAACTCGGACGCCTTCCTTCAGTCTTGGACGACGGGTATGCTTTATGCATTTCCCCCGTTTGCCATGATTCAGAGAACGTTGGCACAGGTCCGCAGACAGAGTGCGGAGGTGATTCTAATATCCCCGTTTTGGAGAGCACAAGCGTGGTTCCCAGCAGCACTGGCCCTGTCGTGTGCCTTCCCAGTTCGTCTGCAGTCCTTTCCCGAACTTCTAACAGACCCGCTGGGTCAACCTCATCCACTAATTCTACAGGGTCTGTTGTCCCTCATGGCGTGGAGACTTTACGGAGACGCTGGCAAATGCCAGGAGTTTCGGAGGACACTTTGTACTTCCTGTCTCAATCCTGGGCGCCTTCTACACATAAGCAATATGAGTCTGCTTGGCGTAAATGGGTTGGTTGGTGTACTGCACGACAGGGGGATCCCTTGGGATCCGGTATCCATATGATTGTTAATTTCCTATCAGAGATGGCAAGTACAAGTTTGGCATATAGGACGATTAACAATTTCAGATCAGCAATTTCGGCGGGTCATCCTCATGTGGATGGCAAACCAGTGGGAGAGCATCCACTGGTCTGTAAAGTGGTGCGTGGTATCAGGTTGGTCAATCCTCCCGCACCCCGGTATTCTCAGTTGTGGGATGTGAATGTGGTATTACATTTCCTTCGGAATTGGCCGGCGAATGATGGCCTGTCACGTAAGCAATTATCGGCCAAATTGACGCTTTTGTTATGTTTGATATCATGTAGACGCGTCTCTGATGTTCGTGCCCTGGACATAGCAGGTAGAGTTTTCACTCCTTCGGGGGTGTCGTTTACTATTTCTAAGCGCACTGAAACCAATTCTAAATGTATTTCTTACCCTGCATTCCCACATCACAGTAAGTTATGTGTTGTTCAGTGTTTGAAGTGTTATGAGGATTGCACTCGAGAATTTAGGACAGATGTTGCAGGACAGTTGTTGATTTCTTTACAGAAACCATTCCGCCTAGTCACTGCCGCGACTCTAGCCAGGTGGGTCTCCTGGTTGTTGCAGTTGGCAGGTATTGACACTTCAGCCTTTGGCGCTCATTCAGTGAGAGGGGCTATGGCTTCCAAGGCTTTGGCTACAGGTTCTCGTTTAGAGGATATCATGACTGCGGCGGATTGGTCTTCTGATTCTACATTCAAAACGTTTTATCATAAACCAATTGTAGATGTTGCTACTAATGTGGCGGGTCAACTTTAAACTAGCATATTCGGAGCCTCCGTGGACTGCCTTAGAATAAAAAAATTTCTAGCTATCGCGACAAAGAATTTTCAATTTTATTAAGGACACGGAGGCGAGGATTATCCCACCCATGAAACTGTGTTTTCACTATGTTGTTGAACTTTGTCATATTGTTGATAATGATGCTGATAGTACTTATTTATATAGGGTTTCATCCTGCCCGTTTTGTTGTGGACATACATTGGGTGAATGGTATATTACGACATATATTCTCGTTTCAGGAGAACAGAACAAGCCGGCATAAGGCATAGGTGACATCGACTCTGTTTCTGGGGAGGAAAATTCCGTGTTCAAGTTTGGACTCTCGTCGATGAAGGAATCGGAGATCCAGTGTTCGGCAGTCAAGTTTGTGGACTGAGTTAAAAGTTTGATGCAAAGAAAGAGGAAGTGATGTGCTCTTTACGGACTATATACAGTATTGGACTGATGGTGATTGGTGCATACTATGTTGGGGGTTGTACTTCCGGGGTATGCCAAGTTTAAAGTTGTTTATTGGCTGCTGTGTTTGCAGTAAAGCAAAGAGAAGCATAATCCTCGCCTCCGTGTCCTTAATAGAATTGAAAATTCTTTGTCGCGATAGCTAGAAATTGTTTTATTCTGGTGTAAGTTCTTCTTCCTCGTTATCAAAAGTAGAAATGTAGTTGGTGAAGTACTCACGCCATTCTTCCCATTTCAAAGTTGGTTCCCCAGACGCAGGTAAAAATTATTGTGGGGGTGACAAATTGTATATATTGCCAGATGCCATGTAAAACTAAGAGAACAACAGCTCACCATACTTGTGTAGCATGCACTGGGTTTTCAGCAGCAAGAAAGTGGGTTCCTTTAGATGCAAGTAATGATGTGCAGTACGATATATTAAATAGTAAAAGAGTGAGCTACAGTGCTGCACTATGTAATGGAATTTTATTTATTTATAAAGTTTTATATAGCGCTAGCTAGACCCGTGGCTATCAGAGCGCTTTACATACACAAAGGAAAAGAAAGATTGAATAACATCGTAGGACATGAGGATGCGTAAAGATATAAGCAAAGACATAATACTTATGTATCCAGTGAGGGGAGAAAGACGCAGGTGGGTGACATAGACAGATAATCACCATCCTTGAAGGTCAGAGTGAGGGGGGAGTCCATTAGGTTATTGATGCCTAGGTTGGTTGACTTGGTCGGTAAAGTATTGGTTGAGGAGAAGGATTTTCAGGTCCTTTTGAAGCAAGAGAAGGAGGGGTTGCATCTGAGGTCAATAGGGAGTGCGTTCCACATCCTGGGTATGTTACCAGAGAAGGACCGGCACTGGGTCGTTTTCTTTTCAGTTTCGGAGGGATGAGAAGAAGTGAGTTGGTGCTTCTCAGAGTTCTGGATTTTCCTGCTTTTACTAGTTTGCTGTTTAGGTAGTTGGGGGATTGGGCGTGAAGGGCCTTGTGTGTGATGCAGGCCAGTTTGTAAATACATCTACCTTCCATGGGAAGCCAGTTGAGAGCGTTGAGGGTTGGTGAGATGTGTTCAAATCTTTTTACATCAGTTATGAGTCGAGCTGCCATGTTAAGGACTGACCTTAGTGGGGCTAGGTGAGCTTTTGGTGACCCTGTTAGGATGGCGTTTCCATAGTCCAGTTTAGAAAGGACTAGGGATTGTACAATTGTCTTGAGATCATCTTGAGGAATGAAAGGTTTAATTTTCTTGAGGTGTTTTAGAGAGAAAAGCGCACTTTTTGCAGAGTTCTTGATGTGGTCCTTCATTGACAAGTTCTTGTCCAGGGTAATGCCTAGTGACTTTACCGAGTCGGATAGGACGAGGGAGCAGTTTAGAGCATCAAGCTCCTTGAGCCAGTTATGAATTGGTCGGTGGTTACTTTTCGGAGAGAACAGAATTAATTCCGTTTTGTCCGAGTTCAGTTTTAAGTGGTTTGCGTTAAACCAGGTTTGGATCTTGGTTAGCGTGACATTGAGGTGTCGGACGTCATTGTGTAATTTGATTTTGTAGTATATTTGTGTGTCATCTGCATATAGGTGGTAATATTTACAAATGGTAGTGGTGGTCTTATTGGTAGCACATCACTCTCTATGTGCATTAAGTATTAGTTCGCAGTATTGGTGCCCCTCAAGGTTAAAGATTTACACCCCACTACCTAAGGTGTTACCCGCTGTGGTTCAAAAGAACCCAGTGGTGATATCAAAGAGTATAGATGAACCTCGGCACTCAAGTCAATTCAATTTTGATTCATACAAAACATTTTTTTATTTTTTAACTTGAAGTAATTCAAAGTACCAACAAACAAAAAGTTTCATGGAACAATTCATAGTACCAGCAAATCAAAAGTTTTTGTTACTTGCTGTTCAATAAAATAAACACATCCAGCAAACAAATTTAGACCATATGTTTAGAAACGGATAGCATTATATTTCAACGATGGAAAGCTTGATACAGTGATCCTTCCACATAGCGTTGGACCGGCAGCCGACACGTGTTTCGTTTCAAAGAAACTTTTTCAAGGCTTCAAAAACTTAATAGATGGATTCTCAAAGTATTCCATATGAAATTCTGATCTTCCAGCGAAAATATTTAGTCCCTATTAGAAAAAGTATTTTTATCCAGAACGAAGATAGTTCCCCATAATTTCAAATAAATATTATGATAGGCATTGATCCTTCAACGACGAGCATCGGGCTATGATATGCCCCTGTCTTCGTAAATTCCGTCGTGTACCGAAGCCGTTCCGGTACAGCAAGTAACAAAAACTTTTGATTTGCTGGTACTATGAATTGTTCCATGAAACTTTTTGTTTGTTGGTACTTTGAATTGCTTCAAGTTAAAAAATTAAAAAATCTTTTTGTATGAATCAAAATTGAATTGACTTGAGTGCCGAGGTTCATCTATACTGCATATAGGTGGTATTGAACCCCTGCTTGTTTCAGAATAATTGCCAGGGGTTCCATGAAGAGATTGAAGAGGGATGGTGAGAGGATCGATCCTTGCGGGACTCCAAGTTTGACTCGTGTTGGTACAGAGAGGCAGGAGTTGATTTTAATCTGTTGCGAACGGTGCTGAAGGAAGGACGTGAACCATTCTAGTACTGTGGCATTAATGCCAGAGCGCCTCTTCAGAGTCTCAAGTAAAGCTTGATGGTTTATTGTGTCAAATGCAGCTGATAAGTCAATAAGGATGAGGAGACAGGCTTCACCTTCATCTAAGGCTCTGAGGATATCATCTGCAATGTTGAGCATTGCTGTTTCAGTGCTACAACCTTTCCTGAAACCCGACTGAAAGATGTCGAGGATGTTGAAGTCATCAATATGTTTGTTAAGTTGTTGGAGAACGCACTTCTCCAATGTTTTAGCTAGGAACGGAAGGTTGGAGATAGGTCTGAGGTTGTTGAGCTCGTTGGGGTCGGCCCCTGGTTTCTTGAGTATAGGTGTGATTTGTCATAGCTGAAGGGAGACTGGGACACAACCTGATGTGAGAGAGGAGTTGATGATTTTTGTCCAGAAAGGGGTAATGATGTGGTTGAGTTTTTTTACTATTGTGGATGGGAGGGGGTCCATAGTGTGTGAAGTAGACTTTAAGCTTGCAATTTATATTGAAGACTTCGATTTCCGACATGAGTTCGAAGTTCGACCAATTAGTGTCATTTTTCAGTTGGAAGCGGGCCTGGTTGTCTGTGGTATGATTTCGATCTGTTTGGTCAAGGGTGGCTAAAGGGGGGTAAGTTGTGAGGGAGGGAGGATTTGAGGTTTGGATGAAGGATTGCTCAATTTTTGTGACTTTATCTGTGAAGAAGCTGGCGATTTCTTCGCATCGATCTTTGGTAGCTTTTATTTCTTGTGGGGGTGTGCCGTTTGTTTGACTTTTGACAATGTTGAAGAGTTCTCTAGGTCTATTCTTCGCCTGGTCTAGTTGGCTGTGGAAGAAAGTGGCCTTTTCTCTAAAAATGTGTTTTTTGTATGCCAACCGGGTTCATCTAAGTTGCGCTAGGTTAAGAGTCGAAGGGTTTAGTCTCCAAGTCCTTTCTGATTGTCTGAGTTGTCTTCTTTCGTTGTTAAGATCCACGTTGAACCAAGATTTAGATTTGATAGATCTCAAATGTTTGAGTTTGAGTGGAGCTACTTGATCTAACACCTCTATCATTGTGGAATTAAAGTGGGCTGTGAGGTCATCGCCGTCATATTGGAGGGCTGGGGTAGTAGATGGGCATGAATCCTGGATTCCAGTTCGGTTATGGGAATGAGGCATGTGAAAATTGCCCATGTAACGTACAACTGTAAATTCTTCTTATTTTTTTTCCACTGTATAAATGTACCTCCTTTTGAAGTAATTTGGAAGGAAAGGACTTCCCGGCAGCTTGTCACGGTTGATACAGTCCGCCCAATACGTTAAGTGAGCACGGACGAGCCGAAGCGTTGTGCAGCGCTGAAGTGAATCTGCAGCCAAAACGTACTTTTTTTTTTTTAAATGCCATATGCAGCGTGCGTGCGTTACGTCAATGGAGTTGACCGCTAACTGCCTCCTATTGTAGATACATCCAAGATGGCGTGCTCCGCTCGCTGATGATGTCGTCAGCGCGCGCTGAAGAAGCAAAACTGCGCCACAGATGCGTGAAGTACTTCATGCGAAATTGACCAACATGCTTCGCTTGCCTACCGGTTGTGAAATTCGCTGTAAGCGCAGCGAGTATCGCCCTACATTTATCGACAGGTCACTGCAAGGGTCTGGGCTCAATGACAGCCGCCTTAGTGTTACTCCGTCTAAGTCGGAGCCAAGGTTCTGCGCTTCCGCTCGCCCTTGGCCAGATGTGTGTTTTTTCAAGGTTAATCCCCGAACAAGGAAGCAGAGATAGTAGGTCAATCTCAATCCTGAGGGCAAGAATGTAATTGGAAAAATAACTTGTGAATGACTCACATTCTGGAGCTGTTTAGCTGATCGCATGGAGGTTGTGATGTTTGACATTTTAGAAGCCTGAATAGATGTTGGGCACTATTTGGCTAGATAAGGCCTACTTTTCAAAACAGAAGCTTTAGCTTTGTAAACCTTTGTTGTACATTTTTCTTACAAACCTAACCTGTGTGTGAGTGCTTTCTTAGGTATCATTTGTCTACTACCATTATTAGAGTATGTACCTCTGTTTATTCACTTTGTCTCCTAACCCTTTTGAGTCTTGTGGGGGAGGCGGACGGGGAGGTGGTTGATGGGGAACTGCGTCAAGAATGATGGTTATATTGTCGTTGACGTAATTACAAAGGGAGGAGGAATCAACATTAGCTTGTTGCAAATATGTAAGGGATGTAATCATGCCACAAAAGGTTTTTGTATCAACATACTTGAGACGTGGTGGTTGTTTGTAACTTGCGGTGTTGTGTGTTCGGTGAGGGAGGTGTGTTGTGAATTAGGAAGGGAAGCTGCAGGTCGTGAAGCCACTCTCCTGAGAGAGGTTCTAAGATTAGATTGATCTCCTCCCTAGGGATAAGGTGATCCAGAATTCAACTTGTCAAAGCTCTAATAAATGCCAATACAATGCGATCACGCTAGCAATGGGGTGCTACTCACAGCAAGTGCCATTCCTAATACTCCAGTCATTACCAACAATCAATCGCAAGAGAAGACGGTTTGTCACAAAGTTGTAGCCATGTTAAAGAGGAATAGTAACAGTAAAAGTTTAGTGAGAATATTTGAAAAGAAAAAAGCCCCAGGCTAAATAAATGACCACCTAAAATATTCAAGGACACTCTAGCTTGATAAAACATTTTGACTTTATATACACATTAAAGCCCCCTCCTCTCTTCTTGAATTCCACAAGAAGCTGAAGACCTGGCTTTTCAATTAGCCAACCTACCATGGGCAGGGCTAGGCACACACCTGCTCAGTGCCAGGATACCCTCGTGGGTGATTAACCAACCCACCATGGGCAGGGCTAGGCACACACACCTGCTCAGTGCCAGGATACCCTGGCGGGGGATCAACTAACCCACCATGGGCAGGGCTAGGCACACACACCTGCTCAGCGCCAGGATACCCTCGCGGGGGATCATCAACCCACCATGGGCGGGGCTAGGCACACACACCTGCTCAGTGCCAGGATACCCTGGCGGGGGATCAACTAACCCACCATGGGCAGGGCTAGGCACACACACCTGCTCAGCGCCAGGATACCCTCGCCGGTGATTAACCAACCCACCATGGGCAGGGCTAGGCACACACACCTGCTCAGCGCCAGGATACCCTCGCGGGTGATTAACCAACCCACCATGGGCAGGGCTAGGCACACACACCTGCTCAGCGCCAGGATACCCTCGCGGGTGATTAACCAACCCACCATGGGCAGGGCTAGGCACACACACCTGCTCAGCGCCAGGATACCCTCGCGGGCGATTAACGAACCCACCATGGGCAGGGCTAGGCACACACACCTGCTCAGCGCCAGGATACCCTCACGGGGGATCAACCAACCTACCATGGGCAGGGCTAGGCACACACACCTGCTCAGCGCCAGGATACCCTCGCGGGTGATTAGCCAACCCACCATGGGCAGGGCTAGACACACACACCTGCTCAGCGCCAGGATACCCTCGCGGGGGATCAACCAACCCACCATGGGCAGGGCTAGGCACACACACCTGCTCAGCGCCAGGATACCCTCGCAGGGGATCAACCAACCCACCATGGGCAGGGCTAGGCACACACACCTGCTCAGTGCCAGGATACCCTCACAGGTGATTAACCAACCTACCATGGGCAGGGCTAGGCACACACATCTGCTCAGCATCAGGATACCCTCGAGGGTGATTAACCAACCTACCATGGGTAGGGCTAGGCACACACACCTGCTCAGCGCCAGGATACCCTAGCGGGTGGATTAACCACCCTCTCATAGGCAGGGCTGGACACACACACACCTGCTCAGCATCAGGATACCCTTGCGGGTGATTAACCAACCTCTAATAGGGAGGGCTAGGCACACACACCTGCTCAGCGCCAGGATACCCTCGCGGGTGATTAACCAACCTACCATGGGCAGGGCTAGGCACACACACCTGCTCAGCGCCAGGATACCCTCGCGGGTGATTAACCAACCTACCATGGGCAGGGCTAGGCACACACACCTGGTCAGTGCCAGGATGCCCTCGCGTGTGATTAACCAACCCACGATGGGCAGGGCTAGGCACACACACCTGCTCAGCAGCAGGACACCCTCACGGGCGATTAACCAACCTACCATGGGCAGGGCTAGGCACACACACCTCCTCAGTGCCAGGATACCCTCGCGGGGGATCAACCAACCTACCATGGGCAGGGCTAGGCACACACACCTGCTCAGCGCCAGGATACCCTCGCGGGGGATCAACCAACCTACCATAGGCAGGGCTAGGCACACACACCTGCTCAGCGCCAGGATACTCTCGCGGGTGATTAACCAACCTACCATGGGCAGGGCTAGGCTCACCCATCTGCTCAGCGCCAGGATACCCTCGCGGGTGATTAACCAACCTACCATGGGCAGGGCTAGGCACACACACCTGGTCAGTGCCAGGATGCCCTCGCGTGTGATTAACCAACCCACCATGGGCAGGGCTAGGCACACACACCTGCTCAGCAGCAGGACACCCTCACGGGCGATTAACCAACCTACCATGGGCAGGGCTAGGCACACACACCTCCTCAGTGCCAGGATACCCTCGCGGGGGATCAACCAACCTACCATGGGCAGGGCTAGGCACACACACCTGCTCAGTGCCAGGATACCCTCGCGGGTGATTAGCCAACCCACCATGGGCAGGGCTAGGCACACACACCTGCTCAGCGCCAGGATACCCTCGCGGGGGATCAACCAACCCACCATGGGCAGGGCTAGGCACACACACACCTCCTCAGTGCCAGGATACCCTCGTGGGGGATCAACCAACCTACCATGGGCAGGGCTAGGCACACACACCTGCTCAGCAGCAGGACACCCTCACGGGCGATTAACCAACCTACCATGGGCAGGGCCGGGCACACACACCTGCTCAGCAGCATGACACCCTCACGGGCGATTAACCAACCCACCATGGGCAGGGCTAGGCACACACACCTGCTCAGCAGCAGGACACCCTCACGGGCGATTAACCAACCTACCATGGGCAGGGCCGGGCACACACACCTGCTCAGAGCCAGGATACCCTCGCGGGTGAAAGCATGCTTTACAAATACATATAACATAACACACAGGTTGAAAATCCAAACAACTGCACTTGGTGCCACTGTGATGTTAATCATGTTTGATTAACTAACTTGTTTTTTCACTGTCTGGTAAGCATCATCTACACAGCAACACTAAAATATAGGAAATGCATATTGCAATTTTAGGTTGATAAAAAGCAAAAGAAAAACTTCATTCTAGTACACTGACAACATTACATGATTGATAAAAGCCATTTTGGGAAACACATTTTATTTAATGGTGCTATACATCCCTGAGCATAGTACATCTTTTAACAATTGCTAAGTTATGGAACTTCTCTCGATGAGATATCAAAGTTTGTTTTCCAGAAGTTATGGAGGTGTGGTTTGTTGTGCCTTCCTTTCTATGGAGGCGTGGTTTGTTGTGCCTTTCTTCCTATGGAGGCGTGGTTTGTTGTGCCTTCCTTTCTATGGAGGCGTGGTTTGTTGTGCCTTTCTTCCTATGGAGGCGTGGTTTGTTGTGCCTTTCTTCCTATGGAGGCGTGGTTTGTTGTGCCTTCCTTTCTATGGAGGCATGGTTTGTTGTGCCTTTCTTCCTATGGAGGCGTGGTTTGTTGTGCCTTCCTTTCTATGGAGGCGTGGTTTGTTGTGCCTTTCTTCCTATGGAGGCGTGGTTTGTTGTGCCTTTCTTCCTATGGAGGCGTGGTTTGTTGTGCCTTCCTTTCTATGGCGGCATGGTTTGTTGTGCCTTTCTTCCTATGGAGGCGTGGTTTGTTGTGCCTTCCTTTCTATGGAGGCGTGGTTTGTTGTGCCTTCCTTTCTATGGAGGCGTGGTTTGTTGTGCCTTTCTTCCTATGGAGGCGTGGTTTGTTGTGCCTTCCTTTCTATGGAGGCGTGGTTTGTTGTGCCTTTCTTCCTATGGAGGCGTGGTTTGTTGTGCCTTCCTTTCTATGGAGGCGTGGTTTGTTGTGCCTTTCTTCCTATGGAGGCGTGGTTTGTTGTGCCTTCCTTTCTATGGAGGCGTGGTTTGTTGTGCCTTTCTTCCTATGGAGGCGTGGTTTGTTGTGCCTTCCTTTCTATGGAGGCGTGGTTTGTTGTGCCTTCCTTTCTATGGAGGCGTGGTTTGTTGTGCCTTTCTTCCTATGGAGGCGTGGTTTGTTGTGCCTTCCTTTCTATGGAGGCGTGGTTTGTTGTGCCTTCCTTTCTATGGAGGCGTGGTTTGTTGTGCCTTCCTTTCTATGGAGGCGTGGTTTGTTGTGCCTTCCTTTCTATGGAGGCGTGGTTTGTTGTGCCTTTCTTCCTATGGAGGCGTGGTTTGTTGTGCCTTCCTTTCTATGGAGGCGTGGTTTGTTGTGCCTTTCTTCCTATGGAGGCGTGGTTTGTTGTGCCTTCCTTTCTATGGAGGCGTGGTTTGTTGTGCCTTTCTTCCTATGGAGGCGTGGTTTGTTGTGCCTTTCTTTCTATGGAGGCGTGGTTTGTTGTGCCTTTCTTCCTATGGAGGCGTGGTTTGTTGTGCCTTCCTTTCTATGGAGGCGTGGTTTGTTGTGCCTTCCTTTCTATGGAGGCGTGGTTTGTTGTGCCTTTCTTCCTGGACTCTGACATTTTAGGCCCTGCAAGTGAAAGCACGCTTTCTTTCAAGTGAACCACTAGTAAACTGATGTGGAATTTGGTGGTCTGTACTTGGCAGACCCTTTCCTCGGTCTACATGTTGTACAAAATGTTGGTCTCTGAAGGTCATATAGAGACACGATTCCTAAAAGTGTCACAGTTGTGTCCCCTTTGAAGGCTCCCAAGGACATAGAGCAAGTTAGTTTAGGGGGTGTTATTGAGAGCTTTGAACAAAGTATCCTTAAGTGAGATATGAAATGACCCCCACAGTACCTTTTCCCATGTTTAAAGCCCAAGATCAGTGTCACAGCTTGCTACATGTGTTTGCCTGTTGTCCTGGGAATTATTGGCCATTCCAAAGAGACGGCCTATTGCTCATGGCATTGCCACTCAGGATGACAGTAAGCTGTGACAGTGTGCCCTAAGTAGTAGGCTTCAGCGGGGATGAAGGATCTACAACAGAGTCGAGGACCCAAGGATTTCAAAGATCTACCACAAGATTCGAGGATCTACTGCAGGATTGGAGGATCCTGTGCCCTGTAAAAACCACACCCAGGGTATGGCCAGGTGCTTACCTCTTCTCCCTGTTGATAAGAGGAAGCCTCTCTTTCGGTTCTGCTCTCCACCTGTGTTCCTGGCTCCCCAATCGAGCCAATCTTCAAGCAGATTGCAAGTTCAGCTTCTCTGAACTTTTCTGCTTGTGGTACATCTTGGAATTTCTTCTGAAGCGTTACTTCGAAGAATTTCCCCGCATCCTTGGAACTCTTGAAATAATTTCCTTGTATCATTGGAAGACTTCGGCCTCAGGTTAGTGCTTAGCTAGGAAGAGTAAGATATAAAACTACTGTTGGATTCTTGAACTGCCCCTTGCATCTACGTACAAGAACTCTGCCTCGCCTCTAAGTTGTGCTGTAACAACTGTTGATTCCCAGAATTATTTACAAATCCTGAGTGAACCTTTGATTCTGTTTGTTGCCTCATGTTGTGGAGCTTTAACAACTGTGTACAGGACACCAGAAGAGGACCATCTCACTACAGTTCCCTTGGTTCTAAGAAGATAAATATACTGTGACACTGGTTTAGTATTTACTATAGAACACCGGGTGCTAGAGGGATTCCTGGGTATTTTTTCAGTTTCTGTAGAATGTTACCATTCATGTCCAGGTAAAAGAAAAAAACTGCATTCAACTGAAATTGATGTAAAAGCAGAAAGTAAGAGTAGTCTTGTGTTTTGTTTAGCATGAAAATGCGGTCCATTGAGACCCCCTAGAGAGCCTCCATTTGATGAGACGAGCTGTGTGACTACCTGTCTGCCTGTCGATAGGGGAAGAGACTCCTGGGATCCTGCAGCAACAGATGTAACCTGAGCCTGACATTTAGGGGACGATCTAAAGAATATTCCACAGCAAAGATATGTTGGCCTTTTCTTACGCATTGTAGACACACAGTGGAGTATTACACAGGAACTTTGCTGTTTTGATAGAAACTTTCCAAGGCAGATTAAACAGGAATGTTATAGCTTCTATCTTTTGATAATATGCCCATTAAGGAAATAATTTCAGGGTAGGACAAAGATCAGGCTACAAGAGTTGCTGTAAACATATACAGTTGGTACAGAAAAGACATTCTTCATAAGAGAATTTGATGTTGAAAATATTTGAACTATTATGACAGCTCTAGCTTTTTGCCTTGAGGGAGGCACTAACTTACTGTGTAAGAGCACCAATGCATTTTAACAATGATGTTAAAAAGCTTATCAACATGTATAATATGACGTAGGCGGTGGTGGGCAGCGCAAAGTTAGTGGTGGTCATTGTCCTGAAATTGATGTCTAGTAAAGAGGAGCTTGGTAGCAAGCCTTTGCCTTGATTTGCTCTACATTTGCTATTTGAGATTCTAACAAGGGTTTGCACTGACATTTTGGTGCTTTTTACACTTTATAACTGTTTTAGATCTGCATGATGTCATGGGATCCTCATGTTCTAACATTCAGAAGGCTGTCGTTAACCCTCTACTGTATAGTGACCATACCCCTTGTGGTTATATTTAATATCCAGGATGTTTGTGTGCGTTATAAGCCAGGCGGGGACTACAAAAAATGGTGGTCTTAGGCTTGTATGAAAAAATGCGGATTTGGGTAGCCTTTTGAAATGTTTAGTCAAAGACAATTGGGATACTGTGAGTCTTTGTCAGATAATGCGTCACTCTCTGACCTAATTAGTGCCTTTGTTTCTTTGGGCACTTGTGTAGAGGAACAGCTGATGAAGCCAGCTAGGAGCACTGCCGACACTCCTCCCGGGTGCTTTGATTCTGTGCGCAAATTTGCTAATGCGAATTTGCAATTGCTCTAAAACGCATCCCCCCCGTAACAGGGAAGAAGTAGTACAGTGTTGGGGCATCTATAGAAGGGCATTAATTAAGCGTAAAGCAGATATATGCATGGAGGTTTGGGACAAGTTGGTGGATTCCTGTAGCTGTAAAGATGTTTTAGGCTTCTGGAAAACCCTTACCTCTAAAAAGTTAGCAAGGTGCCTGTTAAAAACTTGGTGCAGAATACTGTCCCGGAGGACTTTCCACCTTCTTATCCTCTTAATATTGCCTTTCATAGTGCAGAGGTGTCGGCTTCAATTATAAAGAGCCCTAGTAATAAGGCGCCGGCACCAGGCGAGGTTCTGTTCGACCTTTATAAGGACAACATTGAGTTTTGAGCACCTCTTCCTACCAACGCTATAATCGCTGCCTGTAACTCAGGCATGCCTCGATCTTGGAGGTCTGCAACAATTGTCCCAGTATTTAAAAAGGATAAGCGTAGTGACCCACGCTGTAAAAACAGTATGCAGGATTGTCCTTGGGAGGCTCCAGTGTTGGGCATTTGTGCATCTTATCATCTCCGGGGCACAATATGGTTCTGGGAAGGACTCGGAACAATTTAACAGTGTTTGAATCTTTACTTACTGATTTTCAAGTACCCAGTGGCCAAGAGCATATGGCGTTTATGTACCTTAGCTGCGCCTTTGACATCGTAGTTCGCTCTAAACTGTGGGGGATTCTGATGAATTTGGGGATTAACTAAGGCCTAGTGAATTTTCTACGGGTCCTCGACTATGACCTTACAGCCTGGGTACGTTTTGGTTGCAAAAGGGAATATACCAACTCCTTTGGGATGGCTCGGACCTCTTCCGAATGCCCTCAGTACCATTCAGCAGCATCATATATCCCCAGGTGACACCAGGAGGTAAGAAGGTTTGCCTTAACCTGGTGAAGGTCAGCTTCCATGGCTGAAAAAGTTCCTTGGATATTAAGATGGACAAATGCAGTACAAGCCTGTGTGATTCAATGACTGGCATGACATCAACGTCGGGTGCTGTTGGGTCTCACTGTCTATCAGAGTGAGCTCTGCCCACAGATGGTAAGAGGCATCTCCAGGTGAGTCCTCTACAGGAGGCTGAGATACTCTCTCCCAAAGGACTGTATCTGGAACATTGGGTCACCCATCTGCCCCACTGGATCCCACAGAAAACAGAAAAGGGAATGCCTATTTTGAAAAAGTGAGAGTGCCTTGCAGATGTGTCCATCTTCCTGGCAGTGCAGAGAGGTGGGCCTCTGAAAGCCTGGAGGCATTGTTGGGCCTTGTTGACAATGGGGCCTACAAGGAGCTTAGACTTCCTTTGTAAGAAATAAACCTTTGCTATGAAAGATACATCTGTTCTCCACTTGTCAACAGGACTTCCCATGGGTAAGAAGTAAGGGGAACCGAAGGTCTCACTACAACTGATTAATGCTTTCTTTCTTGGTTAGCATCTTATGGTTGACTTTCTCTTTCAGATCCAAGTCAGATTCAGTAAGACGGGTGAATGCTTTCTTTAATACTCGATCGCACCAATGCCATTTACTCACAAGAGTATCCATGTTTTAAAAGACGCTCTTTATGGGTTATATTTTGCCACATGTAAGCAGGCAGGCATGGGATTTGATTCACTTTTACATGCCCCGTTAAACCGACAATTGGCACTTTTCAATCTTTTATTCCACAACATAATTGCCTTAAAAAATACCATGATCTTCGATTGCTTCAAGAGGATGACAGATCAATAACTTGGCACCAATAATTATATCATCACTGCCACACACATATGTCATTTTTGTTTAATGCTATGTCAGGTTACATAGCACAGCCTTTTTATTATAACTCAGTAATAGGTAATCAGTGAAATGAGAATTTGGGTATGTTCTGGGATTCGGTTTTGCTCGTCGTCCCTTCATCCCTCTGGTGGTGAAATAGTTTGCTTGCAGTCTGACAGATGAATGAATGAATGGTAACACATATCTAGTGCAGTAACGCTATCACTCAGTCTTGGGTCTGCTTTTGAATGTATTTTTTGGTGGGCCAGGAGATGGTGTTTGAGATGGAATCTCTTGTTGCATACACTACATTGATACGGCCTTTCGCCCGTGTGCATCTTTTGGTGTCTAAGAAGAACCTCCTTTTGATTGAAACTTTTCCCACATAAAACGCACTGATATGGCCTCTCCCCTGTATGTATTCGTTCATGTCTAAGAAGATTTGACATCGCAAAGAAGCTCTTTCCACACTCATTGCAGGTATATCTTCCTTCAGTTGCTTGTGTCCTCTGATGTCCAGTATGGCTGTTCTGGTTGGTTGGCTCTGTTTCAGGACTTTCAGATTTGACTTTTTTTGATGAAGACTCACACTCCGTTGGTTTATCTTTACATTTTAATGCATTACTCACGTTCTTTTTTCTGGCTTTAGTTCTGTTACCTGTTGGAATATAATTCATGCATATTATCAGCTGTATATGGGTCGAATGATGCATTACAATTATATTGGTACACGTTTATTGCAGCTGCACTCACATGAGACAGAAGTCAGTGTCCTGCCTTATCCTGGAGTATAACCTATAGAACTGAGGAGGTCCGCCCCCCTTCATTTCGATGCTCCACCATTCCTGGGACTGACAGTTATGGTACACAGCGAAGCGTAAAGGAGGGGTCTTTTATCGCTCTCTGCATTCCTAAGGACTCAGCCTTTCAGATACAGGCGCACCAGGTGATGGGAACATTCTGAAGGACGTATTTGGTGAACTTTACCGCCTGATTATCTGCCGCTGGAACATTTAAAGGACACGACTAAAACCCATCACATGCATGATGAGTGTTTCCGCTGCCTATGGAGGGAGGCTTAAGACGGGCCAAAGAGCGCATCAGCATTTGCAGTGTTTTTTCAATAGCACAGAGAGATACAGATAGAGAAAGCCTTCCGTTTGGAGATCGCCTCTCCTTGGTGACTGCAGTGAGCTACTTATTCTGCAGTGTACATGTCGCAGGTGATGCTGCGCCTTACAAATACACATAACTTAACACTGACTGTATTAAGATCTGATCCCGAACAAACCGTGTTCCAGTCGTTCTCGCGAAGGGGCGCTAGATATAAGCTAGGTCTATTTCAGCTGTGACACGAAGGATAGGAATGGGGAGCAATGCAGTTTAAAAAATAAGATTAAAAAAAGGCAAATTGGCAGAGGTGGGGAAAGCAGCAGACAGAGACGAACATGATTCTGGCTTCAAAATGAAAATTGTTCCAGTCTGATTCCTGTGGGTTTGAAGCGACTGGGGCGGGCCAGATTTACTAAATGTATTAGTGGTTGCAAGCCCTGCAATTTCCTAAATTTGCGGGTTTGTGACAACTAAAAAGTTTCGTACTCCCTACTAAACCCATTTTAGGAGTTGGTAAAGTTTTACTGATTCCTAAAGTGGGCTTGCGACTGGAATCCTAATTGCAATTTGGAAGGGGTGTTCTGAGGGTCCCTGTGGTACCTGATGTACCAATGGTTTGTGATTGAAACTACAGTCACAAACCATTTAAAAATTCCCACCACCCAAGCAGGGGTGGTAACTTATTTGCAAAAGTGAATGGGCCTGTTTTGGAGCCCTTCTCTTTTGTGAATTAAAAGTTTCAGGAGGAGTATGCATAGGCCCGAGGAACCACTACCAGCTCTCACTAACACAGCCCCGTTTCCTTTAGGGAAATTGGACTACTTTAAAAAAATTATTTATTTATTAAAAAACAATCACAGACTTTGTGCTCTGTTGACACTTCCACACCAAAAACACAAGGAGATGATGGACGGAGCGCTGAAACTTTTCAGACACTCACCCCCAGTCACAGATCTGGGTTGAATCCATCATCGTTCTTTAGCTCACTTCGCCACGCCAGTTCAGACACAGCTATATGCAAATCAGTCTTGACCCTGTGCCTCATGGGAACAGTCCAGCCCGAACTGCCAAGCCATGTCTTGCCTGGACCGGAAACAAGAATCCTGGGACCGGTTTCGGGCTAACAGCCCTCATCAGCCAGGCTAGCTTGAATCCAGTGGCAAAGTGAGCAAGGGACCCACGTCTGGGCATACCCTGCCAACTTAGGGCGAACAAAGCAAACACAAGGAGATGATGGACGGAGCGCTGAAACTTTTCAGACACTCACCCCCAGTCACAGATCTGGGCTGAATCCATCATCGTTCTTTAGCTCACTTCGCCACCCCAGTTCAGACACAGCTATATGCAAATCAGTCTTGACCCTGTGCCTCATGGGAAGAGTCCAGCCCGAACTGCCAAGCCATGTCTTCCCTGGTCCCTTGGTGACCTATTTGAACATATTAGCTTGGTATAAAAAAGCTTCCTTAGGCCACAACCAGAGCATGTTAAGTTCAGAACTACACACAGACCATTTTTCTTTGAGACCTATATTTGTGATGTCACTATCGCTTTTCTGGAGACTTATTTTCTACAATTAGCCGTACTTTGTTTTTATATATTAAGAATTGCATTTGTATCTGATACTGTCCCTGGTGAGGATGATGCAATGAGGTGAACAGCGATAGATCTTGTTCAACAAAGAAAGCAATTCCTTCCTAAATATATACAAAGTTTTCAGGCTTTCAGAGTCCGAACATTCAGAGCCCCTTCATCAAAACGGAAGTATTCATCTAAGTCGCATATGCTCACCCTGTCAGTGTGGCCCTGGAAAACTGGTAAAGAGTGAAGGGAATGCGGCCCACGCATTGATTCCCTATTCTGAAATATCTTCAAAAGGGCCGTCAACAACAACCGTCCTTCTAAACACTCATGACCTCTCCCAGTTCCTCTGCATTGTTACTGGTACAGCCAACAGAGGACGGCGCAATGTCTAGTACTGCCTGTATTTAAGATTCCCTCACCAAACTGCAGCTAAAAGATGAACTTCATCACCGCTCCAGGCGGAAGAGTAAGAACTTTCATCACTAAAAGATGTCATGAATACACTATACAAAACTGCTATCGACGTTCAGTGACCGCTTTGTAACTGGGACAGGTTCGCTGCTTGTCATGTCCATAGCTGGAGTTTAATAAACCGCCAGCATGTTCACATGATCGTCCTGCAGGTGTTGACTAAGGGCCTGATTTAGATCTCGGCAGACAGGTTACTCCGTCACATCGGGGAGGGATATTTCGTCCGCCGAAATATAAATCCTATTATGCGCTATGGCATTTATATTTCTGCAGACGGGATATCCGTCACCGTTGTGATGGAGTAGCTAGTCCACGAGATCTAAACCAGGCCCTAAGTAGCCATCGCAGCAGACTCCGCCATCTCTACAACTTCATGTGTATTATTCTAAATGTATCTGCTGGGTCCTATGATTGTCCTCTTAGCTCTATAAACTTAACATAACCTTCAACAGGGCCCAACTACAGAACACCTTTATTTCTACCATAAGGTACACAAGCCTATGAGATACAGATCCAGACAGGTATTTTTACAGCAACTTGTAACAAAAGAAAGGAGAGTTTGATGAGTAAAGAAGCAAAACTTAATTAAACAGGACGAAACAAACGATCCCAGAACGCTGTCTTAGATGCTAGTGATACTGAGCGGTGGGTGGTTTTCTCACCTGTTAGACTGTTAAACACTTCTCTTCTTTGATAGTCCTGCATGTCGATGGGATAGGTCTCGCCTTCTTCATTAATACCGAATGATGCAGCTGGTGCAGGAACTTCAGTCACTGTTAGGAAAATGAATTTATAGCTACATAAAAAGGCCTCCACGGGAAAGTAAACTATAACCAAGCACAGACAGTAGAATGTTTCTCCTCATGATATGTACCTTACACTTTTCTACAAGACTAGATACATGTGCAAACCATGTTAGCTGACAATGGTGGATACTAAATGTGTAAAAGAATTAGAAAGCAAGCATTGGCTGAATAAATGCATTTCACCTTTCAATGGTGCTATCTGACCTTTTTCCTTTGTGAGCATTTTCTGCCCATGCTTTTCAGCGCCAACAAAAATAAAAAAGAAAGCAGAACAGCAGCAGCAAAAGCAAACAGAAGCAGCATATACAGGATATATGTGTGCATGCATTATCACACTTGTGCACGTATGCATGTGGACACAGCTGCCTTTTTCTTTTTTTATAATTTACTGTTACAAGATGGTGGACACCAGTCTTGGAGCAGTAAATTAAAAAACATATGTGAAACTGCTTTAAAGAAAAAAGAGCATCTGGTAAGAAATTGGAGCTGTCGGTCCAAGACAAAAAAGTTTACAAATAAAACAACAAAACACAGGGGCGAGGGAACAACAGAGGAAACAGTGGGAGAGACATTAATGCCATTGCAAGGAGCAATGGGGAAGGGGAGAAACAGAGAAACAGGGGCAGTTTAAAATAAAAAATAAAAAAGCCAGGTTGGCAGAGTTGGAAAAAGCAACAGACAAGCTGTGGGAGGGGAGCAACACAGAAAGTGAGGGGGTGGAGATCGGAGCGGGAAGCAGCACAGGAGGGAGAGAGCAAGGAAACACAAGCACTCCCATGGAATACTGAAATAAAAAGGAAAAAGTTGGTATCTCAATGTAAGCAGTGGAAGGATAAAACCCATCCAATCAAAAGGATGCTAAAGAAGCTATGCTCCAAGGAGGGACAAACAGAAGAAGAAGGAAAACTATCCAATCAGAAGCAAGTAAATAAGACCGACAAAAACGTCAACCAGTGGTAAGCAATGGGCTGAACCAAAGCCCACTGTATAGGTCTTCAACAACATGTAAACGAGACCTAATAAAGGTCCTTTACATTGCACTGCATTACTTCACGGCTTCTTGCACTGGAATGTGAGGTATTCACTCACAGTTCGATTATGGCGAATTACCAGCTTACAAGCATCTGTATGTTATGCAGCCCAGTGGAGTTTACTCGTTGTAAAATGGAAAACATTTTATAAAGTGGGTAGAGGCAGTAAAATAATTGCATACATGTTGGCCCACCCAGAAATTTATTTGCAAATGCCAAAGTTTCAATTCTTGGGGTCGTTCATTTAAAGTGTTGCAGCCAGTCTCTGAGAAGAGTGCCAACTGCTAATAAACAAGAGTCCTCAAGCTCTGAATAGGGGCCCGAAGAGCCAGATCACTGCCAGTGCGGCTCTGCTGCTTCACGTAACCCCAGGCGAGATGTTGGAAGTGGGGCTCTGGCACTGGTGCACTCACCAGTCTAGGAAGGTCTTCCAAAGTCAAAGCTTAACATCTCCGAGGGTAGCAATACATGCTCCAGCAAGAAAATCACCATGCTCATTTACACTAAGATCACTGTTACATAAGGAGATGTGTTTAAAAAACCAACTATATTCTTGAAAAGCTTGTTCAACATGGAAGGAAACGCAATTTGAATACATTCTTAAGCTAGCAATACCTTCGCTGCACCGGGCCTTTCCAGGGTGACCCGGAACAGGTCCTGGCCAGACAGAGTGGTAGTCCAATATTATGCCAGCTACTTGGTTACCAGATCAGTCATTGCTTAGCTTTGACACTAGCTCAGGTAATAGACATGGTGTAGTCACGAGCTGCGCTATGTCTTATGGAAAATATATTAGACGGGACTGAGAATAGGACGTTCAGTTTTGCCTTTTTTGCGATTTTTGGCGGATATCCACATATTTGGAGGTCTGGGATGATGGGCTACGGGACCAGTTTTGGAGCTCTGAGAGGCAAGGACTGTGGGACACCCAACCAAGGAGGGTATCTGGCAGTTCCCACACCACTTGCAGTCTCATTGGCACGCTCATTCTCCGGAGGACAATACAAATGAAGTCATTTCTGTGCACTCGTCTTAATGGCGGGACGCCTGCAGACTGAGGGAGAAAAAGGAAGTGCCAACTCGAAATGGATTGGATTTACATTTATATCGGAAAATCTTAACAGTTTGAAGGGTTGATTTGTTAAAAAAGGGCCTCTGTGTCAAAACGTTTTTAATGCTAAAGCAAAGCTTTCTTGGTCCGCAACAGGGAATACTCTTACTTTGAGGTGGGTTTTGTTTTACGTGAGGGTTACCACAAATCTACATTATAACTATAACCATAAGCATTTGAACTGACTTCTCGCACTAACGTGGAGCCTGTGAAATGCTCATTTGGCTCCTGAAATGTGGCCCCCTATTTTGAAAGCCATTGATTAGGCAAACAGCCCTGTTATATGCCTTCTGGAGTTGGGCTATAAGGTCTCTGGATATTTCTGTTCAAACAGCATTCCCACTCTCCTATCTTGAAGCGAAAATGGCCACTGTGAGAACAACCTTCAAATGTTAAGCAACCAGGGGACAAATTTAATATTCCCATTATCAAAACTAGGGAGGTGCAATTTGTCCACAAAATGGTTTGCAGACAGGTATGTAATTTGCAAACCTATATACTAATAGGTGGCATCAAAATTGTTTGTTTGCAGGGATTGCAAACAGACCTGCCTAATGAATATATAAATATAAGGTTGTGTCTTGGCCCACGTTGTTTTCCCTCTATATCAACCAAGTTGTGGACTCCTTAGCTAGAATTCCTGCTGATGCCCCCTCATTAGGGAATATGAAGATCGACAAGCTTCTCCTTGCGGATGATACGCTCCTTGTTTCTAAAACTCCCAAGGGGCTCCAGAAGCTAATCTAATAAACCAATTCAAGGCTATCTGCGATGAGAGGGGTCTAGAAATAAACACCACAGACAAAACTCATGATACTAAACCCCCATAAATCCTTTAAAGGATGTTTAACTCTAAACAATGCTCACTTAGAGCGGGTGTGTAGCTTTGAATATTTGGGCGTATGATTGGCTGATGGTATGACTTGGAAGCAACATCTAACCAAGACCAATCTCAAATTTAAACAGATAATTGGAGCCCTGAGAAAGGAACACTCTTGCTCATATGCCAAACTGGTTGCCCCAGCTCTAGAGATCAATAAAAACAAGGCAGTAAGCAGTGCCCTTTATGGGGCTGAGCTGTGGGGCTTTGAGAAAGTGGACGAACTCACAGTAACTGAGCATATGTTTCTTAGGAATTTAGTTTCCCTCCCACCCAGTACTCCACTACTCCCCCTTAAACTAGATATGGTGGTTAAATCCGTTAAAGACTTAGGGCCAGATGTACGACCCTTTCATTTAGCACCTCGCAATTTGCGACACATTGCGAGTCGCAAATTGCGAGGCGCTGAATGAAATGTACAACAGTATGTTTACACTGTTTTGCGATTCCCAATGGGGTCGCAAATTGCAGAGCTCATTAATATTAATGAGCCTCTCGCAACTTGCGAGCCCATTGTGAATGCCAGCCCTCCCAGGGATGGTGGCCTGCTGGGCTCAGCAGACCACCATGTCTGGGACTGCTTTTTAATAAAACAGCTTTTTTTTTTTTAAATGCAGCCTGTATCCCTAAAGGAAAACGGGGTGCATTTAAAAAAAAAAAAAATGAAACGTTTTTGTTTCATTTTTTAAGGGCAGGCAGTGGTCTCTGGGACCACTGCCTGCCCTTAAAAAATTATTTAGCACGCATTTGCAAAGGGGAAGGAGTCCCCTGGGGACCCCTTCCCATTTCCAAATGCATTACCACCTACTTGAAGTAGGTGGTAATTGCGAGTATTTTGCGACCGCAATTGTGGTCGCAAAACATTAGTACATTGTTTTGAGACTTGCTATTTGGAAGGGAACGCCCCTTCCAAATAGCGAGTCGCAAAACCTATATAGCGAGTCGCAAAAAAATTACGACTCGCTAAATAGGCTATGTACATGGCCCAATAAGTTTTTGCATGCGCAAACGGGTCGCAAACCCGTTTGCCATGCAAAAACGGGTCGTTCATCTGGCCCTTAGCAAAATTACGTCCTCTTCTTTTTTGGCAGAGATTGATTTTGACCCCCGAATTGTCCTCGTATGCAGATGCCTTTGAAGAAGTCTGCACCCTAGATACTTCTAAGATAGGCTGGATAAGGAACATCAATATTCTACTTGACAACATTGGGTTAAAGGGGACTGCACCAATCGCCTGGAACTCCCCACAAAAAAACATCTAAAATCTATGTATTGGGATTGGGTTTTTGAGAACGAGATCAGGAATAGCAAATTAGGAAGATTAACAGGGGAATTCCTAGATTTTAAACTGCTGCATTCCCTGGAGGGCTTCCTTGATCTTATTCAAGTGCCGGCAGACAGAAAGTTATATATTCAATTTAGATATGGTACAATCCCTTTGAATGCATTTACAATTTTGTGGCTACGTAATGCTGTTAGCAATAAGGGTTGTCCTTGCTGTTCTGCCCTGACAGAAACTACAGGCCACAATTGTTTTTGTTGCCCAGCATACTCAGTCCCTAGAAGCAAATGGCTCGCTCCTATATGCAAACGGCTGGGAACCAGAGATCATAGTGTGGCATTACGCATTTTAAGATCTGATGCAAGACCTCTGTTTGCTTGTGCAATAGCTAAATTATTGGGCCATATGTGGGGAATCAGAAGGAAAGTACAATCTGAATCTGCTATTCCATCGATTTGTCCTAATGTGATTCCCCTAACTTTGGCCAGTGAATATCAATCTGAAGTTCCCTTGTAAAGCAGACAATGTATAGCTTTTAGATACCAGAAGGTTTAGGGTTCATTGTTTTCATTGTTTTATAACACTACACTTCTTTTATCTAAATGATGATTTTAATCGGTATAGATTTTACTTATTGCATTTTAACTGTAAAACATGAACATGTTTTAATGTATTGTTTTAATGAAATCAATGAATTTTGTATACATAATCCCTATTAATTTATGTAGATGCATTTTGCACTTTTAAGGTCTGTTGACCGAGATAAAGTTTATTGATTGATTGAATATTAATTAGATGGGTCACAATTTGCCGCCCTCTTCTGGCTGTGAATCTAGGGATGGAGGCCTTCATGGGACCGTAGACTACATCACTGCATTTATATCCTGAAAGAAGAAAAATCTTTAAAAGCACCCTAGATCAGTAAAGGGGACAAATACTTAATTAAAACAAGCATTTGCAATGCAATATGGGCGAGCCTGGGTGGCGGCTGCGAGGGACACATCGCCTGACGATCCTAGGCTGAGTGCTGCTGCACCCGCTGCTCCCCTGCACATCCCGACACTGAGGACAGTGCTGAGACGGTCTCCGGGACCCCTGGCGTACATGGGTGGTGGCCGCGAGGGACACATCGCTGGACGACCCAGGGGTGAGTGCTGTTGCACCTCGCTGCTCCCCCGCAGGTCTCGACGCCGAAGACTGGGCTCCCCGGGTGGCTGGTCGGCGATTCACCACGCCGGAGAAAGCGGAGCTGGTCGTTACCTTCCGCCTCCAGTCGCTCTTGGCTGGCTGGCTCAGTGCGGGAGCGTCTGTGACCGGTGACCTATTTCACCGCAAATATCCTCTAGCGGGAGCTGCGGCGGACGAATCCAATCGGGAGAGCACCTGACTTGATGCGACCTACTCCCGGGGGATCGGGGAAGACAGTGGTGCCCTACGGCCCGGTGAGTGACATCGGCGCGCAACAGGCGAAGACGCGGCCACCATTTTCCCCCCGATGCTGCACAGCGTGGGGAGAGGTGCAGGCCGCCCAGGAAGGCATTGCAACGGCTATCTGGGGGCGGCGGCAGGCACAAAAACGGGCGTGAATTGCCAGGGCAATGTATATATTCCACCGATCTCTGATTCAAACTGGAATCGGCGCTGCCTGACTTGAAAATGGCACCTGTGACGGACATAATGCCTCGGGATAACTCCGGACCCTCTCACCAGCCAGTCCCCTATTCCCCGGCGGGCGCTCCATTTGAGCCTTCAGCAGCCCATAGCCCTGTCACACTACGGAAAACATTGCAGCTTTGAGAACCACGGAAAGATGCAGATGCCCACCTGAGACTGGGGACCGGCCGAATGGAAGACCAGGGGCAGAATCTCTTGCCTGACCCCATGTTGGCCCCCATGAGATCAATCTGACTCAACTTGCCTGACTATAACATGGCAGCCTATTCTCATTCCCTTTCCTATCCTGCCACCCTCGTCTTCTACACTCGCCCGTCTCTGGACTCAATGACCTCCGGTCACTTCCTGATCTTCACACTAAGCCGGCTGAGCACGAATCACATGGCCGATTCCCGGTGGAGCTGCTCCGACAGCTATAGGGGAGATTGGCTCTGGCACACCGCTATGGCCGTCACCTACCCAGACGGACTTCGGACATTTGTCCCGTCAGTTTCTCCGCTGCTGTCTCCTCCCTGTGGTCTCCCAACTCTCCTTGGTCCTTTTTGGGTCTTGATTTTCTTGTTCGCTAGTAACTGATCTTCACACTAAGCCGGCTGAGCACGAATAACATGGCCGATTCCCGGTGGAGCTGCTCCGACAGCTATAGGGGAGATTGGCTCTGGCACACCGCTATGGCCGTCACCTACCCAGCCGGACTTTGGACATATGTCTCGTCAGTTTCTCCGCTGCTGTCTCCTTCCTGTGGTCTCCCAACTCTCCTTGGTCTTTTGTTGGGTCTTGATTTTCTTGCTCGCTAGTAACTCCTGTCTTGACTACGTAATCATGCTGTAACTAATGTGAAAGATTTGTAACTTGTAACATGCTGTTTCCTTATGTAAAGCGCACTGATACCTGCGGGTCTAGCCAGCGCTATATAAAACTCAAATAAATAAATAGGTCTAGCATTTGCAAGAGTTTAAGCTATTGGCATTGTAAATGGCAATGCCTTTTATTTATCTGATTTGATAATTAACACATCAATAAAAGGCTCAAACTCTCATAAATAAGAGACCTATTTCATTTCAAAGAAGTGGATGCCATTGCTTGGAAAGTGAAAGCTCGCATGGCGCGCTGAATGTTGCAGGAAAGCATGTCCTGCCTGCAGTAGGAGAAACTCATGAAAGAAAATAGTGCTTAAAGACTAAATAAGACCTACTGTGTAACAACTGAAGTAAAAGGGCCAGTCCTCATGGGAGGTTACAAATGAAGACAAGGCGGTACTAAGGAGGGACTAATACGCCTATTAAAGAATCAGAAGCCAGCATTTACAAGGGAAGATGATACAAGCCAATTAAAAAAATGGGTGGAGAGTGGGTGGAGCTTCAAGTCCACACTCGAATACAGCATGCCTTGCAGAGCAGCGCATGAGCTGCCCAGGCTCGACCTAAAAAAAAAAAACTGTGGGAAGACATAGGACATTAGTCCTCTCATCCACTGCAACCCCCCCTGGATAAATGACACAATTAGCAAATGGGAAACAGTACCACAGAGACAGCTTTCCCCTTTGCAAATAACTTACCACCCCAACTTGGGGGTTAGTAACTGATCAATGGTTTGCAACCGCAACTGCAGTCATAAAATATTGATACATGGCTTTGCCAATCACACGTAGGAGGGGGACTCCCCTATTACACAACCACTTCTATTTGTGATTCTGAAAGGGCTTTTCTATTTTTGTTCGAATCTGTTATATTGATTTTTCAACTTTCTTTAGCTTATACATTTGTCAGGGAGCATCGGCCAACGTGAACACTGACTGGATGTGACTTCGGGTAATGGGAGGTGCGGGGAGACAGCTACTTTGTCGGGAACCACAATTCTCAGAAAGACTTGCAATACTGACGTCACACGCTGGCGTGCGTGTGCAGTCAGAATGGACAATAAAGCTGTTTTCACTTCAAGCAGCACTGCCGATTATTTGGGATTTTCCAGCGTCTGAAACCCGCTGCGGAAAGGCATGGTCGGGTAAGGGTGCTCATTGCACCAATTCTTTTGGCTGGGAGTCGTTCCCGTTGGAACAGTAACTCCCGTATATTACTAGTGTCGGGAGCGTTGCTCCGTTCTCCTCCGTTGGTAAGTCTGCAGCGCGAGGGCTCTTGTGAGAGGGGAAATTGACTTTTTCCATGGAAGCTTTGGTTTCCGTGTATCGCTCTCCGGTGGGAGCGCTGATTACTTCTCCTCCGTTGGCGAGTCCACTTTTCTGTGACTCTTGCGGAGGAGACATTATTGAGGTTAGGGTCTGGCTGCCCCGTTCTTCCTCCGTTAGCGAGTCCTTCCCTTTGCAACTCATGCGGAGGCGGTATTGAATTCCCTTACAACGCGCTTTAGCTATTACTGTTTGGTCTGCGTAACTGTGACTTTGTTGTCTTCATAGTGGCTGCCCCCTCACTTGAGCCTTTTTGTTTTAATTGTTTTTGTATTTTTTTGTTTTATTTAATTTGTGTTTTTCAATAGTGTTAATATTAAGCTTTGTTCCCCCATTTGATTTAGGAAGTCATAATTTACCCCCTTTGTGGAGAGAGATTTTGTCTCCAGTTCAAAAAGAGTCCTCCTCTTCAAGTTTTTAGCTGTAAAGTGAACTTGTCAGCCTTATAATTGAGGTATTGCCTTTAAAGACCAAATTATTTCTTCTCGAGTATCCATGCTCTTTTCCCCCCATGGGCACCGATGTTATAAAATAAGCAGTTTTAGGCATGTGTGCTGTAGATACACATGCTTTGCATACTCCTGCCATTTAGTGTTGGGTCTGGATGTTTGAAAGTTGTTTTTCTTCGAAGAAGTCTTTTCCAGTCACGAGGCAAGGTGACTCCTCCTTTCAGTGATAGTGCGCATGGGAACCAACTCCACTGTTAGATTGTTTTCTTTCCGCCATCGGGTTCGGACGTGGTTTGCTGTGCTCTGGTTCGAGACCGTTCGTCAGGATCCCTTCGGTTCGCAACCCACTGTACCCTCGTCAGTATGATTTTGAACGTGTTTTCCCATCCTCCATGTGTCAAAAATCAGAAAACTATTGCAGTTGGATCGACAGAACTCCAACCGCGGTCTTCGGGCCAAGCCCGTTTTTTTCACTTCCACTCGAGCGATCAGCATCAAGTAAATCTGCCGATGGAATGGACTCCATTCCAATTCTGCCCTCGGCGCCATTCCAAATATCCGCGCACCGACCTTCACAAAGTCTGTAATTTGTGCCTGTCTCCGGAGCACAAGGAAGAAGAATGTGACGCCTGTCCCTCATTCCGCTCGAAAAAGACCCTCCAACACCGCCGGGCTCGATGGAAAGAAATGCAGCGACAAAACATCGAAGAGTCTCCCGATATCTTCAGAGAAGATACTGAACAGGAAGCAATGGAAGCGTCGACAGCGGAGGAAGAAGAGGCCTTCTCCGTCCAAAATTCAGATTCTGAGCTGGAGATAGATTTGGAGTCCCAGGACGTTCCATCCGGTCAAGGTGCTGTGAGTACCAAAGCCCCTTTACCCACAAAACCCGCCTCCTTCAAAAATAAGGCTTCTGGGCCACCACTTCCATCCGGCCATGGTAGGCACCAAGACTCTGCTTCCAACACCCCGCCCTCTGGCTCGACACCGAAAGCACCTGTCAAGCCTTCCGGGTCAGGCTTGAGTTGAGATATCACAACTTTGGCACGTAAAGCTTCGTCTCCAAAAGACAAAAAAGGCAAATGCAGCTCGGTACTGAAAATTTCGGCATTGAAACAAAAAGATACTCTTCAAAAGCCTCCAGAGCCAATCTTGGAAACCATGCAACAAAAGCTGGATCCAAAACAGAAAGAACTGTATATAAATCCAGACACTGGACATATTACAACAAAACTAGTGATACCATCCTCCAAAAGAAAGATAGACACTGTATATAAAATCCCTCTTAAGAAGAAGGACATGGCTACTAGCCCTCTTCACCTTATTTCTCCTACCGGCAGCCCTTCTGACCCGTGTCCACCACAAACTTTCAAGACAATTCTTTAACAACCTCTGCTGCCACGCCAGTAAGAAGAATCATCAACGATTCCTTAACTACTAGAATATTTCCAGAAGAACTCAAAAAGTCACTCATACGCCCTTTACTGAAGAAAACAAACTTGGACCCGCTGAACCCTGACAACTACAGACCCATTACAAATGGACCTTTCCTGGGCAAACTGATAGAAAGAGCAGCGTTCGTCCAGATGTCACAATTCATTGAAGAGAATGACATACTCTCAGACTTCCAAACAGGATTCCGTCTGGGAAGAGGCACTGAATCTGCCCTCCTTGCCATCTGGGATGACCTGAAGAATACAGTAGACTGCAACGGGGTTGCTGCGCTACTCCTCTTGGACCTCTCGTCTGCCTTTGACATGGTTGACCATGACACTCTGAAACAAAGACTCTATGAAGCCGGCATAGAGGGAACTGCTCTAGACTGGATCGCGTCCTACCTTCGAAACAGAACTAATGTCATCCATACCCCACCTTTCTCGTCCAAACCATACTCCACAAAAGCAGGGGTCCCTCAAGGCTCTATCATCTCACCCATGCTTTTCAACATCTACATGAAGTCATTACCGGTACAGATCAATCAATTTCACCTCACGTGCTATAACTATGCAGATGACACGCAAATACTCCTTCAACTGGAATGCCCCAAAGACATTGGAAAATCACCAATTTTCAGTTGTCTCAGAGCCATGGATCAGTGGATGACTTGGAGCCATCTCAAATTGAATGCTTCCAAAACGGAAATTCTCACGTGTGGCGATTGGAAACATTATGACCCGCTTGCCGCCTGGCCTGATGAACAGGGATCACCGCCTAAAGTATCGAAGGAAGTAAGAAACCTCGGAATGGCCATGGACTCCAAGCTATCGATGAATGCCCAAGTGGACAAACTAGCAAGATGAAGCTTTGTCACTATAAAAACGCTGCGACGAATTTTCCCTCATTTGGGATTTCCACACAAGGTCCAAGCTACCATCTCCCTTGTTCTGTCCAAACTCGATTACGCCAATAGCCTCTACCACGGATCACCTTTAACAACCATGAAAAGACTACAACGGATTCAGAACTCGGCTGCCAGACTACTCTGCATATCAAACCGCGAGACCACATCTCACCTGCCTTGAAAGCCCTGCATTGGTTACTGGTTGCCAGAAGATCCACGTTCAAGCTGCTTTGTATCACCCACAAAGCAATACATGGAATGGGACCGCTCTTCATCAGGAATAAAATCACCAAACACTTTCAACAAAGGAACCTCCGCTCTAAAGGGGCACCTCGCCTCAAAATCCCAAGATACAAGAAAAAAACCATGGGTGGCACATCCTTCTCTGTTCAAGCAGCCAAACTATGGAACTCTTTACCCCCCAACATAAGATCCACCGACAGCCACCTTATCTTCAGAAAACTACTCAAGAATTGGCTCTTTCCCACATAAGCACCATACGCAAACAGAAATTTACAGCATATCCCTCTGTATATAAGCATTTATTTTCACTATAGATATGTACCTATCTTTCTGTATTGCTTTGTATAAACATGTAGACTAATTATGTTTTTTAAAAAATAAAAAAATAAAGTACAATAACACTTGAAAACCGGAGTTTATCTGGTGCATCTTTGGTCTAATGTACTTGCTTCCATTGTGCATCTATGTACCTCCAAGTACTTGGATCTGTGTGTTTGTTACTTTTCTCCTGAAAAGGCATATCCAATGCACTACCCTATTTCTCATCCTGTACCTCTATCAATATCTTTAATCTACATATACTTACCTCCTTTATGCATCTATATACTTTCAATGTACTTATGGATCTTTATATTTGTCACTTTCTTCTAATTCAGCATATCCAATGCACTACCCTATTTCTCAGCCTATACTTCTCTCAATATATCTTCTAGCCCAACTTTCTGACTCATCTCAAACTTCTTTCTACTACTCTTTCCAATGCACTACCCTATTTCTCACCCTATACCTCTATCAATATATCCTCTACATCCACTCTCTCATTTATCCCAAACCCCATACCACTACTATGATCCCCAAAATAACCCTTTCTAGACTCTCCCATACTCTACCCCTCCTTGCATCTTCTGACACCTCTTTTACTATACCGATCCCCCAAAACAAACCTTTCTAAACTCTTCCCTCTGACTCTTCCCCTCCAAAACCCCTTTTTACTCATCCAAAAGCTACTGCTATGACCTCCCCAAAAAAAAACATAAATCCAAATCCTTCACTCTTCTATCCCTCCACTATCCTTTTCAATCAAAATAACAGACTAACATGTTCACTTCTCAAATTCTATATTCCACTATACTAATTCACCACTAATCCTTTATGGGTTCCAGAGTAGCATCATACTCGCCAATAAAGCGTTTCAACACCCCATCAGGGTTACAAGCGCTATATAAATACAAACATTTTTCCCTTTTCTACCCCTCCCCAACCCTTCTCAATCCAAATAGCTGACTAATATCCACCACTCAAATTACTTTCATATTTCACTATACTTATTCACCACTAATCCTTTATGGGTTTCCGGAGTAGCGTGCTACTCGCCAAAAAAAAGCGCTTCAACACCCCATCAGGGGTAACAAGCGCTATATAAATACAAACCTTTTTTCCTCTTCTATCCTTCTGCTATCCTTCCGAATCCAAATAACTGACTAACCTATCCACCGCTTAAAATTACTTTCATATTTCACTATACTAATTCAACACTAATCCTCTATGGATCCCGGAGTAGCGTGCTACTCGCCGAAAAAGCGCTTCGACGCCTCGTCAGGGGTAGTAAGTGCTATATAAATGCAATTAAAATACAATACAATTACAATTTGCATGTACCGGAGGATAACTAGTGAGAGAGTGGAGCCAATGAACTCCAGTAGTTATATTTCACAGAAAGATTTCCGTTCTTGGATTCATAAAGCGATTCTTCACAGCTAATTTTATGCAACAGTTTACTTTGAAATATATAATGTTTTCTTCTGACAACATGGACATTTTGTGCTATGAATATTTCAATATGCACCACGGAAAATTAAAATGGGATGGTATTATTTGTGTACATTAACAGGGGGTCAGTGAAGTGTTTCGGGATTGCTGGTTCAACTGTCCCCTGTGACTCAAAACCCTAAACACCCAAGGGTAGGTGGTCTTATAGACCGACTCTTTTATTGATTTAGTTATTGATAGCTGACATACGACTCTATCTGCTTACGTGTCGTGTTTCTTTTCCTTCTCAGTACACTTGCTGAAGGCCTGATAAAGTACCCTTGTATACTCTTAGAATTGACTTGATTTCTTTCCTTTACAGGTTCCTCGATATGTTGCATATATATATATATATATATTCAGTTGAGTCATATTGCCCGTCTTATCTTAGCCTAGTGTATATTTATACTTATTTCTTTCTATTTCCAGATCTCCTTCCCTGCCGTTCCCTACCTTTCCTTCCCCCGCTTGATCACTTCAAAAGTCTGCGCTACAATAACAATTCAGACTTGGGGTTATCGAGAGGTGGATCGCTCTGCGCATCAACCAGACCCTGAGGACAAGTCTAACCGGGACAACATTACAGATATGCTTGCGACAGTAACATTACAGGGTATTAATGATAACATTATGGACATATATGCAAATTAATCAACGTGGCACAGCGTGCTACACACTACGATGATACAGTGGTGTCATACATATACTGATTGTCGTTGGTGAACATCAGCAGGTGCTACTTTTACAGCATACTTTAGCGACAGATTTACATGGTTTTTCTGCAAGGTAACATTTTATAACATACTTTTTATTCGTGGCTATTAGGTAATGTAATACATGCTTCTTTCTGTGTAAGAAACAGCATTAATATGTGAGCAATTTGTCTCAACTCTCTCGTAACATGCGCAGTATATAGGTGAATGCAGTTCATGGTGATAGCTCCCTCTGATAGCGTACTTCCCTACAATATCATATAGTTGGCTATTTACTACCGGGATGATATATATCGGTAATGCCTACCTAAGTAATAGGCTCTGCATCATGCGTTCCCAACTGCTCCTCGTCTACACTTTAACTCAGCTGCATGTGGGGCAGGCGCTATGTCAGTGTGTAAATCCGCCACCTGCAATCGGGTATTTTTGAAGGCCCCGATTATCCTCCCTTTGGAGGGCCGTACTTTCCGCCTGTGCCCAGTTTGCGAATGAGCGCAGCCACACTATGTCACTCGGGGTCAGGGGACTTCCACCTACGTGTAATTAAGAGTTTAGCCAGAATCAAACCCAAGTCGATAAAGCGAGATGTGATTCTATTTCTTGCTTCTTCTGTATCTACCTAGAATGCATACCTCCCATGTAAATGCGAGATCTCTGTCCGTGCAATGCAGCAAGTGAGTCATTATGGTCTGCCAGTAATTCGTTAGCCGAGCGCAAGTCCATAGCATGTGTAGTAGATCTGCGTTCAATAGCTAGATGGGATTAATGCAGCAGTTTGGCCATCCCGGTCCACTCCCATCAGGAACTGTCTAGTGTGTGAGACGAGTGAAGCGGTCGAAGATGCCAGCCTCAATGTCTATATAAGGCATGCGTCAGGTGTTCTGAAAACAAGGTTGTATGTGTGCCTGTGCTATGAGATAGTATATTTCCATATTGGGACAGCAAATTCCCCCTTGTCATATGAGAGTTGCATCTTGGCCCAGCTAATTCTAAGACAAATATGTTTTATATCATAATCTGGACAAAATAGTATTAGAAAAAAATGGTGATGCTAACAGCGGATCTTTTTTCATCTTGATCTTGTCCCAAAATAAGTGATCTCATCTGTTTATCTTGAGACAACTTCGGCTATTAAAAGTGTCCAGCATTTAAAAAAAAAAGAGAGAGAGACGATGCGTTCCCAGAAACCCAACATTCTGAGGCCTTCTTCATCGATGCTTCAATGAATGTGATGGAAACCTGCCCTCATCTTCCAGGGACAAGGCGAGAGACACAGTGCACCCCCACCAGTTGGTGCTAACAGATAATTCCTGGTACATGAGCGGCACCAGATTGATGAACACAACAGGAGTTAACATTGTTGTCCAGATTTCAACAAGATCCCAGAGACCTCCTCCACGCTGCTCTGCTTCCCTGACCGATGGTTTAAAAGTGTCTTAAACAACATTCTTGGGACTCTTGGTACCACACCTAACAAGATTGCACAGAACATTTTGCACAAGAATCGAGCCTGATGCCCACAATCGCCGAAGCCACCATTTCCTTGATCTACAAGTAGGGTAAAGACCCCAAATTGCGCTGCTAGCTAACAATGTGGTCCAGTGAACCGTAGATTTTGAGTAAATTTGAGGTCCGCTATCGTTAATAATATATCTGCCGGAGGGAGCTCCCTATTAAACATGTCTGACCTGACCAGGCTGCAGGCACTGAATCTGTTCACCTTCTAGAATCGTGTCACACAGGGAACAGTCACCGGAAAAAACCCAACCATCATCACACTATCCCAAACGGAATCACAAAACCCAACCATCATCACACCATCCCAAACGGAATCACAAAACCCAACCATCATCACACCATCCCAAACGGAATCCAAAACCCAACCATCATCACACCATCCCAAACGGAATCACAAAACCCAACCATCATCACACCATCCCAAACGGAATCACAAAACCCAACCATCATCACACCATCCCAAACGGAATCACAAAACCCAACCATCATCACACCATCCCAAACGGAATCACAAAACCCAACCATCATCACACCATCCCAAACGGAATCACAAAACCCAACCATCATCACAATATCCCAAACGGAATCACAAAACCCAACCATCATCACACCATCCCAAACGGAATCACAAAACCCAACCATCATCACACTATCCCAAACGGAATCACAAAACCCAACCATCATCACACCATCCCAAACGGAATCACAAACCCAACCATCATCACACTATCCCAAACGGAATCACAAAACCCAACCATCATCACACTATCCCAAACGGAATCACAAAACCCAACCATCATCACACCATCCCAAACGGAATCACAAACCCAACCATCATCACACCATCGCAAACGGAATCACAAAAACCCAACCATCATCACACCATCCCAAACGGAATCACAAAACCCAACCATCATCACACCATCCCAAACGGAATCACAAAACCCAACCATTATCACACCATCCCAAACGGAATCACAAAACCCAACCATCATCACACTATCCCAAACGGAATCACAAAACCCAACCATCATCACACCATCCCAAACGGAATCACAAAACCCAACCATCATCACACTATCCCAAACGGAATCACAAAACCCAACCATCATCACACCATCCCAAACGGAATCACAAAACCAAACCATCATCACACTATCCCAAACGGAATCACAAAACCCAACCATCATCACACTATCCCAAACGGAATCACAAAACCCAACCATCATCACACTATCCCAAACGGAATCACAAAACCCAACCATCATCACACTATCCCAAACGGAATCACAAAACCCAACCATCATCACACTATCCCAAACGGAATCACAAAACCCAACCATCATCACACTATCCCAAACGGAATCACAAAACCCAACCATCATCACACTATCCCAAACGGAATCACAAACCCAACCATCATCACACCATCCCAAACGGAATCACAAAACCCAACCATCATCACACCATCCCAAACGGAATCACAAAACCCAACCATCATCACACCATCCCAAACGGAATCACAAAACCCAACCATCATCACACCATCCCAAACGGAATCACAAAACCCAACCATCATCACACCATCCCAAACGGAATCACAAAACCCAACCATCATCACACCATCCCAAACGGAATCACAAAACCCAACCATCATCACACCATCCCAAACGGAATCACAAAACCCAACCATCATCACACTATCCCAAACGGAATCACAAAACCCAACCATCATCACACCATCCCAAACGGAATCACAAAACCCAACCATCATCACACCATCCCAAACGGAATCACAAAACCCAACCATCATCACACCATCCCAAACGGAATCACAAAACCCAACCATCATCACACTATCCCAAACGGAATCACAAAACCCAACCATCATCACACCATCCCAAACGGAATCACAAACCCAACCATCATCACACCATCCCAAACGGAATCACAAAACCCAACCATCATCACACCATCGCAAACGGAATCACAAACCCAACCATCATCACACCATCCCAAACGGAATCACAAAACCCAACCATCATCACACCATCCCAAACGGAATCACAAAACCCAACCATCATCACACCATCCCAAACGGAATCACAAAACCCAACCATCATCACACTATCCCAAACGGAATCACAAAACCCAACCATCATCACACCATCCCAAACGGAATCACAAAACCCAACCATCATCACACTATCCCAAACGGAATCACAAAACCCAACCATCATCACACCATCCCAAATGGAATCACAAAACCCAACCATCATCACACTATCCCAAACGGAATCACAAAACCCAACCATCATCACACTATCCCAAACGGAATCACAAAACCCAACCATCATCACACCATCGCAAACGGAATCACAAACCCCAACCATCATCACACCATCGCAAACGGAATCACAAAACCCAACCATCATCACACCATCGCAAACGGAATCACAAAACCCAACCATCATCACACCATCCCAAACGGAATCACAAAAC